>JASANN010000037.1:0-274383 GCA_031762395.1 Calameuta pygmaea | reverse complement strand
TTATATTATTCAAGATTTATATATACTTAAAATCAATATAAGTATATAAGAGTACATCGGTGCTACTATAATTTATACAAAGTGCTTGTATTACTGTATACGAACATTCAAAACTTTTAAAAATTCATTGATAACTGGTAGATCAAATATATTGTAGTGCATCAATTAATGAAAATGATTCCTGACCTTTCTGCGTCAAGGTTTAAGCTAACAACAGAATCTTTAAATAAGATTATCAATAATAAGAGTGAATTTTGGGTTCTTGCACAATATACCAAAGTTCGGTAGAAAATTTATATTATTCAAGATTTATATATACTTAAAATCAATATAAGTATATAAGAGTACATCGGTGCTACTATAATTTATATACAGTGCTTGTATTACTGTTTACGAACAATCAAACCTACTTTCACCTGTTAACTGAATATTGCTTGGTAATATATCCTTTGAGTTGAAATCAATTGATTTTCTTTTCAATCTTCTTAGACTGGACTTTATTCCGTCATAGCTAAGACTCTACTAAATGTTCTTCTCTTTTTTATTATCTCTGAAGTCAGAACATTGTAGGACACTTACCAGACCGGTCGAACATTACGACGGACCGCACTTTACTTGTCACAAGTGACACATGCAAGCGATAACTTTTAATTTTCTTTTGGAACTACTTGACTTGACGATTATTAAAACTGGTAATACTTAGAAGTATGTATGTGTATTTTTATCAAATTATAATATGCTTGTTCAAAGGGTAACCGGTTCAATAAACTTTAATGAAATGTGAAATTTGTGCCAATCATATAAAATCTTAATATTCGTCTAAGCCGATGGGCTCGTCTACTTCACTTGGCAACGTGTCGACTTTTTAACCTGTAAATTTACATGAGAAAATACTTTAGTCACGAGAATTAAGATTTCACAATGAACATTGAAAATTTTAAGCGATTCTGCATTATTAAGAGTTCAGCTCTACTTGATCTTGTTTAGGTTAGGTTGGTTCAGGCTGCTGACGCTGTCCTTCGGAGAATATCGTGTAATTACTTATAATTGCTAATGATTATTATTAGTCTTTCACCGCTAGGACGTGGTCGGCGGGAAGTTGACAATAAAATTCATGCAAGCATAATCACTGAATGTAATTATGGACAGCGGGACACATGCTTATTAAATAATTAGTATATCAGTTATATTATCTATGCTGTAGGTAAATAAATTTTTATTTTAAGATCAGACGGACGTACTACATCCTATCGGTTATTCAAGAATAATGCTACCTGTTTACTAGATAAAATACTTAACATTAATATTAAGCTCCTAACACTGAGTACGTCTAATTCTAAAAATATGAGAAAATTCTGTTTCTTGTCAGACAGATAAATAAATATTTTGGACATGAAATTTGTATCAGAAACATACAAGATATCGTATGTCATAATAATAATTTGAATTTGAATAACTTAATAAATTAGTTAGCTGTGATACTATTTTTCGTGATAAATTTGATAAAATTTTAAGAAATTTTAAGAAAGTTTTCAGTAGACGAATCATTTTGGCTACTTTATACGATAGATATTTCTTTGTTATCGCGAGTATAATAATAATATATCATAGTATAAAATGATATTGTATCATAAATGCGTAACTGATTGGTTAGTTACCCGAGCGAATCGGTAATTCACAACAAACCTCAGAGTTTGTATTATAGATGGCGAGAACATTCACTTAAGCGGCAGTAGCAAAGTATAAGTACTCCAATAGTTTCTTTTCTTAATTTATTACACGGTTATCATGAAACATATTTCTTGGGGGTAGGTAAATTAAATCTAAAGAAAAAATCTTTAGCTTATCTACATTATATTACCTTGGAGAGTTAGTAAGTAATATCATAAAATGCCACTTAGAACATTATAGAAGTACCCATACGCGACTCTCATTACTACTTCGCACCTTTGCGATAAGTCCGCAGTAGGTAAATTGGTTAATTAAATTTTAGCGGAAAAATGAGCTCCTCTAAAGTCACGATAAAATTCATTTATTTATACATAGACGATAAATGCCGGAAGGAAATTGGGATTTTCCAATGGCCTTAGGCCCAAGGTTGAAACTTTACTGTATGTTTAAACATAGAGATAATCAATGATAATCGTAATCTTTACGAGCAATAAGCTTCGAAGTAGCTGTGCTAAATTTAATCATGGCAGCACAGTCGGTACTATCCTATACTTAAGATCGTTACTGATAATAATCGTGCGCACGACTACAGCGAAGCTCAATACCTTATGTGTTCACGAAAACCGATAAAAGTTTCCTGCGAACAAAATTATGAACAGCCTTTTTAATAGGGAAACTTAAGAGGTGATAATTTCTAGAAAAATGCATTATTGATTACTCGACGAAAAATCAAAAAGTAATTTAAATTTGTGAAAAAAGTAACACATTCTTATTGGCTGTGTGCACACAGATTCATTATCTAGGCATGTATTGTTGTGCTTGTGTATTCTATCAGCGTTATCAATTTTGCTGGATGCTGATTTCCGCTGGACTTTTCATTTCTCTGTACATTTGAAATGCATGCTTAGATATGGACATACGTGTGCGTAAGCATGTAAATAATAATAGATCATTGAAATTAATGAAAATTCGTCAGTAGTTTTCATCATAATTTTAATCGTTCTGATAAGGGTTATAAGATTTAGAAAAAAAAAAATGAATTCCATGCTAATCATTAGGGCACTAAATAAGATTCTACATGAACGATATTTCGAGCCTTTGCTTTAATAAGAAAATGTTTATACATTTTTTAAGGCTGTTGTTCATAGCTATTCTGTGTGTGTAACGACAAAGAGTGATGAATGACGTTAAAAGCGAGGAAACATAATTTCAACTTTTTTTCAGTCGTCTCTAAATGATTTATCAAAATCTTTGGTAAGCCAGCTTCGTTATATGATAGGACTGACCGACTCTTTTAGATTTAGCTGGGAGAAAAGTTTCAATTTCCTCAAAATTATATGTTAAGAAATCATGCATTTCTGACCTTTTAAAACGTCACAGTAGCCTCATTTTTGTACATTTTTCTTTGAATCAAAATATTTGATACACTTAAACGCAAAAGACCCATATTCAATATCTGATGTCATACATGAAAGATAGTTGAACCAATAATTAGACGAATTAGTGAAAAACATAGGCGAAAGATAAAAATGACGTTTCCTCGCTTCTGACGTCACCACTCCGTGTACGCATGCGCACATAGAATAGCTGAACAGCAGCGTTAAGATCATTCAATTTTGTGGTTTAATTGGTCACTGTCTATAAAAATGTTTTGTACCTATCTCTAGGATACAATTATAAATAATAGATTTAAATTGCAAAAACCTTCGACATAACTTTTAGATGACAAACGAAATGTCTGTGAGAAAAAAAATTCACCTTAAGGTTATACATAACACGAAGAATTCTTTATTTAAGAGCCCATTGTCTTCTCCGATAGAAGATATAGTTATTCGTATTTCCAGAGACTGAGTGTAATTCTATCATACCTTTGTGGTATACAAAATGAATTACAGAAAAATGTTGGGACTAGTCAAGCATTTCAAAAGTGGTCTGTTTTTTTTCAACAAATCTAAGAAGTGACTCAGAGCTGCATGGTTCTCAGGAAAACAATGGTCTCTCGCGAAATAATAAGCGATTTTCATGCACTATTGGTTGTGAATAACAATGGTGTGTATTTGTAGTGACTGCTTTTGAATAAAATTTCAACAGTATAGTTGTTTCCATCACTGCACCTCTATTCTGCAGAAAATATTTAAAAACTTGATACGCTTAATTCCATCGTTGCACGATACTTGTACGAAACTGCAATAGGCAAATTTAAAAATATATTTTACTAAATAACCACGGTATTAGTATCAGTGTAGATAACAGATGTTTGCAGGATTGCATACCGTACAGTGAAAAAAAAAAAAATTGTCAAAACCTTAAAAATGTTTGCGATACCCAATTATATTATATAATTTATATATATATTTTTTTGTAAAATTATTTTACTTATAATTGGTAACAAGAATAAGTCATTAATTTTTTAAACGAAGTTCAGTGCACCTGACGACTATAGATATCGTACAAGTGGAACGGCTTTTAGGATCTAACCGCCATGGGCCGTGCTCGTTATCGTCCCGTAGTGTTTTTGTTACAATATCCGTTACAGTTATCGTGGCGATGGATGTCACGGTTATTTTTAAATCGCAAGTGATCTGTAACGGTGCCTGACGTTCCTAGAATATCTGACGTATAATCGAGCGATCAATACCTACGACATCGATTCTCGTCATTTTAGAGAGACGATTACCGAAGGCACGAAAGCTAGAATATGAAGAAAGAAAGAGAGAAGAGAAATAGAAAAGAAAGACGAAAGGGATTGAAAAAGGCTGAAAAAAATGTTGAAAAAAAAAACGTATAATAAAAGGTTAGCACTTCTGTTTCATAAGCTGTATTTATAAGGATGTTATCTAGAAGCGGGACGAGAGGAGGAAGTAAGCGGAGTGCCATTAAATAGACCAATTTAAAAGCGTTTAAAAATAATCCTATTATGCAAATGGAGCACAGCCAATGGGTGTCTTGGTATTATTCCGAATAGCATGACCGTATCTACGGCAGAGCATAGTCAGACTATCCCTATGTATCTAGTCTATGTACATATGGGACCGAGAGAACCCATATACGTGCGCATAAAACATAATATAAGATACCTAGCACGGATCCCAGTTGGTGCAACGTTATGCTTCGTAAATACGGGGTGGTTTATCCATAATGCATCCGCCACACCCTGAGTTCATCCTTCGGACAACCTGCATTCGATAAGGTCCCAACGTTTAGATAGTCCAGCTGAGTTCCGCTTACATCCCCCACTTTTACTTCGATATACTCGAAGCCAGCTGATCTTGCATCCGTCGATTGGTCGACTCGTAAGAACGATTCCTTACCTAGACCCAACTCCTGTGCTCCTTCCACTTACATTAAGCTCTCTTATCATCTGGCTATTTATGCATATATGAACTCACGTGGGTGGCAGGATGTCAGATGCGGCAGAACTTGATTCTTAATATGTTCCCTTCTTCGTGGTCACCAGCGCCGCCAGTGGCTTCGGTGGCCTGATGAATTAAAATGAGAATCCCGCAGAAGAACTCCAGGGACGTTGACCTACCTCATGGCGATGTTGGCGAACCTCGACGTCGTCGGATGCTCCGATCGTCGTTATCGTGCTGCTCTTCCTCGTCACTATTACTCATTAGAGATACGTGGCTACCGTGACTTCTCCAACTCCGAACGTGCTGCGATCACGAAGCTCAGGATAAATTATCGCCATGGATAGATGCGTAGCGCAGATCGGTTGTCTGGGGTCTCGATCGAATCGGACGGGTTGCCAGTATCGAATCTAACAGCAAATGTCGCACCAGGCAAGGCGAGAGAGTCCGACTCTCGCGGACTCGAATGCTAATGGGAGATGCGATGCTCGATGGCAAACGAAACATTCCGACGAAGCGGAGATCCCGTATCAGGGAGCCTGTTCGTTAGTTGAGACTCCGAGAGTTTCTAGCTTATCCACTCTTGCTTCTCTTCTCTCCGCTTCTTTGCTTCCCATCGCCGTTTCCACTTCTCACCCTGGTACGTACTACTATCACTGGCACGGATAAACCCTACGCTTACAGCTCATTGCTACTTTTCGATCGCTTGCTCCTATCACGCGTTACACCTAAGTAACTTCTGAAGTGGTGAACTGGGTTATGAATATCACGCAGCGGATATCTTGCTGGGAAAAGGAATCAATGTCACTTAGATCTACCTAGCAACCAAAATATTCAAATCTATTAATCCCACACGGAAGCATCCAGACGCGTCACTCCCGCCGACTTTGTCGCGGTGCGCTTACAAGCTATAGGTATCTCACTCTTGATTCGAATGCTCGAATAATCCTTGGAAGTGGGAAGACGCCGATTACGAGTACCGGTAACGCCCGTGGACAATGCTTATCGTGCCGAACAATCTGTGGCTTCACGGCAAGATCGTGAACGCGGCCACGTCGGGCACCACGAGAGTAAGCCGGGACCACAGAAGGTGAAGTCACCTGTAAAATGCCCGCACAATGCATAGCACGTCAGGTGTCTTTGCAGCTAATCCCATAATGAAGCTCTCTACGATACACCCGATTGCCTGCTAAGTCCGTAGGCTTCATCGCACCTCAGGATCTACACGTATCTACCTACTGGTTGGTCCATACGGACGTTATACGTTGGAACGTCCCGCAGGCCGATCCTTTCGAATCGAGCCGATCTGTGCTTACCTTCGTATAAAGATCCTTTACACCTTTCGATCTCGACAAGGCAGACACGACTTTGCACCCTTGTGGCCCGCGTTAGGTGACCCACAAGTACCGACCTACCCTGGTGTCCATTGTCAGAAAACCAAGTCACTGCTGATCGCTGATTCGTGTCAAACTCGCGATCATCCACCGATTTCATTGGGTCGATCAGAGGTTACGTGGAGCCGTAAGTGGAGACTCGAACCGGAAGTCTACTACACCGTCGAACGTTTCTTCGTAGAGGATGCAACGTGTCAGGAGTTTCTTTTTTATTCAGTTCGTGATGGATGGTAAGATGTCACGTGGCCTGTTGCTCCCGAAAAGATGCAGATCGAATAGGAGTGATTCACGCGGCGACGCAGCGTGACTTACGGATCCCGAAGTCGTTACGATCGCCATTCTGCGAAGGTGCCGTAAAACACTCGCGTCTCGAAGCGTCAAGCAATCAGCATGCGAGTCGACGCTCTTCGACTACCAAGTTCGGCACAAGATTCTGCGGCGAGCGGGTGTCAGGAGCGACACTTGTCACTGGCGGACACCTCAATCGTGCCAGTGGCCGACAGAGCGACACCGTCACCTAGCAGAAACCTTCCTGTCAATCACTTCTCGATCTTGGAATGTTAAGCATTTGCAAGCAAGATCGATCTCTGCTTCCAAGACGAAGTTCTTTCGATTCTCCATCCTCCTCCCTGATACGATTTACATGGCTGATCTTTTTGATTCTGCCATCTACCTGGGCTTCTTACCTCGGAGCTTCCTTATACGTCTAAAATGAGGAACTGTTTCTGTTGTAAATAGTAGCAACTTTTTTCAAGATCTTTAAAGCTTCTTTTAATCGTAACTGAACTCGACATCTGGACTAGGATGGGATGGAGTTTGAAACTGGTAAAAGTCAGGCAGATAGTAAGTTACAATTCATTAAAGTAAGTTCCGAT
The DNA here is from genome assembly GCA_031762395.1 of Calameuta pygmaea. Lineage (NCBI taxonomy): Eukaryota > Metazoa > Arthropoda > Insecta > Hymenoptera > Cephidae > Calameuta > Calameuta pygmaea. The sequence continues at coordinate 267,090 of JASANN010000037.1, read as the reverse complement.
CGAAACTAATCGAATGATAACGACGGCTATTCTAGGTCTTCTTCTTGCGGCCACCGTCTTCAAGTTTCATTGGAGGTCCACGGCCCACAGTGGCCGATACATTGGAATGTGCCTCATCACTTTGCTTAATAAGTCTTCTTCTCTCTACCTCCCTTCACCTTTCCAGTGGATTGCCTCGATCTTCGAGCAAACTCGAATTAAGCATAATCGAATATTTGGTAATAGGTAACCATTTTTCATAGATCCCCGAGACTTTCGTTAGATGGCTTATAGGACACTTATATAGCCAGTTGACGTTGACGTACTACTTTCAGGCTTACATTACTTCACTGAAATATTATTCATGCATCATTCGTTGTGCCACGTGAATTTAATTTCGCGACTAAATTTAAACTACGATTTAAATCTCCTGAAGATTTTACATTCGTTTCGCGCAGTTACGTGCTACGTCCTGAATCGAAGGATTACATATATATAGATAAGCTCTACGGTTGGACCTTCAATGGAAAACGAACGATCTCATAATGGCGTTCATGGACAAAGTTGCGACTGTAGTGGTGTCGCAATATGGTACACATATCCCATCGTAACTAGGTAGGTCTTATTCCCATAACGCGTCTCATATCGAACTCAGCGGGCAGGGCCAGCATCGTGGGCGTCAGGCCATTCCATGACTCCGTTGCACCGCCATAAAGCTGCCATTTAATTAATTCCACATAATGTTTCGCAAGCGCACACGTGACCCCGATGCTCGAGTACAAGAGCAAAGAGGGGGAGTTATGTCGCCAGGACGAAAAGATGTGAAAACTAAAATTAATTATACAGAAAATGACGGATCGAATCGTGTGACTCGAATACGTATAAGAAATCGTATCGCGCTTAACGTAAAACGTTAATTCCATTAATCGTAAGGGTTCCAGTGTACCTGCTTATAAGAAGCTTAAACGTAGCTCAAATTAAAACTCTTATTAAAATATAAGTCGTAAAGCTTTATAGTTGGATGGTGTGTATAACGTTGGTTCAACACTTGCTTCCTTCTTCACTACTGGTCTGGCGTGGCTCGTTCGTGAAAAACTCTTCGAAAAAGAGAACGACAGGCAACGCTCGTGAGAAGATATAGGATATAGGGTAGACACACCAGGAGCGTAGTGAGCGTGGAACTGGTAATTATGAGCTAGGAGAGAGACGAGCACTTACTTGCATATGCGCCAGAGGGCTGCCGGGCTCAGCTGTTAACTCGAAAGTCCTTAGCTGCGGCTGAGTAATGAATAACGACTATGTTCTGGCTAAGAACAAAAGAACAATGACGACCGCGCCGATTGTTTATTCCGCCTATTATAATTTTAATAGCTCCCTTGACCACTGAGACCCAAAGAGTCTTACGGTGCAGGCACACACGGTAGTGCGTTAATTCGGCGCTGACGATGACGAGAGTACCGCTTGAATCTGATCGAAATGGACAGCAGCGCCGTAGTGACTCCTGTGCCGATGAAAATCAAAGACGTGGTGGTTAAAAAATAAGAAGGGATCGATAGAGACAAAAAAGAAGAGGGAAAACGTCAAGGGAAGAAAAGTCATCCTCATTGTCGGTGTCGGGCCAATGATCGAGAACTTATCCCGTTCTTATCAGGGAGATTGAATCGCAAGCGACGAACATGTAATTGAGACTTATTCAGGCCGGTGTAGTCAGTGACTAATGTAGCCCAGTTGATCTCGCGTGCCTAAATACAGGTTGTCGCTCACTGGTCGCGCGTTACGTTTCTTACATTTTGACCCGAGCCCATTGTGAGGACACGGGTATATCCCCTTTTGGTAAAGGGTTACCTGGTCAAAATCGACAGAGTGATTAATCGTCATGTTACAGCGCGCCTACGTACGTCGGTCGTTGACATTTCTATTCCACCTAAGAAATATTGATTGGTGTTCATCGCGAACCGAGAGAAAGCATTGGTGGCTTTATGGGAGCACTCTATAACGTAATACGTACCGGAAAGAAATAGCTGATAAGGACAATTTGTATAAGAATGCAGTGCGATACGATAACGTTTTGTAAAGGAGGCTAATAAATGCATCCCCGAGAGATACCGGATGAGCTAATGATCCTTCTTTGTCACGTATTCGCGTTATCGATCTACGGTTCAGGGTTCAACGGCTTTTACGCGTCTCGAATCCCGTTAAGGATATAATTTACTTCAGCTTCCTCTCGATTCTAATTTACAAGAAATGAATTGGCACTTCCGTATTCACTCTTCCTTCGGTCTATCCTTCCAGATAGGGAACAAAGAATGGACCGTTTGGTCCTTGCGCGGTTTCTTACTCTGCCAGAGTGATCTCAGTGACTGGACAATAGATTCCCGGCCACTGACCAAGTGATAAATATATGTGTATTAACCGGAGATAATATCGCGGGATCTGGGGTGAGTATGCTGAACGCATAGAAATGCTGTGCGCTCTGTGTTAAGCCTTAACTCCGGGCTAAACAGCCCCCGCATTAGAATACTGTCTACACAATCTAATGCAGAGGTCTTGGCGCGCTCTGTGTGCTCTACACATATGTCCTGCATCCTCAGAGACCTTCTGAGGTCGCCACGCTCGGGAATTCCTCAAATGCCTTTGCGGCACAGCTTCGATCCAGCCTGTGGATACTGCCTTTCGAGTGGAGTCCTCGACCGGAACGTTGTTGTGGGTGGGAGAGAGAAAGAATGAGATAAATAGAGAGAAAAAACAATATTTGTTGACGGAACGCCACCGAGAATAATTTAACGGACCGTTTGGTACTTAAATCGATCCGTAGCTTCACGACGTTGATCGATTTAAATCGGCCGTATAATCGTCATTTTTATAATTGTTTAATTTAAGTTTTGATAATAGCATTGCTATTTTTGTTCATGTGCGATTTACCTATGGAATTGCTCTCAAATTATTTTTGGGAATCGCAAATAAATTGGAGCGCAATGCTAACGAGGGAAGGACATGACTTGATGATAGATCTTTGCTTATTGGAATAATTTTAGGGAAAATTGACATTTTCAAAATTGATATTCATTTTGGCCTTTTTGTTTTTTATTTTTAAGATGTTCAAGAGAACAGGGTCTCTAAGACATCTTTATGTTTATATTTTAATTGACTCCTTGGCGTATGATTGTATTGTCATTGTATTTTGGCATAAGAAATACATGACGTGGCAGGAACGTCATTTGAGCCCGAGGAATTAATAAACCTAGGATACATGACAGGAACTCTTCAACCCTTTTATATTCCTGTTTAATAAATTTTCTTCAAGAAATTATGGTACCGCAAATGGATGCAATTGTACAATTCAAATAAAGTGACAGAAACAAATATCCATTTAACAAATGACAATTAACTCTCGTAATTTTCCAACAATTGAAGATATAGATTTCGAACACTCAATTCGCAGCCTTTAATTGTAAATAATAAAAAAACAGTATCAAGTATAAAATAAAATTTCAAAAAATCATCTATACTCCATCATCGCGTACATCGACATGTAAAAAATGAATTTTGATACAGTATTCGAGTTAACGTTGCTCTGTTTATCGAAGACATCGAAAGTAAATTCGCTGCTACAATATCATTTTCAGGCGATTGAAAGCTAAGAACACACTCTCGTTTAGATTAAATATAAAGTATTTTCGGCAATAGAAATTCCAGCGTTTGACCGATGAACGATTCCAAGTCTCATGAAGCGGTATGTAAGTCAAACCTTGTGTGAGCACAAGGCCGACTGTAGTGCGCTCTGGTTGCAAGAGTCGAGATGCTCTTGTGTAATCCCGGCCTCGAGAAACGGCACCCTGTTGTGTGGATACACGAAAAGCATTGAATCACGTTCCGGTCTGCGAGTTAAGTAGCCGTTAAACCAGGCAAGGAGCACTAAAAACTGACATAACTCCTCGAATATGAAGCGAACGGAGAGCGTGTCAATGTGTGACTCTACCTACGCGCATGACGTACAGCCTACGTATCCGCCGGGGTAACAATAGAAAGAGCAACGTGTAGAGGAGAAATATGGTATGAACTCACAATCAAAAGGATCGAGCAAGCTCATGAATTTACGATCCAGAATGGAGTCACTAGAGTTATAGGGATCATCAATGTTACCATAGCATTGTTTGAGAAGATAACTTTGATTGGTCTTTCTATAATTGATAAGGCTAATTGCGCTATTATGGATGATGGCCCATTTGCCGTGTCAATTGCTTCGCCGTGTTAGGTGCTCGTCGAGATATCAATATGCATAACCTGAGGTAATAAACTGGGGAGGGTGATTTCTGGCACCCTACTCGCCTGTTTCTTCTGATTTTAATCTTTCTATTTTTATTTCTAATAACTGCATATATAACGTACTCGTTCTGATTAAGAGAATGCGGTTTGACGACATTGGTTTTTCCTATTGGAATTAGATGGCACCACTGCTGGTGTCTAATGTACTTATTATTCAAGAACCGTGCGGAAGATATTCGTCAGATTGGCAGGTCGTTTCATATAATGACTAGGGAATATTTATTTAAATTGCAATAACAACTCAAGCAACGCACACTGTTCAAAAGTCACTTTTTATCAATGTGGTGTCTGGTGAGACATACGTATATGTCCTCGTAACTTTGAAAATATACGACTTCTGCCAAAATTTACCAATCGAAGCGGACTTGGGTTCATTTTAAAGATAACGGTATATTCTAGCTGCGAAAAATGGACATGATCTGATATCGCACCCTTAAGTCGTGATAACGTTTCAAAAGACCCAAAATCGGGTAAAAAATCAAAAAATAATATTTTCCGTTTGAATTTAAAAATTTTTTTTTAACTAGTGCCTCCGGTCAATGACAAAAATTTTTGAAAAAATGTGTGACACGACCATCTATAAACTTAAAAATTAACCGTTAGTAGTTATGGAGATAGTCCACGTCAGATGCGCTTCGTTTGAAATGTTCACTCACCACATGGCGAACCCAAGATGTGAACGGGACATTAAAAAATAATTCTCAAGCTGTCAGCGCAAAGAAAACTACCCCCTGACGATAATAATTGACCCCTATTTGCCACCGACCCAGCCTATCAGAAGAATAGCGTTCGAGAAGAAAATAATCAGAAATTTGTTTTCGTTACATCTCCTATCTTCCATAGTGAATATATCACAGTCAGTTTCTTTTTTGAGACACAACTAGAAAAAACTCAGGCACTAGAGGGTTAAAACGTGTGACGCGACAGAAGTTGTCTTTTAGGCATATTAAGGACGTCCTTAGAATTTATGTGTTTTCGGAGAAGTTAAAAACCCTAATGATTTGGCGTATGAAATTGCACTCTGTGTTTCGAGGGAATTTCGAAATCAAATGGTACTAATTTTTTCGTGAAGGTAAAATTAATAAACATTTTCAACAGCTTGAACATCGAAAGTTTCGTCTTTAAATTAAAGCTTATTGAAATTCATAAAGAATATTCTATGAAAAAAAAAACAGACAAACAAACTTAGATATGTCTTCTTAATGGGGTAGAACTACTTGTAGATTCGATTTATTATCATTCAGTTATTATATTCCGGAGGATACGTCACGCTAACTATAAAATGAATTACAAGCGCGGGTTTTCGTGGTCCTGCAACCCTAACGGTTGTGAGAGAGTTACCTAATGGTAAGCCTGTTAAAGTTTTTTGTTCTTGATATCTATAGCGTAGACGGTAGATCAAATTACTTGTATCGATTTGTGGAGAAAGATCGAAAGTTCATCATCGAGTTTGATAGGCATACGCAGTGCGTAACAAGTGTAACGAAATGAAAGAAATCGAAGAATCGTGCATGACGAAAGACATAGAGACGGTGTATGGATACGGCTTAGCTCATACAGGTTATGTTAAGGAGATCAGGACGAAGAGCACTTACTTTTTTAATTTCGAGAAGAAATAGGTGAATTATCGAAAAGTAACAATTATTTTTCCTTCAAAAGATCCATGTTTTGATCTTTACAATTCGGCTTTCATTAAGTAAGTAATTATCAAGTGAAGATGCATACAACATTTAGCATACAAGATTATCTAGGAATATTATACAGCCTTATGGTAGTTCTACCATACAAGTTAGATAATCGATCTAAACTATAGTTGGTGCAAAAATCCTAAATAGCTCTATATATGTAATATGTATATGTATAAATTTGGCATATTGCTCAAGTCTTTTATTTTTAATTTGTTCCATTTTGCAATTGTGTTATGTGACTTTTCAAGTATATAAAAATATATCTAAATTCGGTTTCGATCATGATTATGTATTAAATTCTTGTCATTCAGAATTTTTGTGAGTTTAGAGGGAAGTCCCAAGGCTGACCAGTCACGGCAAGGAATGTAAGATTTTGGTAATATAAAGAACTTGTCGTCCAAGAAGGCCTAAATTCATTGAAAAAATGAAGAAAAAGACGAATTTATTGTTCGGAAAGCGTGAGTATATAAATACAGTTGCAACAGCATGAAACACGTCGAACTTGTCTGTATCTATTCGTGCTTGCGTGGCTACGTGTAACCACAAGAACCATGAATAGAGCAACATAACTGCGAATAACTAATGATGAAACGCCGTGGACTCAATAAACATAAAGCATAAATATGCATGAATCGTACGATATATTAAACAAGAATTGAAAAAATACATAGTCGGTCAACGACTAAAATTTAATTTTTTTTTTGTAATACCTTCTTGGAAAGTTTGATTTTGGAAAAATGTGGATACTGCGTAAAGCGCCACATTTTGGAAAATCGAAAAAAAAAAGTTCGCGCATGCGAACATTTTAAATACTTAGTCTTGCACATTGCCAGTGGCGCCATCTGGCGATCCTATTGCGTTCGTTTGCGTCTCAAAACCAACTTTACTTCACAAGAATTAAGTCTCGCCTTCGACTCGTACCGCGAACTTTAAATTGAACATATATCGCCTATTTCCCGCACTTGCAATACATTGTACTATTTTTTTTTAAGTCGACAACAATGAAATCCCCAACAAATCATACCTGGATTCGCACAAAATTGATGTTGCAAAGTTTACATATCTATGGTTCTGCATTTAAATATATTCTTCTCTTTAGTAATTTTATGAAAAATCATATGGACTTGATTGCCTTAAAAAAAAAATCATTTAACTGGTGAACCGACTATAGGCAAATTTCTGCATGACTGCAATGATAACGAAAAAAATCAACAATAAAAAATGTAACTTATCAATCGATTCTCCGTTACGAGTTCGACAGCTCGAAACTCGTTCCGGACGCGTCGTAGCGCCGAGGTCGGTGACATTCGCAAGGGACGCGAACAGACTGCCGAAGGGAAGAAGCGTAAAACGTAAATAATGATAGAATCGGAATCCTGAGAGAAACGAGCGGTCATCGCGCCTGGCGTGAGGTTGTCTCTGAGATTAATCGCTTCCTGAAAAACGACATGTCAGTCATTTGGTTGGAACAGTGAAGGTACGTAGGCAGGTATTGACCATGTTGGTCGTCCGTTCTACACCACGGAGTTCGCGTAGTAACATCTGTTCAAGTATCGAAAAGCATAATTTAATAATAATCAGAAATCTAGCATGTTCCGCCGTGGCACTATTTGATAAATGGGGTAGGTCGCGCGTCATAACTGAAAATGGCTGGGTTGGTCAAGTCGGGTGTCTTGCTCGCTCGCCTGCTCAGCTCAAAGACCAATGCACATGGACGAGAGCAGGTGCGCGCACAAGTGCACTGCCCACTCTGGCGCAACGTTCCTCCTTCGTAGCACTATCATCGTTGCCTTATCGATAACGGGTTGCCCACTGATTTTACCGCAGTCGTATGCGCTCCGCGGTGCAGCTCCCGCGTCTAGATGCAGTTTGACAAATTGCATCTACTTTCGATTTCGCAAAGATACATGGCTCTCGTAGGCATCAACCAATCTGTCCTTCTTAAACGGGTTGTATGATCGGGTATACCTATAGCGTTCATGTGTCGAAAAGTATTGAACCATGAAAGGCAAATATCGAGTAGATCCGATTTCTCTTCTCCGCGTCATGTTGCTACGCCGGTAGAGCTTAATGCACGCTTTGATGACTGAACTAGAAAAAAAAAAATGTTTAACTAAAGCAACGTGTAGTATATGGATTTGATCTCTCGCCAATTCATTTGCAAACTCTTCCTAGTTGTCGTACAACGTTGCATATGCTAATATTCCAGGGCTGCATGCATTTGTTGATATTTAATTTTAGCACGAAAGTTCAGGACTTTTTTTAGATTTCGCTCCTAGCTACAACCGAGATTTACCGGTGGTGTCTCTCGTGCTAACTTTGCATAGGTGCGTTTACTTGCTGATAGGTTCTCTTTCGGTTTCGCTTTTTATTCTCCTTCAAGCTGAACCGTAGCTAAATCACCTTATTGCAATGAATTATTTAAGGATGATGTTCGTCCGTGACTCGTAACAATCTTCTATGATAATCAGGATTATCATCTCGAGCGAATCTGCAGCGTGAATACAAAACAAGTTATAACGGTTAGTCAGTGTTCTTTGCACGCTATTACGGTTAATTGCATAGCTTCGGTATAGGCTTTACATTTTTTTTCAGCTTTCTCTCATAACTGTAACTATGCGAAACTAATTAGTTGATAGATAGTCAACATTTTTTAATTCTTCCGTCAACATCTGAACTTATCATTGTATCGAGAATTTTATACATTTTTTGCACGACTGTCCGTGTACAGTTCAGGTTAAAGTTCGAGTTTCAGTGCGTAAAGTGTATTTTATTTCGTACTCTGTGTTATGTAAAAATTTCGCTTTACGTACTGAAAATCGAACTTTGTACATGAACTTTACTCAGGGCCGAGCAAAAAATGGAACTGTGACTGTTTTTCACTTTACGCACTAGTCGCATAATATACTATTTGACATGTATGGCGAACTGTATCTAATAGAAAAATAACTGAAATGATCTTCAAGAAAGATAAATCATTTGCACAGTAGTTTCTGATTTGACCGATTAAGAGGGCAAACAGGTTTCTTTGTAGGTTCAAGAATCATTCACGAATGGAAATGATATGTAATTGAATATTATGAAGAAAAGACGTGGAAATTTGAATGGACACGTAGATGGTGGTTGTCAAGTATCAGTTCGATAAGCGCTCTTGAAAGTCTTTGTTAAAGAAGGAGGATTATTCACGCCTCTCTCTCGGTCACGCCCTTCTTTCAAATCCTGGCAGATTAAAAAATCTCCTTTATCCAGGAATTTACTTCGATCGCTCGACACTTCACAATGGAGATAACGTTTTTATCGTGTGGCATGCGGCCTCTGACACCTTTGTCGGCCGAACGTTCAGCCGATAACGAATCGCTTGATACGCGAAATTCTGTCAAAATAGATAGAATAAAATATAGTCAGGTAAATCGTCATACCGGGATAAATATTTAATCAAGTCATAATTTCTATGTTCATCTCCAGAATGTCCAAAAGACAGTCTCACTCGCATTAGACGTCTAATGTAGGTGGCTTGGATGTCAGTATGCGTTATCTGAAGAATTCGAGGATGAATATATTTATCAAAAAGCATACGATTCAAATAAATGTAACGTCACTCTGAAAGGGATAATTAAAATTCAGGGAACCAAATTCAAATCCAGCCACCCACTTTCGAACTGAGGAAAATAAGTTGTTGATACTAGTTTATTTATATAGTCACAGTGACAATCTGTGTCGGAGAGACCCGAGGACTACATTTATTATGTATGATGAAAGTCGGAGTTCTCAATCGCCGACGTAAATGGTCATCGCACCCACTGATTGTCACTTTTAGATCTCAATCGGATCGTCAGTTTCGGATGAGAACCAGCCCGATTCAGTTGAGCGGAAATAGAACACGCTTCTTCTGTACGATAAAATAGTGATCATTAGTTTTGAACACCTCAAACATACATATATATATATATTATAATAATTTTGAATAATTTGATTAAGTCAATGCGAACGCGTGATATTCGTAGCAGCAACTTTTGACCGTACTGATTGCGATGGATCATTGAGACTCGTAGAATCCGTAGAATCTGTCAGATGTCGTCCGAACAATAAGATACAAATAATACGTGTGACGTAAGATAGAGAGTGAAAGAGACGAAGGGGAGCTGCTAAAATACGAAACTGGATAATTTTATGCAGCGGCGACTGCGCCGTCACCGGTTGACATTTCACGCCTCCCGGCGACACGTACTCCAGGTACACGAAGATGGTGTGTACCCAGGGGAGCATTACCATACCCTAGAGTCATCCTAGAGTCATTCCACGAGCTTGTACCGCGTCCATTCTCGTCACCGTCTCTTGGAAATGAGATCCGTACGAAGAAGATTCTCCTGCTGCCAAGAAGTAAGGAAGAAAATAACATCAACCAAACCCGCAAGCTTCGACGAAGCAGGACTCTTTAGAGGCGCCCCTATATTCTGCGACTTTATTTTGACCTAACTTAACCTACAATCCGTTATTTGCAAGGAATCATTATTTAGGTACGTCCGTATTCCCCGAAGGATGTGTTCACAAATATATGAGTTTTTGTTCGCACTTATACGTAATGTAGCATTGCCGTGATATTCTGTCTGAGAACATTTCCATTAAGAGGTACCACAACATGTAACTTCGAAATACTATTAGAGTGTTACTTTGATAAAGTTTGGTTGCTCGACATTGCTGAACCGTTATTGCGAGCCAGGTACGATCCTCAGATAGCAAACTATTAACACGCCATTTGTCTTGGTTGGGTTGTAACGTACCATTGCTTCGAACTGTCTACGACTCGGTGCGCTTTCATCGATGTTTTTCATAAATTCATTTCGCGATGTATCGCTGCTACGCCGTCAACGTCTTGTGAAATTTATGTATATGCACTTGGGAAAGCTAATACTACGCTGATATCATAGCGAATATATGTGTGCCGGAACTCGTTGAAACTTCCGAGTAGTTTGCACTTGCTTCTGACTGAGTTAACGTAAGGGCATGAGATAAATTGATCTTAGAATTTTACAAATAGCCATTCGAGACATTCGTTAGATACGTATAATTTTTTTCTGTAGCGTGTAAAATTTCGAAGAATCTTGATCGTAATAGAAATGATAAAAAAAAATTGATAATCTTGCGGCACAGCTAGAAACCTTTTGCTTGCCTAGTTCTTTCTACCTTTCTTCAGCATTGGCTTTGATTCTCTTTGTTAGTCTCAAAGCGAACTCGAGCTGGAAGAGGTGTGAATTTCTAATTTGATAAAGGAAATTAATCGCCGAGGAACGTTGTTGTCGATTTTTCAGTAGTTCGCCAGCCTGACGTTAGTGAGTACAACAGCAGCAGCAGCAGGTATAGCAGCTGGTGTTCAATAGAAAAGAAAAATGATTTCCCATCTCTTAGCTTGGCAGGTAGGCCATTGTGAAAGCATGACGCGATCTGCATTTAACTTAACCCCGACAGTCCGCGGTGCATCCAGTGGTTTAGAGTGCTGATTCGCCCAGAGTGCGTAGGAAGCACTCGGTGAGGAATCGCGTGTAATTGGAGGGCCGGTGTGCAATACATCTCAACCACCATCCCGCAGTTGCTTCTCGTATCGTGGACGTACTTGTAGTACGTACCGGACACTCAGGGACCCCTCTCGAGTAACCATGGGGGCTCGCGACCTAAAGCCAGTATTACGCAGCGAAACTATTATTGAAAATGCACTAAGTATATTCTCTTATAAAATCGGCATTACACGTGGAGTCTATGAAGAGACGAGAAAAAATACGCGCGATCTACCCAAGCAACGTTGTCGTCGACTAAGGACCAATCTGATCATGATTCGACCTGCTTCCTCCACGACCGGTTTCAACGCTCTTTCTTTATCTTTTATTAAGTAATTGATTACCCTCGGTGTGAGTGTCATCCGTATCCTTGTACTAGTCGGAATCAGTACTAACGAACCGCGTAAGAGGAACGATCATTTTCAACGATCGTTCTTCTCTTCCAGGTGCGAGTCTCGAATCCCTCTAGTTCTCAACCCTTGGCGAACTGTGGACGGAGCGCAGGAAAAGTCGCGCGATACGGGCTTAAGGTAGTACAAGGGGATCGCATGATGCTTCAACAGAGTTGCTGGAGGATTCATAGGATGTATGGTGCACCATCAGTCAGACTTGCCTCCCATCAGCTTCCTGGGCCCTGCAGCCATACGCCCACCAAGCCATCCCGCAAAAAAGTCCTCTCGGATTACACATTCAGCGAGCACAATATAATATCAGATCCGGCGCGTATAACTTTTACACAATAATATCTTTACTAGTTCAATAAAGCTTGACGGTGGAACGGCCGGCGTTTGAGGCAATTTGCTTCTGATTAAATACGATTGGACCGTGGTCGGTCTGAGGAAATCAATGACACGTTCAAGTTCAATTGTAGATATCAGGAAGGTTTTTAAATATAAGTAGACTGGTTAACAATAACAGTGTTTAACGGTCGATCCATGCTTTTCCGTTTTTCGCTATCATTTTAATGTTACCTGTTACTCCGTGAGCAATCGGCGAGCGTGAAAGATAAGCTAAATATGCGGGTAAACGAGTTTATTAGATAAAAGTACGAAGTGAAACGATCTCCAGCATTTAAAGAGTGGTTGGCAGCGCGAACGCAGTGCACCTTCAAAATGACCAACGATTAAGATGTCCATCAGGGTAACAGGCAGTGGAACTGAAATCGTGAATTCCAGTTTATAAGTGATCGTGGACTCCTCGAGCGATCAGTTCCGAATAAAACACTTAATCGGGCGCCGTTAGTCGATAATTTGGCTGCGATAGCGTGAACTGTTTTGAAATCGCTTCCTCATTCCGCGGCTTTCAGAATCCCGTATCTCGAGCCGGTGACTACCGATCTAATATCTCAGGCTCTCGGTAAATAAAGGCGCTAGTCGCTCGCATGCCAGCCGAGCATTACCAACACGCTATTAATTGCTTTCTCGTCCCTACAGTCCGATCGAGAAAGATCGGTAAGCCGTGTTCACATTGCTTTTCGATGCGATTACGTGCGTGTATCCTCTCCACCTCGAGGCCTTCCACTTCCCGGTACGATTCGAATTATTTATTGCTCGCTGACCCTGCCCGATCTGACTCTCATGTTAGCGACGCCTCCGGGGGCTGTCGTTAAACTCGGCAAGACGAATGCGATTGTTGGCGCGAAGAAAATCTCCGTTTTTCTCGCACCGTCCATGCAGCAGACAATCTTTGATTTGCCGATTCATTATTCTCCGAAGGATCATCGTTAGGCTTGATTTATAATCCATGATTCCGTGTAAACATTCTACCCGCCTTGGTCTGCAATATTTTTATCCACTTGGACGACCGCAATGGACTTGCTGGATCGAGTGTACTTAGTTTAATTACAGCAAGGTGTACGTGTGTAAGGTGCAGCTTCCCAGCATAGTAGGTGGCATGTTGGCATTTCTGCCATACGTGGCCCTCTTATTGTATTAGCATCCGTAATTGTACGCTTTATCCGAGCTTTAAAGCAGCGCGATAAGAGCTTGTCGCGAGTCAATGAAGTCTCATTGGTAAGTACACCAGCAGCAATATAACGAAGTCCAACGATAATACCGCGACATGAAACAGCTACAGCAATTTCCGGTCTTTACTTAGAATCAATGCGAATCTTCATTAATTAACGTAAAGGAATTCAAGGTCGATCTCACTGTTAATCCGCTTTCTAATCAGGATCGAAGATAATCCAACGTGTTGATGTTACTCGAGTATACAATATCCTTATCCGGAAATTTTTTATTTTACGTCATTAATTTTTTTTTTAATTTGCTGGATCCGATATTAACCGGCTGTGGATGTATTGGGGTATCAATTTCCGGCTGCGATATGACGATCCGTGAGCGACCGCTTGCTGGCAGAATTGTGTGGGCATCGATACTATCTGCATTATGGAATACGTGTGTACGCCTGACGCATAAAATCGCTCGGTGACACACCAAGAAGTGATTACTCGAACGATACACGAGAAACAGGTCCGATAACGCAACCTCAATGAACTTGAACCGATATCGAAAACTCCGCGAGAACGCGAAGCTGGATCAACCCCCGCGAACGACGGTGAGCATAAGTAGTGTGGGACGTTCGTCGTTGGGCGTCTTAGAAATTCCCATATCGCTGAGTACCAACCTAGGATGCCTTGCGAACGAGTTTAAAGAATGGTAGGAAGGGCAGATGCAGAAGCGGAGAAGCTAGAAGGTCGCAGTGGGTTCGTGCGAGGGTGTACGGATCGTGTCAACGATACAGTGGATTTACGACGGTCACTGAGCGAATCCATTTGTTTCATCTGCATCTGCTTAGCACGCTAATGCTGCTTCCTTCGTACTCCTTTTCATTCCGTTAGTAGCGAAGGTGTCTTGCCGTCTTCTACGGTTTCCACTGTCTCCCTGGTATCACTTAACCCTGCCGAGACTTCTGAATCGAAAAGCTTCGACTCGGCGCGCGCGTGTCTTCGTGAAAGCCCGATGACCGTCCGTAGTACAGGAAGTCTCCGATGGCTTTCGATGATTTCATTCCTACTCCGTGAATAAGTACCTTTCCTTATTTATTAAAAATAAAAGAAATAACTCTTTCGGGGTCAACCTCACCTGAACTAACATACCTCATAAGAATTACTGGTACGTATAAAGATACCAGCACGCCCTACGAAAGATACTCGAATAATCAAACTGAAAGCTAATTCACACGTATCTTGTGACGTTCAGCAATGGAGTTTCAAGAATCTGTACCGATTGGTCTATTGAAAATATGGTTCTTGACAGTCCTGGCATGGGGAAGTATAAAGAAATCAGGACTAACAGAGGATGATGCTTTGCTACGTGCAGCGCGATCTTAGTTGGTCCGGAACTTCACACTCGGCCGAACAACCATGCAACTTTCTTAGGTTTTTCTCGTGCGCACGCCTTGAGCCCTTCAGCCTAATGGCTGCAAGTTGTTGACTTTGCTGAACACGCTGCGTCGACATATCGATGGGCCCATCCTATAGAGCGGATAGGCCGTAGGAAGTGCTTCATCAAAGCCCGTACCGCCTTCAGTCCGGTTAATAAAGTTGCGAAGACGCTTCCACGATAACAAGGCAGTGCGACCGCGAAGACGCCTTAGGCCCTTCTATAAATCAACTGCTCGAGGAACGCTCGGGCAACGTGCCGTGTTTGGCGTCGCGACGCGACCGGCGCCGCGAATGCCACAGATCCTGCGATTCTTGCAAAGTCGAATATCTAACTTATACGATCGAACTGGATTCCCAGTAACTGTATAAGATAAGCTTATGTTTCCCTAGCGAAAAAATTCATTAATATTTTTTCTTGCTCTTCTAAATTGACATACGGTTATACGTCTTTTCGAAATACACAATCTACTTGGTACTGGTAGCTGGATAAGAAGTACAAGTTGAGCTGCAAGTTCTGTTTGGTAGGACTACAATCTGGGACCAGGAACCTGATCCTGGTAGCCGTTTTGAAATAATATTCAGAGTCGTCCGCCACCTGGTGCCGGCCGGAAAAGCATCGTCCAGGAACTCGTTGTCCCAGGTAACGGGATCGCAGTCGATAGTTTCGAGACTAACCAGCTGAAGAAGCGATGCAGTGAGGTGGCTATCGAGTTCGACCGAGTCGTGACCGCACGGGCGGAACCTAGCCCAGAGTCGAGCGCATCCCGGCGAAGACGCGTGAGCGTCTCGAGACTATCCAGCACACACACGTTTGCCACGCTTACCATGCTTACCAAGCTTATAGCAAGCTTACCAGGCTTACCAAGCTTACCACGTTTCTTTCTATTTTTCGTTTATCTTTCTCTCCCTTCGCAGGATTTCCTGAGGCTGTTCCGCGTTGCAAAGACCTGGGACGGTGAGAACGTGCGGCCGTCTACTGCACCGGTAACGAGGCTCTGGTTGGTTCCTTAAAAGCTCGCTGACGTCGGAATCCTCGAGGATGATCGTGCATCTCCACTTGTTAGAGAGTTCCTAAAAGACTATACCAGCATCGCCAGTATATGATAGAATATTCCAACAGACGAAGAAGAATCTGTAGAGACCGATAACGGTGCGATAAAGCCTCGCGCCACACGAGCATCCTTTAAACGAGAGCATTCCATTTTTCCAAGTCTCATCGTATAAACTGCATATCGTAGATAGATACAAAAATTTATTATCATGAAGATTTCGAATGGTAGTGGGTATAGATGGAAACGCGTAACGCGGAGCTGAAAAGTTGGCGGAGATAGGGAGTTAATACGTGGCTACGGGTAATGAACGCGTGTTAACCAGTTTGTTATCGGTAAATGGTGCCCACTATCCTCTTGTGTGCGAGAGTAAAACAGCAAAACAGTCAGAGTGGGAATGAGGTAGTGAACCAGGCGAACCTCTCGAGTGCATCCAAGATGTACCTACGTACCAATACGTACCAGTACGTAATGCACTAGTACTTATGCCTACCATGAGTCTTATCTTGAGATCATCTGCTGTTAATCTGAATCTCGCCAACCTGTACCTCATGGACCCGATTTCCTATTTGCAGTCGCTGCGGAAGTGACGTTCATCTCGTGTCTCGCTTTGTCTCGCGACCGAACGTCCGATTACCTCGTGAACTGCATTCACTTGGCCGATCGATAGTTGCGATTGCTTTCAGTACGCTAATACGATCAAGATGGATGCGAAAGACGGGAGAAAAATATAGCTTAGTTATCTATCGGGATTACTTATCTAATATCTGTCAATATTGGAATTTCTAATAGTCATTTGCTTTATTTATTTCTTTTGAAAATCACAACAAGAAGCGAGCATGTGGATGGGAACTAGATTATTAAAAATGCATTCCTTTAAGATAACAATAGCTCAGACATTTTTGTGATATGTTTATCAGAATTTTTCCGATATACATTATGTGTATTGTAGACTGTACTTTTTTAAGAACCAAAATACATTTTTGAAGTAACTATAATAATATTTCTTTAAGGAAATGGTAGATAGTAATTCTACCGCTCAGTGATTTTTTTACCTCACACGTGGAATTCAAATTACAGACATCGCCAAGACTCAGCGTGACTCATCCGTAGAAGTCACGTTAATCGAAATTGATCGTGACTTTGTACAGACCAATAAGCTAAAACTAGATCCGGGAGCTATAAATTTTACCAATAAAATAAATATATGTTTAAATAGAAAAATAAGATATATTTAATGCAAAACCATACATACGCATACTTTGTAATAAACGTTGTATTGACACGTATAAGTTGCTACAAAGACTTAATTGTTTTCATTCTGTCAAAAATGCGCATGGAACTCGTGGACCGACTATATGCCGTCATGATATCAAGAGCGGTTAAACAAAAACAATATAATAGCGATAGTAGGGAATATTACTGAAATTGTCTTGTATGATCGATAATGTAAAGAGTCGATGAGCCTAGGAGTAAAAGAATAGTTAATGATCAGTCTGAGATATATCCAAGATTGTTCCTCGTAATTAAACTCTCTGATCGATATTAAAATTTGCAGGGATATTCGAGTAAATTTAAATTCCAACGATCTCTAGGCGGAGCGTTGATTGCAATGCAGAAATTACGGCGCATTCCGTTACATTTAATCAGTGATTATTACAGGGCGCAGAGCAGATGAAAAATGCATGATCGAATGATGCTGCGATCGATGTAACTAATGAATTTTTTAGCGTAACACGATTTTGCAAAACAACGCTATACATTTTAAGGCTCATTTATAACGAGCGATGTATAACGAAGTCGGGTTACGATTTTTACGTTGTCCCATCGGGCAAAAAAAATTAACCGTCTCTAGTTATCGATACTTGAAAGATTGAGTGGCTGATATTGTAAGCCGATGATGCTGATACTGACATCAATACACTGAAAGGCATGTGACCCCTTATACGAGATCGATCCGCCTCCATGTGTTTTAATTACAATAATTAACCCCACTCTTAATTGTCCCAACCACCTCTACCATGTCCCTCTGTCTCATTCTACGCTCAGGCACTTCACACGCCTCCCCCTAAGATTATTTAATATCTTCGCTTTGAATGTACGTATGACGTCATCGCCACCTACGTATCCCATGAAGCCTGGGATCTCGACGAACCTTGGTACTTCTCAGCTATGGATGAAGAACTTTTTAAATGTCAATTCCAATCCGTTTCCGTAAGCCTATAAATTTTTCGTATAATTTCGTGGAGCACTGGGGGGGCTTTTGGTGTTTATTGGAACAAGATAAAAGTGCAACAAAATCAAGCTTAGATTCGTGCAAATACACCAATGTAAACTGTCAAGTGCTTGTATACTGTTTTTAATAGGAATTGCTGATAAGATTACTTGGAGGGGGGGAAGGTGGTAAAGGAGTAAGAAGGTTAAGAATGGACTAGGTTAGGTTGAAGAATACGTTACTGCGCATGCTCGTTGTTATACCTGTATCGTTACCTGCATTTCTAAGTTAGACGAATTAATTGAAATACGAATGTCAGGCTGTGGGTTTAAATTCGAAGAATCTATTTGCATCCCGTTTCGAGCAATATATATTAATTACATATTCACGTAATGCTCGCGACACTCTGATCTCTTTCGTTAATGTAATCGTGGGAATTTAAGAGCCGTTATTTGATGCAATCCTTAATCAATATTATTATTATGGAATTGTTGGTGGCTATTGATTTTGTAATCGGTCGCTATTTTTTTTTTTTTTTTAGGTAGGTATGGGACATATGGAAATGTCTTGTGCATTCAAAATTCCAAAAAAATTTTGTGTGGGTGGTTGCGTATGTATCTGCATGCAACATTTTGTAAATAAAATTTCAAACAAACAGTTATATACCAATTGGACTAAAATTTATACCATCATATTTTATACGATTATATATCAAGTTTACCATGCGAATTTAACAGCAACATTTGCATATTTTCAACACTTCAATATGCAATTTATATGACAACTTAAGTTCGGGATGTGGACGGCATAGGAACATTTTTGGATATTTTGCATATTTGGTTACACAACGGCATATGTTCAATCAACGTATGTGTTTTGTCACTTGATTGGGTTGAAATTTATAAAAAAAATATTATAATCATATATATGGAGCAATCACATTTGCGAATATCAAACTTTTCCCCTTTAAAAATTTTGTTTTAGCAGATTAAATTTTTTTTCAACGAATACATAAAATGCTACCGCATAGTTCAGGTGGTTGTGTCTCACAGCAAACCTGTTTGCTCCAATTTCTTTCGTACATAAGAATACGAACCGATATAGAATGAGTAACTGCATTTAAGGCAAAAGTCATGAATTAGAGATACAACGATATTTAAAGAAGGCACTGAGTCCGGATAAATATGCCTCGGTGATTACACGAATCGAGTGTTTAATTCACTTGAGCGTGCGTGCCACTTGAATTGTGTAATGCAAAGTCAAGTGCCTAAAGCAATTGCGAAATATGTATACTTAATCTTGTCAATTTAAGTTTTATGCAATTTTCAAGAATGATAGTGAGGTTACGCACCACCCACGCTTCGTAATGACGCCTTGATATCCTTGAAATATGGACGTACCGTACTTTTCGAAGCTAATAAACCTGTTTATCATTATCCGTTTTAT
The DNA here is from genome assembly GCA_031762395.1 of Calameuta pygmaea. NCBI lineage: Eukaryota > Metazoa > Arthropoda > Insecta > Hymenoptera > Cephidae > Calameuta > Calameuta pygmaea. The sequence goes on along the minus strand of JASANN010000037.1, from coordinate 247,450 downwards.
AGTTATTACTTTTCTCGAATCCTTAACACTTTAACCGGTTCTTTTTTTCAAATATGACGTGGAGTATAATATATGTGCAATTACGTATTAATGTCACAATCGATAAACGATATGGTTTAACTTCGCGTTGCGAGTCACATAATTGAAAATGTAGACCATCTGAGAAATTAAATCGTAAAAAAGTTTATAAAGATCTTTTTAGTTTTGATAATATTAAATAAATTTAAATGTACTTTTGGCTTAAAAGATATATCGTTTAAAGATGTCCCAAATATACATATTTGAAACTTTTGCATCAAAATTAACCTTAAAGTCCGACCTGGTGAAAGATGCAGAAACGAAGAATTTTATTATAAAAATTAATTTTCTGAACTTTCCTACCATAGAGATAAATCCCATACACAGGTCATCTACAGATATGATATCAGAGTATGAAGATTTTATTTTTAACAGTGGACAGTTGCATCATTTTAATGCCAAACCGAAAGATCTCATGAAGTCTTTAATAAAGAATCCATTAAAAATTGGGATTTTTCGTTTCGGAGATTCTTTTCCATTATGTGAAGCAATAATTCCGTTTTCTGGCTGCGCCTGTGAATTGGTGAGAATTATTTTATTGAAAATCAGCATAAAAAGTTTCATCTGATTAGCAACAGCCATTTCGCATATTATCGTTAGTCCTTATATTCTGGAATCGGGAAAAGCCCTAAGCCGTTGGTGCTAGAAGGTCCATTTTACTTGATGGATCCTGGAAAGAATTCAGCGGGTCATGTTCAACTTCAAGTCGTCTTAAAGCCTTATGGAAAGTAAGTTAGGATTTAAAAGCGACCTTTAATAATAAAGTATCGAATAATTGAATTCGGATCAATAATATTTAGATCCATCCACACATATTATACATTGCAACATAATATATTGACGTTTAAGAAGACTGGGTCGACTGAGGATTATCAATGCACGTTGATAAATATACCTGCTGTTTGCAGAAATACTGAAAATATATCAGTCCCTAATTCCAATAGTATATCTTGCAAAAAGGGTACTGAATATAATGCCATTGATGATTCGGATTTTGCGAAGACAACCAAGGAAAAGTTTGTAGACGCAATTACGGGAATATCACTAACAGCAGAGCGTCTCACTATGACAAAAAAAAACTGATTCAGACCCGAAAAATCTTTGAGATTACACGCAACAAATTTAATGCAAAAGTAGCAAACGATCACAAAAGAAACCCGATAGCAGCACTTTGAAGAATTTCATTGAGCGTCAGTTTTGAAAATGAAGATCAATGTCATTCAAAAATTACAAAAATCTTTATATTAGGTAAACTCGTTAAAATTCCATAAAACTAATACTTTCTAGACACGAGTATAGCACGCGATATGCTAGTATCTTGAGTTTTTATTAAGTTTGAAAAGAACTGTCACAGCAAACTGGTCCAGTCCCGAACAAAGATTTTAGGCTTTTGGTCTCGTAAATATATAGCAGTAAATTAGATTAAACACAAAGGGCATCGAGGGCCATAGATATAGGTACCCATGATCCGTAACGGAGTTCACGTCTAACGAGAGAACGATGATCAGAGGTGATTGGAGAAGTTCATTATAAATCAGGAATTTAATTCCTTCTAAACTTCTTGGTTAGATCGTAGGTCGCCAGTACGCCGCGTCAGTGCGGCTACTGAAAGTCTCCTGGTAGACATTCACCATCGAAGAAATACTCGAACGATTGTCAGTAGTAGCAATCGAGAATGAGCAGACATCATCGTGTCTGCTCGGTATGATCTCATCTATCGGAAAAGAGATCCGGCTTTTGAGCAACCGAAGAACCCCGAGCAGAAGCCAGTGGACTGAATCCGAAGCAATCGTGATCATGCGAATGTGGCGTGCTATGCGATATTTAAATCTCTTTCTTAATGGTGCAGTCCTTATCGTTAGTGTGAGCCTGGCGCAAGCGCAGCTATTACTTTTGAGAAACAGTTACAACAATTCCAAGCAATAAGTAGTCCTGTGTGAGTATCTCACAAACGATATTAAAAGCAACGAAAGAGCCTATGACTATTCTTGCTGTACATTTGCATCGAATTAACCTTCTCTTAGTGGCTGTAGAAATGCGATTACCGACACTCGTATTATTATTAATTTCCACCGCTTCCGTGCACTTTTTGAATAATTCAGAAACTCATATTCCGTCAGATTATAACCGCCTCGTAAAGTTAACCCGTTTCTTTTCTCTTCGCGTGGTATCGTGCAAAGCGCAGAACTCGAACTGGCGACCCTTCGCGTTTCGATGTCACATTCGAATTCGCAAAGGAACAAAAGATGATTCGCTAAAGTCAATCCGTTCCCGGCGGCACTAGACGCTTGAGCGTGTAAGGTAAATCACCGGCGGGGACGTCGCTTACGGTGCAGATAGAGGCTGCGCCAGGGACTACGTCGTCGGTCCAGCAGACAGGTAGGTAGGTAGGCAGACAGGTAGGCAGGTAGGCAGGTAGGTTAGTATTAACGATCGTGCGTGAAATCGAAATCTGAAGATTTCGCGCTGGCGGTGGACACGAGGTATATCGTGAGCTCGCGTGTTTGCGGATCGTAACTTGTCGTTGGTTGTCGTAAGGAGGGACGTAAGGTCGCGATGAATTTACGCTCCCGGCCGAGGTTGCTGCCAGGCCGGATGCCCATAAAGGCTCGTTTACGCATGCCGAAAGTCGTTCGGCGAATATAGCAAAGGAATCCAAGCAATGGAAACCGAGACGAATGTGATGTAGAAAAAGGCGCGAAGATTGGATTATCTAAAGGCGTTCCTGATTTCCTCATCGTCGCGTATCCAGCTACCTTGGCTGCTATTCCTTTTAATAGTCTCAGATGGTCGTCACGAACACATTGCCGAACCAGATGAAAAAGCACAGCTTTCTCGAGCAAGGAAGCAATTATCTCCTTAGTCCCGACAATGTATGGGGTTACTGAAAAACAGGGTAACTCTCTTCTATACGCAGCCTGGTTTAGTTTACGGCGCTCTTTCGAGCCCACAACGTATGGCCTATGAAACGGCCATAGTCGAAGTACTAAATACACCATAAAGCAAGGGGATTGCCTGTAAACTGTAATGCTCCATGTGGTGGACGACTCTGTCTTGTTAAGTCCCATACTATTTTCTAATATGCTCTTACCTCGTGGGCTTACGGTCAATGATAATTTTCTTTTGTTTTCCAAGTAAAACCGTCACAAAATTGCCGATCCAATTTAAAAGCTTACTTTAAGCTTCTTCGGAGTTCATTATTATCCGGTGTGACGAATGAGGAATAATTATCAATTTAATAATTATTTAAGTTAATTTCAAGGTTACGGGATCCATACTGTTATTTACGAAATTACCTGATAAGTCATAATATGATACGCGAAGAGTTAACTTCGTTATGGCTGAAAAAAATAAAGCTATCGTCCAGTAAATTCTTTTAGTTTACAGTAGGTCGGGGAAAGAGTAAAAGTATGTTTCAGATTGGAATTCGGTAATTTACGATACGGTAACATGAGTTACGTACCAGTTTAATTGGAGAGCCGGACGAAATTTTCGCTCGAGTCGATCCTTAATACCAGCGATGCGTTTTAGCGGATTCAATCGGGACGAGGAAGTGTTCGTAATGAATTGACGGGATCATTTAGATAGCATTGTAGCGTACAGCTGCTGATTATTTCTAATGAAGCTTATTTATCGCACTATTCACCTCGGCAATATCTTCCCGAGTAATCGTCCCTCTATAGTTCGTCCACCAGGAGATCTTGCCCTCGTTAGAGGTTAGCTTCGCTTTGTTCGTTTGCTCTTCGCCTTCTTCGCGCTTCTACTTGGTTCCCCAGACGTGGAACGAGCCTTAACGTAAATACCTTTCAGTTTCGTCTTATTCTCGACTACCAAGGAAAATCATATACCGGAGCCCAACTGCAACCCTAATGTAATAATAATTGGATTATTTACATTTAATCGACCTGACTTCATAAGCGTTTTCGACTCGGCTGCATTTGCTCCGCATATTTTACGCAAATCGCTCCAACTCGTTAATTGTTTTGTGTACAGTCTTGGTCAGCCGATCTGATAATCAGTTCTTCACTCTAAAGGACTAAATATATACATTACAACTGTACGTCCACTTTTTGCATTTCAAGGGTCATTTAATATCATTGCGAAATAAAGCTTTTAATTTAGCATTATTTTTGCTTAGTTCCTTCTTCTCTATGAATCTGCTTCTTTGCGTTAACTCCGTTTAAGGATGATATTAATACTCACTTTACATTGTGCTATGCTATGTGTATTATTTGTAAGGTAATTTTCAAGGGCTAATTGTAAGTCAGCAACACGTCGATATGAGCTCGTTTACATAAGAATTTGACGATAAAGTTTGCCCAAAATATTAGATAAATTTCAAAATAATTTTCCTTGAACTTTCTAAAAGATATTTACAGCTTCGAAGATGATTTTTAAATATCACTGTTTTTTATCGATCTTAGAAACCGATCGCTAACAGCTCGATTCGACTCGCACTGGTAACAGGAGCATGAATGATTCGAGTCATTAATAACGATACGCACAGTGCCCACTAGGATCCGAACACGCTACCATTTAAATGATCGCAGATGACCATTGCTCGGCTTAACATCGATCAAACGCTCCATGCTTCGTCAAGCGCCGACAAATAATTGTCCACTTCGTTGTAGGACTGAAACGAACAAAGTTGACTTTGTATGAGTCAAACATTACGCAACCGACCTCTTGTTCTGATAAGGTTGTTCGACTGACTCGGATTGACATCTGCATGACGGGTACACGGGTTATCAATGAACGAAAATTCGAAATAGGACGGTAGAAGTGACTACGCTTCGTTAGAGGCTGTGCCGATAAAGCACATTTATACAATTAAAAATTTTATCTTTAATCCGCGCGAGAGTCCTTTTATTGGGAAAATTTTTTGTTCACATAGCCATAATTATGTATCAGTTGAACCAAGATAATTTTTACAAGTTGAATTTTGCCACAATTATGCCCTACATGGTGTGCATTATCCCGGTTGCACCATAGGTCTACGGCATTTTCTGGCCCGTGACCCCGGATGGGCTCCTTTGTATCTGCAGGAAGCGAATGGCTAAGATACGATACGCAAGAGCACATTAATTGCGATACTAATTAAACAACAGATTTATCATTCTTAGTGACCGTGCGCCGCGGGTGGTGTCTCGCTGATAACCCCGCCGATTAATTGAAACCGAGTCCTTTGAAGAAACCAATGCTACGAGTTTCCAAGGTACGAGCTACGAACTACGGGACTGCGCACCGTACAACTGGTTCGAGGTTCGATTATTTATTACGGGCCCTTTGCGGGCTCACGAACGGAAACTAACCTATCTTTCAAAGTCCCTGAAACGCACATGCTAACTCGTTCAATTTCTTACGTTTAAGCATCGATGCTTTTCATTATTTCAATAAAATACAGATGCTCCAGCGTATATATACCTGACAAGAGGGATGCTTCCTCTGGTACACATGAGTTTGAAAAACTCGACTTTTTTTTCAAATGGTTAATATAAAATTAATTATACCAATCATTTATTAATTTTACATCGTTTAAATTCCCGATGCGATTTATCGGCCGGTAACTTTATTGATTTTCCTCTTACATATAAGTCGACGATAATCTAACGTACATGTAAAATACATAAAAATCTTCGACTCTCCGATAAAGCAATAAACGATCTTAACCAGATACACAGTGTCTTATAAGTAATCATTTCGAGCAATGCTCCTCGAGTTTACGCGAAATTACTTTAACCCATTGAATCTCTTCCGGGAGTACGACCCTTCATCTTCTACACCCTCCATGTGTCCGAATGGATGCCAGGCGTCTCGACTTGCACTCAACGTGATTCAATTACGGTGAACATGCGCGCAAGAAGCCACCAGCCACTGGCCACTGCCAATCTCGTTTCGAGTCAAGAAAAATCATGGACGAATACCTCGCACCGAGATTGCACGTTTCGTATTTTAATGTGCCGCCGAGATGCACTTAAGCGTATTCTAAAGTGGATGTACACAGTGTTTATCCGACAAAGTACCTATGGATGTGATACGCGTACAGAATGAATATTCTTGTTCGGCAAATCGCGAAGAGCGTTACGCTCACGAAGGATACGAATGTACAGGGCGTTTCAGAGGCAAAGTAATTCCTTTTAAGTATACCAACTTATCGATCCCATTTATTCACCTGCCCCGCTACTTAGGTGCCTGTCTCTCAGTAAAGTGACAGATTATTGAACGCGATAAACAATCTATAACGATCTTTCCGTCACCCAACGATTTTACGAAGGGGAAAGTCTCCGATGCCGATTATATCAGTGTGGCGCATCAAGAAGTTCCTTAATTTACCGAGCGACTCGAGCTACCTCGTGTCTCGCTAATTAATGTCCGACAGTTTTCAAGTTTTTGCGTCGCGTTTAAGCCGTGCGAGAATCTCGCGTAATAGAGCCGATTACAAGCCAATTAATGAGAGCCCTCGGTACATTAATTGCAATCACAAAATCGTTGAGAATTAAGAGGGGATACACATTGGCACAGAGCTGCATGCGTGTTTCGTAATTATATTTTCTCGCTCTCCCGTGACCAACCTATACTCGCTACTTGGCCATTTGTCTAGATTTGCATCCTATTAGTCGTCTCGTCTGTTGTCTTACCTGCCTTGACCCCACCATTTTATGTACACTCGTTCACGCGCCTCAACCCTTACTATACGTGTCGTATACTATATTATCTTGTGCCTTATCTTCTGCTCTCTCTCTCTATCAGCCCCCCGACCCGTATCCGTTAGTAATGATCATAATGTTCTTTTTTTTTTATAAAACCCTACTTGCATTGTTAATTGCAAGTTCTCATCTTAGCAGGGTGTAGTCAATCGTTATTTTTTTATATGTATAAAAAAAATCTCGATTGTTTTCCTTCGATATTTAATACCGAAGAGATGCTATTTCTCGACATTTCACTTGAATCGGTACTCACCGTCCAATGCTAATAATGCATTTACTTCAATGGCCTCTGATCATACAGAGCTTTCCTTCAATTATCCATCTTTTTTCTCTCCAATAATTGCCGTAATACCCGCTATTTGCCGAGCGTTTCATAAATAGGAGCGTCCCTGAGGAAATTTTAATAAAATTACACTCTTCCTCCTTTATATCCTGAGAAAGGTGAATGGTCGATTATATGGAATACTTTATAAATTATTTCTTCAAGAAGCTCTTTTTCATTCTTTCTACCTTTTTTTCAAAATCAACGTATAAATGTATAGTTCTTATAGCGGGTTTGCGTCTATTCAGGCAACTTCAGGATCTTCATCGTATTTGAGGTCCCTCGTATAGTACGCGAAGCCTCGGGCCTCTTCGTGCTTTAACGTTGTACGACAGCCTTGCATTACGCGAGTCATCGATGGATAGGTAAATTATTAAGATTACCCGATGCGCCTCAGGAGACTGTTTGAAGTCCCTTTTACGTTTCTACTTTGAAATTAATCTTAAACCGATGGAAAAGTTTTCTTTGGCACATCAAACCATTGCTCCTCGTGTAAACTGCATACTGTAGACTATACGTACTTCCAAGCGTTTAGTCTATCCGATTGAGTTCGTGAAGCGCCCGAACAAAGGGAACATAACGAACTTGGATTGTCCCTGGAAGTTTCTGTTTAGGACCCAGGAACAAGTCATTCGTTCTTTGAATCTTCGGCCGAGAACAAGCTGCCGTACACTAATAAAAATAAAAATTTGAAATTTACTACAAACATAAAATTTTATAGTTACTGGTTAAACTATGGTTAAACGATGGGATTATACGGTGAAGCAATGCAGGGCCAGCGAGCATAACGAACGAGCCTTACCAACATTTCCTTACCGATCGATACTTTATTGTACAGCACGAGTCTCTAAAGAACGGAGGCCGCTATTGAGAGAATAACACGATTAAAATTCCAATGACTACCATGGTAGTTATCGGACGATCATCGAACCTCACGTTATTCGATTTCGGCTCGGAGCAACGATTGTTTCCGTAAGACGACCACGCGCTGCCAAGAAGTAACTTCAATTAAATGATAAGAGCGGCTCTGGGGAACGGCAGCGAGAGAGGAGAGGGAGAGACTGTAAGATAGAGGGAGCGAGAGAAACTGAGGGAAAGAGTCAAGGAGTAAAAGAGGTTGGTCTTGTATAGTAAAACGAGACGGGGCTTCGAAACAGTCTTTACGGATTCGGCATTAACGGTATTCATAGGTAGCGTAGGTGGATGTCCTTGATCTTGAGATAGCTATCAGGACCTCAGCACCAGGTGTCCTGTTCACGGAGGCCGTGTTCGACAATCGCGTGTCGTTGACATTGTACTCGCTGGGACTGCCGTGGAACGGCCGAGAAACGTCTTCTCGAGGTTAGAAGACGAAGTGGAGGGAGCAGACAAGACTAGGAAAATCAGAGAATGTTCCTGGAACCGAGCCAATGATCATGATATCTCAGAGGCGCCGAGGAGTTTGTACGTATCTAACTGGGCAATCAGCAGGATAGTCGAAGAAGAGAGCTCCCGATGTTAAACGAGGAATTCTGTAAAAGGACAAAGGATGACATATGTACGTAACGTCCCCTTGAGAATGAAGGAAGCTTGGTCGTCGTAAAGTGCAAGCAGCGGTAGAGACACGGAGGCACGTGTCAGCTGAGCATTCATCCTATGCGGAACGCAGAGGGTGTCCAGCATGGGCGACATCATGCGACAGACTGGGAAACTAAATGGAATGGTGGCGTCCGGATGTCACTCACTGGTGACTCGGTGGTTGGCGCATTGTTCTCCGTCTCACGAAAGAGAGTCGGTACTGCCGAGCCAGGAGCAGAAGGACGAGAGCCAAGACGACGAGACACGAGGGGATCTGAGCGGATTTCTCGAAAGTTCGCCGCTCTTCTTATCGATATATTATCCGCGCATCGACAGGATAAGCATGCGTTCGCAAATAACAATGTGAAATGCAAATGGCGGATGTTTCACATGGGTCTACGCGTGGTGTGCCCAACGGCGGCCGCTTTGAGTCACCCGGAGAGATCTCTGTAAATCATGGCGCGCGCGCACTCGCGGACGCGCACATAACCGTGCCGCCCCGCATAGCATTACGGGAACACACGTTTCCCCGACTCTATCTAGTGGGAAATCTCCAGGTAGCGCACTGAATCTCCTTTGGATCTCTCGTAATCTGCCAAGCGGCCTCTTCTCTCTCGGTGCCCACCGACCAAAATTCATCTACCACCATCTCGCGCCAAGGACGCCAGGAGAACGAAGCTACCGAAGCCTTGATCGGTCTCATTATTTCAATTGACCGTTTCCATCCTTAAAGTAACGACTTCTCATGCCGGATCGGCAGGAATCGTAAATTTTAATTGGAGCTCCGACACTGCGATGAGTCCCTGTTGGCACGGAGGATATTGCTTAATAAAGAGTCAAGTTGACGCTGGCTACGATGCACTGAATGTACCTCGGTTGCGAGGGTAAGATCGGACGGGGTTAGGTTGGCTAAGATACGAGTAGAGTACATTGCTGCCACGCCTCGGGCTCTCTCTCATTATGCCAGAAACATTGCATGCTTCTCGAAGCGCTATAAAACTTCATTTACCCACGGAACAATTGACCGGATCGTGAAACGCGATAAATAATTTGATTAAAGGTGGAAGGGGCTGCTTGACCTTGAACCTTTCCAGGGAGGACACCTCGCTAAGAGATCCTTCCTCGGGAGTAACGAACTCTCGCTCGGGGCTCCACTGGGTCCACTGCGGAGACCTACGACTTCGTCTTCGTCCTGCTTACGTGCACGCGACCAACATTCATTTTTCTTAAACGATCACGCTCCTCGCGACGCTAAATCCAAATCGTTTGGAATCCTCTTCTTCAGCGTGAGATCTAGCGTTACCGCTGCTGCGTCTGCAATGATATTTCACGATGCCCGTTAATGGCACGGAATGCGCGTATCGCGGTGGAATCGCTAATCGCGAATCTTCCCCTCGTAAAACAATGTATAAAATGAAGAAGAGGACGGCACTTAATCGCTCGGTTATTACGCTCGTGAAATCTATTTGAAGTCGTTTTCATTAGATACTCGAGACTCGACGCTAGGCGATACAAATCTTATGGGTTATGACTTCGATCCAGTTTCACCTGATAAGCCGAACCAGGAGTATTTCAAATTATTATCGAGCTATAATGAAATCTCGATATGCACGAAAATGAAATTACATCGCGTCATTATTTATTATTCGTTTCTCTAACAGCCTTAAAGAACTATATCCAAAGTACGGAGGCAAATTCGCACCTTACACGTAACGGTATAGCGGATACTTAGTGAAAGGCTATTAATTTAATAAACAAAGTGGATTTTATAAAAATCACTTTAAAAAATTAAAATTTAATAAGTTAGCCGCTATACTGTTACGTATCGTTAGCTCCGTAGCTACCAATATTTTTCGATTTTTTCAAACCAGTACCGGCTATCTTCCTGTTGATCACTATTATCTTTTAAATACATTGATAAATAAGAAGATTATTCAAATTTATTATTTTCATTCACAACGCAGTCTTAACAATTAATTGTCTAAGGCATTCAATAAATTTTATTTACTCCTGTTTTCTCATTGCGACACAAGTTTCTCAAAGCTCGCATAATCATTTTTAGTCTAAAGCGTAACTCTTTGGAGGATTACAGTAGAGACCTACATTTATTTTTTTTCTTCACGTTTAAGTATTTTTTTTTCCTTTCCAAGAATTACGTTTTCTCAGTACGTAAGGTGCGCCCATAGGCAACTATACGGACTACTAGACTAACAATAAGAGGATTACGCTTGGTGGCACTTTCGCATCCGCCTACGCACGTATGTATTCTTATATTCGAAATCGATATAGAAGGGGCTTTGCTCATCACCGGTAGTCGAACCCGGACTCCAGTCTGCTCGCATCAAAGGCACCGACCTAAGCCTCGTATCTCATTCTATTCTAATGTTCGAACTCACATTGGTTACCATAATTGTCGATTAGAAATATCTGCAGTCCTAAGTTATTCTTACGAAAGATATTCAATGGCAACGTTTATTGTCAAATTTTCATATTCTAAAAAATAAGAATTTATTCACGTAAGAATAATAGTAACGTTATAACTGGTTTTGCAGCGTTAGATGCTCTGCCTGACTACGACACAGTCTAACGTTTAAAGCCAACCAGACTTACCTTTGCATTCGCTAATTTTTTAAATGCTGCAGGCGTTACCAGCCTCCAGGACGCGACGCGAGTCTGTATCTATACCCGCGCACTGTATAACCAAGTACGTTTGTGTCTCCGAGACTAAGCGAGGCATGTATAGGACGATCCGTTACTACGGGCGTCTCAATAGGGTCCTTTCAATATGGTGAAAAAATCGATAAACCGACGTTAGATCCGATCAATGATTTACTCTGTTCTGCAGCACCTAGGGCTGGACTCCTGCTTGCTACTCGCCCAAACGCAAACGTTTCCAGTCGACTACAGTCCGGCTCAGCGGCCCGAGTACATGGAATTCGTGAATTTCTCTTAGGAAAAAGTTGAACCGTCCAAGGCAAAGGGAAGTTTACGATTGCGCGTTAGGCATTCCGGTAATCCGATTCACGTCCATTTCAGCGTGCCGCGTGTCACTGTCGCCAACTTCCTGGACGCGTCTTCTGTATACGGGGAGAATCGTCCGCCCTCTCCTCCGTCCTCCGACTCCTCATGGTTAGCCATGGTACCGTAGATGCTTGCTGGTGGCGAAGCGGCATAAGAGACGCGCAGGTGTGGCGGCACGGGTACACAAAGGACCCGTAGATGGCTCAAGCTCTTCTCCTAGCTGGACAGTGCTGGCAGTCCACAGTCCCACAGATTTTTACCGGCTTGCATTTGCCTGCCAGACCTCGCGGTCGCAACGAATGTCTAGGCCACCTGGGAGTCCTGGCCCTTAAGCCCGTTTCATCCACTTTCTTTTACTTGGGAAGGGATAAATCGTAATTACCTCATTGTCCTTTTTTTTTGAACCAGGTATAGTTAAACGGTACGATGCTTTCGAGTCGAGTATCTTTCAATGGGAAAAGAAATAGGCGTAAGTGAGACATTAAAAAGAAATAAAAAAAGCAAATTTTGGGATCATTCAGCAACGATCGAGAGGATTCATGAAAATTTGTTAAATAACGGAAACGAATAATGTTTGGTAAAAAGAGTAAAGTTTTTACCGAGTCCCGTAGAACATTACGTACGAACCTATTATTCAGCAGGACGCAACGAGATCTTGAGATAGCTTTGTGCCAGACAAGTACGTAACCTCTTGACTTGAGTTACAGCTGGTTAAAGTTTCAGCTCTTGGAATAAAAGTCGTCGGGGCAGCTGCAAAATATCCCTCTTAACCGTCTGTGTCTTTCTCATCCATTCTCTTCTGCGATATAGTGCGGTTCCATCTTCTTGTATCTTACAATTTTAAGTACGACTTGAATTTCCGCATTTTTCCAACCCTAGCGAAATCTTCGCGAAATCTGGTAACGTGGTTCAGACATAATTTTTAATCTTCACGTTGCGCGTATCATGTCGTTACTGTGAGATACGACGTTTTACAGGTATATGATAACGCAGAAAAAAAATGTACAATTGTCAACTTTCAATTTTTTCAGAATGACAAAACAAAAAGGATGTTCCAGTTAAAGACTAAAGATCATACTAGAGACTAAGGATTCTTTGTCCGGAAACGGAAGCACGCGAATCCCCTTAAGCAATCGTTCCTCGTGATTCTCGCTGGCATCATTGAGGTTCACACGCATGCTCGCACGCTTGCACGCACGACACGTAGCCGTAGGAGAAACCTACTATTCAAACGTAATGACCGTTTATAGGAAATAATGGGGAGACCCGTTCACATTTATCAACTGGATGCAACCCGCGCACGGGAAACTACTACTCATTCATAATACATCACTTGGTTCGAAATAACTAGTGTCCCTTCATTTGTGACTAGTTAGTTGGATAATTTCAATAATTTTTTTTTTCCCCCTTTCGACAAAGGCAAAACGAGAAAAAGCGATTAGATCTGGATATTGCCTTGGGACACAGAACGTTTGTGTCTTAGGAAATTCTAATCGATCCCTTATCTATACTCGTAACGTTGGTGAACTAACCGCACGTACTTAGTTAATAAATTGTAAATAACTCTGTGCACAAACACGGCAGGAAATTAGCTACATGCATCGTTTGGGTATTAACGTAGTACAAATCATTCGGTCTGAACACAGCAAAACCCTAGGAGAATGCGAAAGATTTCAATTAATTGGCGAACGGTACTTTAATCTTTCGTTTAATTGCAATCCAGATACGTAAGCGCGATATCGACAATTTTTTCAACATAAAACTCGTAAGCTTAGCGATGAGCGCTATCTCCTTCTGATTCTAATTGCACGGGACGATAAGGCACAACTGATTCGTATGTTTAGTATTTCTTTACGGTTACTACCACTGGTGTTGTACCAGTCGCATACAAAAAAAAATGATGAAACGTCCACTTGATTTATACTGAATCGCACAATTCTATTTAAGGAAATCAACTAAAATAAGATCTAACATGAGAAGCATCCAAAGAAAGAATTATATTCCTCTTCGTCAGGTTTGCGTTTCTCTGCTGTCTTAGAACGGGACGCGAATGCACGTGTTCGCAATCCATTTGGAATTAGTAATTTACACGTGGACGTGGAAAAAGCTCGATGCAAGATAAACAATCTTTACGCGCGATCTGATCAATGACAATTTCAAATCGCGCGCCAGTATCGCGAGCATCCGTGAGTCCACCTGGCTCGAGACCACTGCGGTGCGGATACTAGATCAGATAGAAATCGATGGCGGAATCTCGCTGAATCTCCATTTACGTCTTATTCAGAGATCCGCGCGAGATTTCCGAGATTATTTATTTGCGCCTGGCATTCAGTGCATTCAGGGCATTCAGGGCATTCAGGGCATTCAGGGCTCTTTGCCAACCGACCAACCACCCACGCGCTCCCCCACTTATACGCGCTATATATTTCTTTTCTAAGTAGTATTATGCCAAGAATTCTCCACAGCTGCACAGATTTCAACCTTTCCGGATTCCACGCTAGTGGAAATTCATACCTTGAGGAATTCGCTCGGTACTTTGAATTCAATTAGGCAAACACTGTCTATGATATTTTCGGGTAATTTAGAATATATCATTTTATATAATTTTCGATAAATTCTTATATGTTTCCAATATATTAACTTAACTTCAAACGAATACCATGTGTTTAAGGAATGATCTAGTGAAACTATGTGCATTTATCGGCTGTAATAACGTGCATCGCTTGTTAAATAATATACATATATTTACTTGAATGTTAAAAAGCATATAGTTATAATAGATTTAGCAATTGTTTAACTACAGTAATAACAACAAATGACATATTAACAAATGACACTCACAAATGTAGTCTTTAAAGCGGTCAATTACTGTTTGATGGAATGTCAATCGCTAAGTAAATCACAGGTTGTTCATCCGCTGTGACAGGTTAGGTTTAAAGCGCTAATTATATACATGACTGGATTGGTCTGCCATTACGTAAGCATATATCTTGATATGCGCTATCTACACGTTGCACACTTTCCAACAGCCTCCTTCATAAAACTTGGATTTACTCTGAAGATTTCAATGAATTTCAAAACATCTGTGTATTCAAATTCCGATAAATACTTGTCCTATTTGCAGTGCGAGACTAGCATTCACGTTTCTAAAACTTCATGCTTATATTATACACTGTTGCGAATTGCAATGCACATGGAAATTTACAATAACGAAAAATTCTTACGCTAAACTTGAATTACCGATATAATAAATAAAATTGTATGATGATTCTAATATTAACAAATTAATTGCAATTAAGTAACAAAAAAATTAATTTTAGACTAGTTTTTCAATAGGTGCACTTTTTTTTAAATATTATTTTTTTTTCTTTTTTTTTTCATAGCCAATCGTACGTTTTTGTATTTGGTGCCTTTTTCAAAGAATAATTCATAAATATATGAAACGTTAATATTCAAGAAAATTTTTAATTGTCACGGTCGAAGATTTCAATGATTCTGATTGTCAAAAATTCTTTACCTTGTATCGATGTTTTGTGATTTACGTGTGAAAGAGAACTTTCTATTATGTATTAAAAAATGACATTCCGGAATTAGTCGACTGATTACCGAGTGTCAAAGTACCTACCTATCATGATCGGTGGAGTTTGCCCGAGTTACTTTCGAAAATCATATTTCCGGGTGTGGCTTATAGCGCGTTCGGGATCGCGTTTGAAAGTGTTCAAATACCTATAATTGAAATATCCCTATAAACTACGCGGCCATTGACTTCGGGTGGCAACCACAATTAATTATCAACGACGTTGATTGGTTAATCGTATATAATTATTCTAATAAACATATTACACAGGCATAATGCGATGCTAGGGTCATAATTGCGTTCGAAACAATAAAGTTATCCACGTAGTTAAAACAATACTAACAGCCGAAGTGATTTTCAACGTATCAGAAGCGATGGCTGTAGTATTTTTAATTTCGAACTGGAACAACAAATAATTCCAGTTCATTAAATAATTTCGTATTGATCAGAGGCACTAAAAATATCTTGTAACAAAAGCACCATATACATATACACTAACGAATTATTATATTATAATATAAATACTTATAATGTGAACGTATATCATATATGCAGAATTTCAATCGATAGAATTCACCTTGTATACTTCATACCCGTCCGTACGACAGAAAACATTTTTCGTGTCAACACGTCTGATAAATGATGACAAAACAGAGAAAAGTGATTTTGCAATCAATTGAAAATTCATCCAGATCATCCTGTGAATCGCATCTAGATGGCACCTATACATTCCTATAGAGTATATATATATATATTGGTCCAATGCAATTCGTATTCTTTTTAAATCAGATCCACCTACAATTCAAGTCAACTCCGACATGATATATGCTGCTTTTAACAGCTACCAAGCAGGATACCGTATCCGTGCTCCATGCACCAACTACATTGTGCATCCACGCCTCTCCTATGTGCATTCGATTCACACAACTGTCCCGCCTCGAGATGCACGATTGATTTACACGCGACTGTTCGATAGATTGTATTTGCGAGAAATATTATTCGCCGAGAGGCAATTACATAGTTGACGGAAATGCCTGATCGTAGGTGAGCCACTGTGAAATTTTTGAAAAAAAAATCAAATTTTCAAATTCGACATTTTTAAAAATACTGTCCTCGTTTCGTATCGCAGGAATATGCTCGTTGCCGGTGGTACCGACAAGTTCAGTGCATTCGGATACTCTTAGAAATAATGAGAACGATTATTCGAATTAACGAGGGGGTGTCGATGGAAAGTTCTAGGGAGACGTTAGCATACCAGACTATGGGGTTTAGCTGTTCCTTACGAGATAAGCTTTCTTTCTGCATAACGTTTGCGATCGATGTGAAAAAAGAGTCTATGAGACAGCTGCTCTCAAGATGGAGGGCGAACCCTTCCTCGGTTATTAAGACGTTCAAACTGAAATATGGCGTCCAACGGAAATAATTGCTCCGCGCTCTCGCTCGGCAAGCGATGCGCCAACTCTAATTTATGGCACCGCTATTTCAAGTTGGAAACCCACCATCTTCGCAAGCCTCTACCTATATGTATTTCACCCTCGACTCGAGATTGCAAGTGGCTTTTTCTTAAAATTTTTTCAAAATCGAAGCTCACCGATCGGCGGGCGGCTAATCGCGTAATCGAACGATGCGAATGCAATTTGAAAACGCATCAAGAAGTACTCGGAGCATCGCGTGTTCTGTGCCGAATCATTCGACACGATCGGACGGTTCAATTTATCGGATAATAATACTCGATTAATTAGAAATCTCTTAATTGGTACCGGTTGACTCGTGCCCCTGGGAATATCTGCGTAGCCCGTTAACGATGGCGTATAAACCCGAAGAAGCTAAAAAGCATTGGACGAGTCCATTTTCCAGAACGAAACGATCCTTCGGGACGTCCGAGATATTGCATATACCGATTGGACATGGTTCGCGTCTTAGAATTATTAAAAGTTACAGAGCGCACGAGAATGATTTTTTTTTGCCAAGGGCCGGTGGGAGTGAGTGGTCGGTAACATCGAGCATGACTATATCGACCTTCTCTCGTAGCGGTATTATTATCGGTGGCTTCCTCGTTAAGGTTCTGCCCGGCGGGCAACCATCCGCGTTCCACTCGTCCCTATCGTTCAATTTCATCGACAAAGCTTTCATCTATTTTCCATCGGATCGCTCGTCGATCGCTTTCCAGCCGCGCAATGAGCCACGAGATCAAAGGTGCGTCGAGAAAAGTTGCATCCTTGGCTTCTATATATCGCGTACATAAGCCTGGTATAGCGTAACGAATACAGAGGGATGCTGTAAGCCAGCCAGCTAACCGACCAGTCAGCCATCTAGCCGACCAGCCAGCCTCGACTCACAGAGAAGCCGCGCTCTTGAGTTCGCGTAGCCGTGGCGCACGCCGTTAATGGCCAGCAAGTAATTATTGTCTTAAGCCAGGTGGTCCGTTGTTACTTATTAGTACCATAATACAACCACCGAGCTACATAGAAACCCGGCATAAAGCAGTGGGACGTGGTCAGCGCGCGCCTTCTTACGAGAGAGACCAAAGCCTTTACCGAGCAACGTGCGATCCGAATTCCATTCTTTTTCCTTTCCTTGACTTTCGTATTAGCCTGCCTCCCGTTGCTTTCATATTATTAATTCACCCGTGAGAAATTACGAAAGACTTTCTTCTCGTACTCGGTCCCGAAACTAAGTCAAAGTTTTAATTATTTCATTTTAACTTTAAAATCAACGATTCGACCCAATACTAATCAAAAGTACAGGCGCATGTCTTTTTAATCGAGATAACTCGAACGATTCTTTGTTTTCTGACTCCGTTACGAAGTTTATCCAATTTCTAGACAGCCTGATGTATGTATAGCAGCCTCGGAGAATAGAGAGTAGGTTGTGCTTCGCGAATAGATTCATAAACATGCCGCGTGCCAGCAATGTTGCGGCTTGTATTTCACACCGAACAGCAGAATAGAAAATTTTTTTCTTCAATGCGTAGGCACTGGCCTCAGTTCCTTAGATGGGATATTAATTTTTCTTCTCTTAATTAACCGCCTTTACCGTCGCTGCCGTCGACTCTCTACTGTCCAAGTGATATTCTAACGTTACCCGAGTGCACGGAGCACTCGAAAAATCGCTATAAAAATGACGAGTAAATATACTGGACCTATCCTGACAGTAGCATGCATGAAAACATTGTCGTACGAGTAGTTGACGATGTAAGGAGAAAGAGGGCGTGTTTAATGATAGGCTATAACGAACGGGCAGCATATACGTAATAAAGTTATAATTAACGGGTAAGATGCGCGGGGCAAATGGCTTCGCGTTAAAACTGCGCTATGTACGCACGCATATTTAAAAAGTTGCTCTCGCCTCTTACGGTGATTTTGAATAGGTTCTAATAGCCGTAAAAACATTAAGGAAAGGATCTTCTTTCCACCAGCTATTTCGATAGCTTTATATTTCCTTCGTACTGTAATAATGATTTTTAACGTAGTAATGTTTCCTGGTCGTATTTACTTTGCTGTAGGTGCTGAACGTCGTTCCGACTAACTGCTGGTTCCCATATGGAAAATACATGTAATGTGAAACAACGAACTTCGGTAATGCTACCGTCATTACATACATACGTACAGCGCACGAAGAGAAAAATTGTCCAGTTTAAATTTTCTGAGCTTGTTCATCCTTTTGAATATTACGTGACGCCATATCGTGTCATTGATTTTTTACGGTATACGCGTGCTCGGCCATTATTCTACGCCCAATCGTCACCTTGGACAAAGAGCCAAGCGTTTATAAGACCATAAATCATGAGGCCAGGAGCTCGAGCCCAAAAAATGTTTTCACTTTGGTTCCCTATCGAAATAAGGACCGCGGATATTTACGACTTCACTAAAGTTCCGCTCCACGTCCACGTAGCTATACGGACTCAAAGACATCGTGTTGTAAACTCGTCGTAGGCTCCATATCTGTACCACGTTCGGCATACCAAAATCATTCCTCTTATTCTTATCTTTATAAAGTACAAGATTTTGTTGAGCTCTCTGATACGAGAATAGCAAAGGACTTTAATGGTTCTACAATTAGTTAGAAATTTTCGCATATCAGCGAGATCTCGAAGTAAGTGCAAATAGTGTATTTTAATATATCTAAAATATGAATTTATCAGCCAATATTCTGACGTGTCTATTATTTTCGAACTATGATTTTATTGACCACATAGTCCTTATGGATGTCGTAGGAAAATTGTTTTATATTTAGCGGCAACAGAGAGACTACCCAAAATTCATCGTGAGAAAAGTACAAATCATTATTAAATCGCAAACTAAGGATACGCTCAGAGCTATCATAATTATAATAATTACAAAACGTCGACTAATCACGAATAGTTGCAGTTGCAGTAACAACAATTATACAAAATTAACTGAGTGTAGGTTCCAAAATTTACTATTAGCATTGAGAAAAAAAAAGTTTATCCTTATCTATATAAATCTAAGAGAAACGTAACTATTTACACAGTATCAGTAATAAATTTCGGAATATATCTTAAATAGGCATTGAACAGCCTCGAGTCTAGACAGTAATAAAAATGACTCTCTCACGAG
The DNA here is from genome assembly GCA_031762395.1 of Calameuta pygmaea. Taxonomy (NCBI): domain Eukaryota; kingdom Metazoa; phylum Arthropoda; class Insecta; order Hymenoptera; family Cephidae; genus Calameuta; species Calameuta pygmaea. The sequence continues at coordinate 227,608 of JASANN010000037.1, read as the reverse complement.
GTACACTTTCTTTTACGAGAGGAGGAATCATCAGGAAAATGATGATTCCATTGTCAAATTTCCTGTCGAAAGGTACTGCCTGTGCAATAGATTTTCGTTAATCGAGTATTCGCGTAACATAAATGTCCATAAATTGCATAGAATCATTCAGAAACTTCAATCTAAGTTAACTTTTACCACAGTAACTAAATCTACAGGCCAATTCAAACGCAGTTGTCAACAACGCTATAATACACGCATGTAGTTCGAGCAACTGCAAGCTCTCTTGATTCTGTGCTTTCTGCACTCTTGTCTATAAATGGTCTGATCTGTACAGAGCATCGTTGTCAGCTATTAGCTACGATTAGGCCGCGCATGCGCGGTCACAAAATGTAAACAACTTTTTCGCGGACTACTTCTATGCTCGCGGGTCGTCTCATCGATTTCGCAAACGCTTGAAGAGATGCAGCGTGAAGAGGAGAGGAGAAGAGATGAGACCGGAGTGGTGTACCTGTCGGCATGATGAATGTCGTAAGATAACAAGCAATGGCTACCGACCGACTATGCGTCTTACTTCTGTCTCTTTGCTTCGAAGAATCTACTCCCGTGCGACTAAATTGCCAGTCTCTGCGAAATATTCGCGTAGAGGACACCTATCTCGAATCTTTTAGCTGGACCCGAGTGGAACATTATTTTCTCATTCTTTTTAAACCTTAGCAAGAACGACGAACTCTTTCGAAGATAAAAGAAATTAGAAAAAAATATATTACGAATACATATATGTACTATATGTATGTATGGGGTGTTTCAAAGGACAATCTCAGAATGAATGAATTACTTACGCAGTATGTAAACTATGAAAAGATTTTTAGACTACGTCATTCGGATAAATCCTTACATACTGTAAACCAGGAGGCGACCGGCTAATAAGAGCAGTTGATAAATTATTTATTACGGAGGTCTGTTTTAGTAAAAAGCATCAGCTGTTAAGTTACTGACCGCAGAATGCATATTTAAATACACGTTCCTGCCATGTCCGACAAGGTATTTGCCGACAATACTTTTCCCGGTTCGAAAAAGGCCTGGAAATAGTAGCAATTTAAATACTGAGACGATAATTACATTAATAACGTGACAATGAGGATTGCATGCTCTTGGTGAGGAGTTTGATGATAATAATAATAATGATTCTAAGACCATTGTCGCTCGTTAACGAAGAAAAAGTGATAAAAGGAATGAAGTTGAAAAGCAAAGAAGTTAAGAGCGCCGCGTTTTCATTACTCGAGTCAAGACCTCCGAGGCTGCCTGTCAAAAGACCCTCGAATTAAACCAACATTAATTTCCAACATGATTTATAACACTTACTTCAACACAAGGATCAATAAAAGCTTATATGTATGTATATAAGTTTATCGTTGGAATCTAATTATCTTATTTTTAACTCAACGTCTCTGTCTTATTGAATCTTATTGTCCTTTTGTCTTTTAATCCTTTTTATGAACCAGTTACGAATTGTTATCATTGATAGTGAACATTTTATGAAGCTTCTTAGACATTACCAGGAGTATGAAAAACTGTATTCAGTATCCATTTACTACATACAAGACTTATACTACTGCTTTTATTATATTTCAATATCAGCGAAAGTGCATAACGTATCCTGACTGGTGCAGTACTATTAGATACGTACGTACTCCATATTTGTTATCTTGATTATAATAAAAAAGTGAACCGTCGCAGGACGCCTGGTAAATGTGAAAAATGAATTTTTAAACTAATTTTGTGATAACGAGGTAACCCTGGTTATCGCAGGATTACAGCGTATGCATTCCAGTATACCTATATTTCAGTGCTAGCCTAAAAATACGGCCTAATCTTACATTCTGTTCCCTGCGGAACGCGCCATTAGATGTTTCACATGAAAAATTGTCAGACTGATTATTTTATTACAAAAATGAATCTCGATCGCGATCGTAATACTTGAATCAATAATTGAAAAATATAAAAATTTACATTAATAAAATAAAAAATTTGTACTCTAATTTTCCGTCCAACATTCCGACTACTTGGTGAATAAACTTACCATCTAGTCGCTCAGAGCTGAGAAGCACCATATTACGATTTGTAGCTGTACGAATTTTACTAAGCTTGTGTAAAGACATAAGCTGGCCTCTTCTATACTGACGCATACGAGATTAAGATGAAAGCGGTATTTCTAGATTCTTAATGGACAATATCTCACCCAGCCACTCACCCATCCGTAAGTTTGATGCAGTCGTTTTAAGGCCAGTTCTCAACAGCAGCTTGTGAGATAGCTGCCAGTTGATCGACTGAAACTAACCAAGCCTTTTCTTTATCCCAGGCATCGTTGATGCCCGAAATCCCCTAAAATCCGCATTATCATAAAACTTATGCTGTAATCGTCCAATCGACGTTCAGAATCGATTTCGTGAATCAGCCTATATATCCGTATGTAAATAGTGACGATTAATTTTGTCGAAAATTTTTTATTCCCTAGGGCGGTCAAACTATAACATTCCTGAAGACTCATTGAAATCATCACTTTCATCAATGAAAATTTATTAATTCTTTGTATCCCAGATCAAGACCTGTTTTAGGTTACGTCTGATCTTCCTATTCTCGGATCTCGACAATTTCATGAAACTCATTATAGGCCAATTTTTAATCGGCACTGCAATGAACTTTAATTTAAAATCAAGCGAGCTCCATAGGAAAGCAACGAGGCTGTCAGGTACAATTTTACTATTCAAATTATGTGTTCGTTTCTGATGATAAGTGATCATCAGAATAATTCTATCGCTTTTAAGGATTCAAATTGACAAACTAAACTTGAGTGATTCGTTGCAAACATCGTCCTTGTTACTTTTCGCTATCCTTAGATCAGGCTGACGTGCACGTAGATACACAATCTACTTTGCGTGGTCATCATGCGAACTGATCCAACTGCATTGAAAAGAGCTAACGTAAAACTGTGCAACCTACCCATATGCCATATTCAAAAGAGAAAAGTCTAACTCTTTACGGCCAGACAGTAGGCCTACTCGTTGAAACGCCTACTCGATGTCTTTACGAAAGGCACGGCAGTTATTTTCAGAATTTATATAACGAATAATCGCCGCACCTGAATATTCAGTTTCTATTAAAATTGGGGCGAACGACACGTTGCCACTGTCGTGCTTGGGTTTACAAAGCCGAAGTATTGGCAATGTGATCGTGACAGGTTCTAATGCATTTGGATGTTCTTATCTGGCAACACCGGTAGCAAGAAATTTATTAATTCGTTTACAGGTAAATACTAAAAATTTTTCCAAAATTAATTATTCTCAGGCTAATTAATGTTATATCCATCAGATCATATATTCGTCCACAATAGAGCGCACAAGAGCCAAAGTGTATTTAATATATTATGAACTGCACCATGAAAATCGTGGTTTATGGAAAGATTCGTTCGCAAGCTACTCGGCACTCTGACCGATAAAAAAGGTCAAGGTTCGATTCGTATCGAGATGCATCGACAGGGAGAGTTTCATAAATTCTATTCGAGTAAGCGTGCTATCGCGAGATCTACGCGTGATCATATCTAATAATAATCAGCAACCGTTTTACGGCGGCTCCTGCGCCATAAACACAGCATCCGCTAGGCCAATTAACGTTCTGCAACTAAGCTGCCTGAGAAGCCGAGACGACCGAGACGCATATGCTGCCCGTTGCGCATGCGCCGAGAGGGTGGGAATCAACAGAAATACTTGAAGCAAATCTAGAATGCCGAGGTAGCTTTCCGTGTCGGTATCTTCACGCGCATTCGTCACAAATCTACCGTATTCTTAACTAATTATCTATCATTTATAATGACGATAACTTCGAGATAACTGCATTCCCAACTCTTCGGAAAAATAACTAATATCAAGGAATATTGATATACAAGGCTGAGCAAGAATAAAATGTTTGGAGAGACTCATAAAACTGCCAACGTAAATGTAAATTATCTTTAAAGTCACTGGAATTGGATTATGAGGCAATTTTCTTGGGATACTCGTCTGATCCTTTGCATTCATCAACGACCTTTCTACGGTCTCTTTTAATTTTCATTAGTCCCGTGCAGACCTTAATCTAATTTCACGACAGCGAGAGTAAACGATCTGTTAATATTGTTATAGCACGTTTATACTCAAATATTTTTTCGAGGCTGACGTGTGTTAACTTTATCTACTTTAGTTAATTGGCAAAACTATCATTCGACAAGCAGGCAGATTGCACTTGCAGTTACTTATAAATGACATTCAATTTAGCTGCAATCATCGTTAATCAGGGGCAAAGACTCTGTTCCAATTCTTCCTGTTTGCACGCCATTTGGAAATTTATTTTGACTTCATTGAGAATGCACACATACGTATAGTCGGTATCTTATCGATAAGACCAAGAATAAGATAATGCAGCATCTAATTTGAAAAGTTTTACGCGGGTAAAATGAACTTATGAACTATTTCAAAGTTGTTCTTCAACGTATTATATAAAACAGAACTTAAGATAAGGTATGTTTAGAATTAGGAATACAAGTTTTAAATACAAATAACTAGATAACAATAAAGTAATAAATAATTAACATTTTCTTTAATAATACATTATATCGGGTTAATCGTAAAGGTAAATTGAAATACAATTATTTACATGATTTATGATTACAGAAATACATTAATGGAATCACTTTTGAACATGTAGTCGATCTAGAAGTAAAACATGAAGCTTAAGGAATTTTTTTATGTTGAAACTCATAGATAAATGGATCTTTGAAAATTATATTACTTATTGATGGACTGAACGTATAAGACAAAACTTTCTACCAGTAAAACGTGAATATAAAATATAACTTCTTGAAAAATTGTGATACCATGTATTGTAGTAACTATCGAATATTGTAATACATAAAATTCTTTGTTACGTCAGTCCCTATGTTTGCTGAATGATTCTCGTTGAACTTACGAGCTTTTTCTTGAATGTAATACTCATCGCCAAAGAAGTTCCAAACACTAAAATTTCTGTTGAACTGAGTACCTACAAAATTCGTAAAAATAATGTATAATCAATATAAACACAGTAGGACATCGATTATCCAAATAGCCTGCAGAGTATTGTATAAGCTCGACCCATATTGGCAAATTTTCCAATGTCAATAATTAGTTTTGGATTAATTTCCATTAATTTACTATACATTTACGCTTATCCAAATACATATTATAATTATCCAAATGATCGACGTTCTACTGTACTGTATCAACATGCACAATATTTCACTCATATCAACCTAGAGAAAAGTATGACGAATATTCGTATTAGAAAATGTAGACGTTTCTTTCTTCTAAAAATCGTGTTTTACTCTGATTTTATCCTCTTTTTTTCAATATATATATTATTTTTTCCGACAGACTGTACATTGCATATTTTTGTCGCAATAGTGAATTTTTGATCTGTTCTTATTCCCTTTGTTCATGAATTAATATTCTGATGAGGACAAAATCAGTTTAAAATTTGAATTAGGAATATTATAGGATAATCTTAATGTTATTAATGAAGGACAAAAACGCGTCTACATTTTTGACTCAGGTATAGAATATATATATATATGTATATGTGTTTATAGTGAGATTATTTAATGATCATTTAATTAGTCGTAACATAATAATAATAATAATAATAATCTATTATATAATTTATTGACTGACCTAATTGCTTGCCATCTGGACTTGAAATCGTGTAAAAAATTCGAGTTTTTTCCGGAACAGGAACTACGTCGACAACATGATCTAAACTCGCAAGCACAACTACCGTCGCAGATTTTGTTTCCCAAAAATACCAGTTGACTACTAGTTCTCCACTAAGTTTGTTCCAGGATAAAGAATCGATACAACCCCAGCCATCAACTCGACGATATCCCAATAATTGCCTCGTGTTGACATTCCATAAAGTCAGAGCCGTATCGCCTGATCCTCCGCCAATTGCCAGCTTAGCACTTTTCCATGGATGCCAGGCAATAGCCTGAAATAACAAAGTTTTCTCAATTATTATTTCGATCTTCATTCGGTGTTTGATAAAGAATTTGACATGATCGTGATACGTAGAATAATCCTTGATCCTTTTTTTTTTTGAATACACAAGATATCTTTAGATTCTCAGTACGACTAACTTTAGTTCGTACATATTTCTTAAAGAATTATATGCGTACAATGAACGAAGGGCAGATAATAGATGCTTATAGTAGACATATATAGGCTGTTTTAATTAACATATAATTATCGTGCGAAAGTGAAAAATTTCAAGCATTACTTTTGTTTGTAAAATCAACTTACCCTAAGGGAGCAGTAAAATCCTATTTCCATTATAGATAACAGATTGGGCCAGGAAGAAATTCGAACTGTCGTATCACGACTAGCGGATGCTACAAATCGAAAATCCATGGAAAACAATACCGTGTAAATTTCGCTGCTATGTATTTGTCTTTGTAATATCTTCTTGCCTGAAGAAGCACTATATACGACCAATCTTCCTCCAGTACATCCTCTTAAAATATAATATATTTGTACAATATAATTTTTTTTTTAAATGCAGTATCTAATTAGTTATCACTATTTTATACGATCAATCATACATATAAATTCTTTAAAAATACTACGCACAATCTGACGTAAACAATTATTTAGGATAACATATATATCTGTCTAGTGGAAATCTTTTTTTTAAGTCTACTCAGGATCCCATTTGGCAAATGTAGACTTAGCTAGAATCTTGAGGGACGCTGAACTTTTATAATAGAATTATGATATAATTAACTTAAACGTACAATTCGTGGATAACAAGTGAAAAAAAATATACAAATAGATGAATTAAAAATATCGTATACTTACGTAACAATTTCTTTATCGTTAATTGACCACTCAATGCAATTAACATTACAGAATGAACCAACTTCTTCTGCACACGTGCAAACGGATTTCCATAATTTCTTCATTGGTTCGAAAAAATGGACTGACATGTATGCGTTTAAAGTAGCTATGGCAATTTTATTACCTACGTCGCATATATTAAGAAAAATTTTTTAAAGCAAATTGCAATCTATTCAAATCCCAATAATTGAAGCCTCAATAGCCGCAGGTAAATCCGGATCCAAGTAGATTGAAATAAAGTGGTGGGGAGAAAACCTGCTAAATTTTTTCAGGATTTTAGTTTCTCAAGTTTTACGATTAACAAGTGAAAGATGTCATCTTGAACAAAACATTTATATTGAAATTACTTGTAAACAGAATATTATGGATACTAAATTCGCTGATTTATCATAATTTATATCGTATGCTGTTATTCTTCGTGGGAAGAAACTGGACCTTATGCACCATTGGTTTCTCCACTCGCTATAGAAACGACGATAATTCCATATTTTGTGGTCCCGAAGTTCTGCGACAATCAAGGCTTCGCTGTACACGCATACGATATCTTTATTCGGCTTACCACAGCGGCTAAACTTAATAGCAGATACGTATTCCTCTTCCTCGATTCGAACAACCGGTACAATATTTGTGGCAATGGGAAACAATGCAATCGAATATCTATCGGTGCCAGCAATTATATTCAACGCGCTCCAGTCCAGAAGATTCTTTTCTTTGTTAGATAAATAACAAGAAATAAAAATTGATATTAAAAAAACCGAAGACATCAAACTACTTTTTTATATGCATTTAAACATACGAATGGTAGGCTGAAAAGTTATGTCATCCAAAATGAATTCGGCAGTACCCAACAGGGGTTTTCTTCGCGATCGCGAATCCCATATGCAGTCCTCGTTATGATTATCGTCCCAGAACTCCTTAGGTTTTCCTATCAAGTGACCAGGAACGGTTCCATCGGACGTTGAGGGTTTGCTTAGCGTCAGCAATCGCTCTTGCTTCAATCCGCGTATGACATCTGTCTTTTCCAAAGTACATTTCATCAATTTCTTCTGCCATGAGCGTTTTATAGATCCCACCTTGGATATAAAAAAAAAGATTATAAGTAAAACAATTTGTGACTCGTGTAATTACTTTCTTGCGTATTAATCAAATCATGCATCGGAATGTCCAGAGACGCGTAATGATAACACATTGGAGCGTAGTGATGTATCTTCGTGTATCGGGTGATTGGTTTGATAATTTACATAAATATATGCTTTATATCAGAAAAGGTAAAAGGTACAGATCAGTTTAATATGAAAATGAGCAAAAAATAAGAGAATAAATAAAAACGAGAGTTGATGGTGTTCTGGGTCAGGATATGTGGAACCATCATCTTTAAATATGTGTGCGTGAACTAACCAGTAGCTTAAAAAAAAAATGTAATAGTTCATCTAAAAGCGGATACTGCGACGATTAAAAGCGCGTATCATCTATGCTAATTCCTAATTTTGCGTAATCAAAGTGCCTTTTAAAGATCACTTAGCGATAACCCAGAACGTTTATACCGAACGGCGGATGATCTGAGTCACGGTTAAACGACGATTAAACATTTGACAGAACTTGCCATGCGTGATACACGATGTTATCCTGCATTGCTCGAGCGATTTCTCGACAAGCAGTTTACCAAAAATCAAATAAAAAAAAGAAATAATTTCTTTTTAACCAACCTGCTCAAAGAGATCCAACATGTTTTTCCTACGTGAAATCGTTGGCTCCATTGTCAATAGATGGTTGGCAGCTTCCAGATTCAAATGCCGTCTGTTTGATATAAATCTATCATACGGGCAGGCAGTATAATTTGATATTCGGTATGGTATTCCTTTTGTAGGTTTCACTGTGTATATGGGAGACTCTTCCTGAAAGTGAAAGAAATATTGCATACAGCCTGCATACTGGACGGTTAAGTACAAGAGCCGTTTGGCTTTCGATCCAACGGCTACACTACAAATTGTATAATGAACAATAGACGTTGTCGAATAAAAAAGATGTCAGACGTAAAATCCAAAATTTTATCACGAGCCACCAGTCGACGAGCGGTTGGTAAAGGGGTGCTTCCCGTCTTTCAGGGTAATTCGTGCTTGGCATTATGCAAGTCTGACAGAATGAAGCTCGGTCGCTTACAGGGGGTAATATTTACCCCAGCGCACCCCCTTGCCCCCAGTGAACATCTGGCTCTCCTATGGTGATGGATAGGACGAGATGCTGGAACCTGGTCCATGCCTGCAGGACCATCACTTCGCGTTACATGCACAGTTTTGGAGGGGGGGGGGGGGGGCAACATAGAATTCCTTTACCCTTTGGCCATGGACACAAAACTGTTTTTCATCCGTTTAATGATTTTTTTTTGTCACCTTTTCCATATCACCCTTAATCTCCTTGGCTATTTCGGAACAGTATAAATGTTACTCCTGTAATGATTCCAAAGGTCTTATATAAAGTTGAAGGATTTTATTTATACCATAATTATTTATCCATGTCAGCTTTAGAAATTGTATTATAAAAATTTTGTTTGAGCTTAAATAATACATCAGACAAATTTTGGATATGTAGGTATTGATATAGTAAATTTAATTTTGTTTCTGTGATCAATCCAATACACAGTCGAAGAAGCGAGAAATATTTAAAAAATTTCTAATAATTTCTTATTGTATTAATTCCGTATGGTAGTAGACGGAAAATATACAGAGAACAGAGGGAAAAATGGTGAGAAGAAGGGTGGAGTAACGAGGGGTCCTGTTGCAGTAGAATACAAAGTTCTCGAACAAGGAGATCGTCGGCAGGTCTAGTGGACGCTATGGATACTGGTTTCCGGGTCGACGCAGTCGTCCCTTCTCTTTTGCCGCGACACATTACGCATTAATTTACGCGTCTGCTGACATTTCATCGAAGCCCCTTGATCGCGACATTGTACGGTTCTTGGGTCCTACTAAGGGGTCCAGTGGGTCCTATGGGGGTCCGATTCATAACCAGCCGACTGGTTGCTCTTGCTTCGGAATCAATGCACGAATGGGACCTACACGAACAGCCTGTATGTTTGTTTTACGTCTCATGCTCCACGGCCACAATATACACAGTGACACTATAGTCAAGTAAATGCACAGTCGTGCGCCTTTACAAATTTTATCATAGTGCGTATATAGGTGCGTACAGCCCGAGGTGAATGAAAAATTCGAAATTTTACGGGGAACCGGCAGTACCGGTATTCATCCCCAAAGCGGAGCTTAATGGCAATGGTAATTCATGCGTGCTCGTTGGTTACGCATGCATGCATCCATTTGGTTTATACGGGGACTACGCGCATACCTATGCTCATGCGAGTCTATCTATACGTATATCCGCACTGTTTGAATCCGATTAATAACCGAGTACGCCTTTGAATAATTACTCTACATTTTCACAGATGTACTTATTACTCGGGAATTATGGCCAGCCGGGAAATTTATGTCGTCGCGAATTAAGTTTATTTCAGAGTTTGTTGAGGCCTTTGCCACTATTTGCGCGTGTATCCCTGTGAGATAGGAGCGCTCGCATTTAGTATTTCTTCGACTAGCTGTTAGATCTATCTTAGATCTTGTTGATCGGTTTGCCATCGGTTAGCTATTTATACCGTGCCGTAGAAGTAATTGCATGGTGCCATGCTTAAGTCATTTGCAAAGCCATAGCTGGAGAGATTAGACGTAAGGATGCCGATTTTTTTAGAAGCTTATCTCGAGCCTTTTGGACGATCGAGAAGCCGAAGATAGTTAGGTGCTTGATTTTGGAATTTACGAGGCACTTCAGTTTCTTAATGCAAACCGTAGTAATTTTTCGAAAAATATGATCAATGAAAATATTTAAAATTTCACTCTTCGGAGCAACGAGGGTAAATCTTTTGCACACGTGAAAAAAAAGGGGGTTCGGAATGTCGGCAAGCTGAGGCTACAACCCTTTTTAGCTCCGACCCCACAATCTTGTCTTATTTTAATAATGTTTAAATACTCGAACTGCAGGGGTTCACTAAGTCATGAATGAATCCTTGTTATGGCTGCATACTATGCGACGACCTCCTTCGGCGTGGATCGTAAGACGTCGAAGTGAGCAACTATTTTTATTTTCGTCTCTTCGTAAGAGGATGTACCCCGTTACTAAATCAGATTACGACTACTGTTAATACGTTCATTTCATCATCACCAGATAGCCTTGAGTTTATTATGGGCGAGGAGCATTTACGATCGCAACCGTTCCAAAGACCAATACAGAGACATTATACTTTTATATTTTTCAAGTTACAGACTCTGACAACTGCAAAAGTACTACGAAAAGCTTCGATCTCTATCGTTAAATAGCCTCTTTATAAACGCTTATAATATAAATTACACCTTATCACAAATTCTAATCGTAACTCTGCCTTCGTTCATTTGCTGAACCGAGTCCATGTTACATTATATTTAAATCCGACGTCTACGCGGACACTCATAAAATGGTCAAGTTAAAAGGCCAATTCAATTTCCCATATACGGTGATACGGGGTCCTACCTGGGGTAGGTTAAAGTAATTTCACTGAGATATAAGACACGTGTAGTCCTACTTAAGCTTTTCTATGACGCTAAAATATTAAGGTCCAATTTTTACTTCGTCTTATCATTGATTCTATGCAAAGACAGTAGCACAGTGGCAGAATATGGTAAGACTGTACGACATGATGAGTTCATGATGGTGTGTCAACTCTCGCAGCCCATAAATTGGAGACGCACGTTTAGTATTAAAGCGCCAGGCGCGCTGGACAGAAATGGCATCGCGTGCCCAACGCTGCGGGAGGTTTGCCATGACACCGTGAACGTGATGTCGCTCCGACGCCGACCGGTGACATCTTCATTAGCTCCACAGCGGAATGGAGGAAAAATTGAAAGTCCTTTGGAGGCAGTAAAAAGCATTTTTTTTTGACTGCGCAAAAGCAGCCTCGCGCAATGGAACGTAGAAACAACTGAACTCGTTCTCGTTATTACACGAGAGACTCTCGTTAAGGAATCCGATCTATCGATGCCATTATGAGAGCACCGCGGGATCTTTGATTTTATCAGGTTTCGCGTACACGACTATAGATTTATCACCATGCATAGAGAGTACGATGGGAAAGTTTTGAGAACCAGATGTCGCAGAGAAAATTAAACGTTATCCAGTGAATCCAATTAAGGTGATATATTAATAATTGTTATCAACGAAGACTTGCATAAGATTAGTATAATAAGTTAACAATTATTGATATCCGGTTTTATTACTTTTAGATACGTCACGACCTCCTGGCCACGGATTGGTTGCTTCTTAGCTCCGTTTAAACATAGTTTAATATTAATTATTAATTTTAATATTTATAAGACACGTAGATTACTCATCACTACATACTTAATACGAATAGCGTCTAAAGGATTAGTACTGATTACAATGGTTTTATAATCAATTTCTATAATTTATTTTTAAAGGTAAGAAATTATCAAGATAATTTTGGTATCATTATTAATATTATCATATTATTGATATCGTTTTAACATCTTTGACATTATTACAGATTGTACCTGAAGATGATTCCGAAAGGAGTCGAAACGTCGTAAATCACGTGTTTTCTTAACCTGGCTGCTCTGCCGTTACCTTGATTGGATTTACTAGATAATATTACATCACAGCGGACATTACGCATCTCTTAAAATCCAACGTGTTCTACAATCTGCATTGCTTAGATTAATTATCGTCGGAGGGGCGTTGAAATCTCGTTGCTTAAATGGCGTAACGATTGCGTAATTCTACATCAGGACGCTGTGCCGCTACCATCGTTTCGCGCTTTATTTTCTTGAACGAATCTCATTCACGTCAGCGATTAATTATTTACTTTGGTGCGTGTATCGCAACGGGTGATTTCTACTTTTCAAGCTAATAAATTGAACGCTGTAAGGACTTATTTGCATGGAGCTAAGACATAAAAATTCCTTGCAGCTGCTCGAGGTGTCCGCGGTTGAAAATCAAGGAAGATTTTCCCATAGGCATCGAAATTATAGGAGACCCCCAGCGAAGATATTAAGGCAGAGAAAAGTGTTGTCCATGTGCCAGGACGTCGCTTGGTCTCCTGCTCGAGAAACTGGTTCGGTCAATAACTTCTCAGGGGCGGCCGAATCTCACGCCGTAAGGTGTTGAAGGGGTTGTGCCTGGTTTTCATATATGGTGTCTCCGACTTACGTATCTTTCGTACCTTTGGAAAATATTAAACCACTATTAAGTATTTACACTTACAAATTGACAGTGACAATATATATTTTTCTCTTTGAAATATTATATTTTCCACATAAATTTTCTCTTAAATATTTATGTCAACATGTTCGATGTATTAATTTTGTATACAAAATCACTTATGTCACAGGATACATTTTCAAAGTCATAAGACAAAGTTAAGTAAAATTTTAGTTACTTTCACATTATGATTTACAATGATATTTATATGCTGTACGTGTGCTGGATGTTATATTCGATAAAGATAAATGATCCACCCTATATACTAGATAGAATTATTCTATATTCCGATGAGGCTACAGACTGCTCCAGCATCCGTATAGAAATAAAGATAGCCACTGTCCAGAGGTGTTCACTGTTCCTTTTGCCTAGGAAAACTATTGCCCAGCAACTCACTCAATTTTTCGAGGATCGACTGGACAATTTCTAATCGTTAAAGCCGGTGGCATCTTCCCACGGTACTACCGTGAACCGGATCGGTCAGCAGATGACATCGCACTCATATGTACACGCGTCATTCGAAAAGTGTGTGATGCACACGAGCATCAACTGGACACCGTATCACCTGCAACCCAGTCCCAGTGGGTCAGTCTCGCAGGGGGTTCCTTTCGGAAGGGTTGGAAATTTGCAGGGGGTACCGAGACAGAGACTGCGTTCTGGTAGGGTAGAATGCACAGGAAGCTACAATAGGAAAAATGCATTGTACCCATTGGCGTAGAATTGTCAAAATCAAAGTTCCGGTAACGATTATAAAAACCTGCGATAACGTACAGAAGCATTGGTTACCATTATCGCTACGCGTGTAACATTTATTTCATATGATCGGCAGGAGGATTTTTCGCAGATCTAAATTTATATATAAGCTCGATAAGCAGTGCCATCGTGGTATCGATCATTAAAATAATTACAGAACTCAAGGACGATCTATTTGCATCGCGAAGGTGCACAAGGCTCGGTATACTTGGTGCTTTCTTATGATCGTACTTAAACGCAATTTCTCCTCTGGGCACAGCTAAGCGCGCAGATAGAGTTCAATGTGCACGTGCGTAGCGCCTATAAAGAGAGATGGCAAAGACACACAGGCTAGTCTGATCTCAATATCAAAGGACCCGATGCCGATGGACGCTCCTTAGGACAGAGTCAGCGTGATGTTTTTAATTTGTTCGCACGACGTTGGTAAAAGTGATCACGCTCATTATCCATCCACGCAACCGATTATCCACCTGGTATCGACAACGATATGCTAATCGTACCTTTACCCCCACCGATTTATCTGCATCGGTATATCAATCGATCTCTTGATTTACCCTCGGTGGTCTTTCGAACGTAATTCTGACGCCACCCGTCTAAATGTCTTTACGTGCGTCTTTAGCATTGCAGATTTTTTTTTATAGCAAAAATAATCCGTCTGGCGTGCCTAGCGCATCAGCGTTTCCATGATACCTTTTTTTCAAAATTGACATATCAACGTCAACGACGGCGATATTCGTTACATGCGCATGCGCGCATGTCAATTATCTGAACATGTATCCTAGTTCACGTGCAAACAAAAAGTAACAAAAAACGACGTCCAGCAAAATTGGTAGCGCCGATAGAATCTACGTGCGTAGAAATACATGCCTAGATATTGGATCTGTGTCCGAACGCACAAAGCCAATTGAAATAGATACGTTGCAGGAAGATCGGTATGATCCAAGCAAGTCAAGTGTCTTTGACTAAGCGCACAGGACCACACGGAATTCCTTGGCTCGTTCCGTTACAGTGCACCCATAATCAGATGTAGCGACCGATGATCGTACAACGCACTATTTTCATCGTATATAAGTTTAAGACTTCGAATTCTCCCTCTTCACCTACACTTTATTGTCTTTTTCTTGAATTTCTACAAGAGAAACTGTTTTGTACGTCAGAAATCTATTTTTAGCATTTCTTTTAGAGCCTCGAACAAAAATAAATGGGATTCCGTCTTCTACTCTGTCTCATCAAGGTAACCCAGTGAAAAGCTTCCGCGTCGTGGGGTACGCATTCCCATACAAATAATGCAATACTATTCTTAGGTAGGTATAAGCGAACGCGCGTTATAGTTATATTACAAGAGAATCGTACACGGTGTTTCTTTAGTAATGACTTTGTTTCCGAGAAGAGGTCTGCTATATGATCGCTGTTGCCACCGCGGGAGTCCTTGTAGCTGGGGTCTTACCGATAATACCAAGCTGCCTCTAGATCGATCGCACGCGATATCTTTGAATTTTAATTTGATACGACCTTGATATTCTTGACGAAATTAGGAAAGACGTGCCTCGTTCTTTTTCCTATTGGAATGCGGCGTCCGAGTCTTTGTAAATTGAAGGGAAAAAGTGCACTGCGGAATTTTATGCTGATCCCTCTAGGCAACGAGATCCGCGATCGACTGATTCGATAGCTACTATCTGCTTCTTATATATCAACGTTCTATCTAGGGACTCTTTTCTTAATGGTCGAGATGGGAGAACTCGTTGCATTCGATGAACGATGCTGCACGTCTGACTAGTTGTGCATTTTTTGCGATTCAATAAGTGAACTTGGTAGTGTCGATAATAATAATGGACGTCACTAAGTTTATGTATATAATTTTAGATAATTTAGTCACACTGAATGGCATTCGTTATTTTGTTGTTCCCGTTACTACGTTAATGCTATATTTTAATATTATATAATATTACCTTATCAGTGCACTTTATTGTGAGATTAAAAATTAAATATATGTATTACATCAATATTATTGCTTTTCGTATACTTCTATATTACAATAACGCCTGAATAATAAATATCTAAAACTTTGTCATAGCTCTTTAACAAATATTTTATTTTCTTATAAATTTATGTAATATTATAAAAGAGACTGCCTGTTTTTTATGGATTGATTAGCATGGTTAACTTTTGTTGTTTAAATAATTCCTTTGATTTTCGAGATGGTCTATCGTTATTCTACAGATACAGGAAAATTGTCATTCGCTCAGATGCAACCATAACAAGATGTCAATACCTGACAAAAAATTCCTACATTATCAGGTCGCGCAAATCAGGCATGCGAGCAGTGGTTTATCCATA
Source organism: Calameuta pygmaea (assembly GCA_031762395.1). Taxonomy (NCBI): domain Eukaryota; kingdom Metazoa; phylum Arthropoda; class Insecta; order Hymenoptera; family Cephidae; genus Calameuta; species Calameuta pygmaea. The sequence continues at coordinate 211,283 of JASANN010000037.1, read as the reverse complement.
ATACTTCTTGTTTCTCAATTGAAATTGACGTATGCAACAAAGAAGTCAAACCTGTCGACTGCCTCAACGCCAATGAAAATTAAGTTAAACCGATCACGAACGTTTGTCGTAGAGAGCGATAAAAAGAAACAATGATATTAAAGAAATTTAAAAAGAAGTATGAAAATAGCAGGTAATGATTTTTATAATTTTATGTACTCTTTCGTCGAAGGCAGTTCCCTCTTCGGGTATAGTCTTGAGACACTGTCTTTTATCTTTATTCAAAAGGATGCGATGTCCGATTAGAGGTGAGTTTTCCATTTGGACATGCTTCTTCTCTCGTGTTGCTTGGTCAACGGGGTCAAAAGGTTGGGCACGCTCTGATGTCAGGACAAACGAGTGGGTCTGGGGCCGGGGCGGGGAGGGGGTCCAAAAGAAGGAGGGGATTCGGAGGTTTCGAGAGGGAGAAGATATTCCTGAACAGTAGGTGCTCCCGAGCGCATAATACAAGCAATAATACGCCCCTCTTTGACGCACCGCGCGGTATTAGATCGTACGTTAGACTCGGGGATTGGCTCCCGATGGACGCAGAGGTTGGGCCAGTACCTCCGGAGCTTCGCGGGGGGGCTCGGGCAGAGAGGTGGCGGGAGCGATGCGGTCTGCGGGGGACACAGGGGCACGTGGGGGCACACAGGAGGGTACACAGTGGGTAGACAGTGGGGACGACCAGTGGGGTACAGCCTCATGATACAGCTCTCTGTTTGCGCGCTATCAGGCCGCGGGGGCGGGAGGGAGGATAGACAGTTGCAAGGGGAGGTCTGTGGGGGGCCAAAGGTGCGCGGGGCCATCGCGGGGAGGTGCTCCCGGCGAGCGAGGGAGGGGGCGAAGAGGGGTCACGAGGAGTAGGGAAGGGGGGAGGCAAGCAAGCACGCACGGCATCCTTCGGATAAACCGTGAAGCGGCTGAACGGGTCCTGAACGGTGCTGAAGTTGGCGTGGATCGTGGATCGTGGATCGGCTGGCGGGGACCGTTCCGGGCCCGTTCTGGTCCCACAGCATCGGGCGAGGATCTCCGACAGTGCCTTCAGTCGTTCGCCGCTGTCCCTACGAGTAGGAGGTCGTTCAGGAGGAGCAAGGTCATCCCGAGATCAAGGTGAATCGAGCCGCCGGCGACCCAGTCGACCCAACTAACTCCACGGAGCGCTCTATATCTTTCCACGAACAACCCGTTTGGCATCGATGACGCGATTGGCTAAGATTCGGTCTCGAAAATTAGCGGCAAGATAATTCGTGGTACCACCCTAACCTCAGAAGGGAATACACGGAGCAGCTGATTGGAGCAACGAGGCTTTCTAGAATATCAACAATTTTGCTCTGTCTTGCACAGTATATCGTCTACTTGAAGTGAACATGCTGCAGGATACGATAAATCATTCGAATCTCGTTCTCTCAATAGGAGCTTCCATTTCAAAGGTTCAGCAGCATACTAAGAATCGTGAAGTTCGTTTCTGGAATCGATATGAGGGATACTCGAAGCCTTCTAAGACGTTCTTTCTTTTGTCAGTGTTTACCAAAGGACAGGATCATCGGCTTATGTCGTCAAGAGGGACGTCTTAACGATCGTTAACACAGATCTAAGTGGAGATAATCAAGAACTAAGTGTCATTGATCAAGGAATAGAAGATGGATCGTAAGGAGCTAACAGAGAGAATTCGATGTCCATGTTACCTCCGGAATGATGAAAAAGCAAAGCGGATCGCGAAAGATCCACTTGGGTTCAAATGTGAAATCGTCGTCCATGTTTCAAATCGCATGGAAGAATTTCAAAGTGAAATGTTTTATCGGACATTGTCCTGTGGCAGGAAATATCTATCTGACGTAAATACACAACAGTGAGATGATAAAAAAGTCAAAACTAACGGTAACGACTTCTTAAGGAGATCAAAGAATCGTATGGCTTTTGGCACTTAACGAAAGTTGCGCGCTGTCATTAATTGAGTCAAGCGCACGACGGAACATGGTTTACAAACGCCTACAAAATTACATGTTATATATCAATTTCCAATTTATTTGTTGCAATTATAAAGAATTCCTTAATGAAATGTGCCGAACGAAGATAGCAGATATCAGAGTCCTATTATTTATAGTTAAAACTACGTGTGAACTGCCAGTGGATCCTTATTGATCATGATCGCTGTGTTGCATAGCATAAGCTCTCGATCTTGGTCAAACGGAAGAGAAAATAAAGCAGGTGAGAAGAATTCCGATTCTCGGGATGAAGTAGCTAAAAGCATTGAGTGTTCAGCGTGTACGATTATGCGGTTATAACGTCGGAGGTGTTGCGTTACATAAACAAACCGGTAAAAGTAGGGTTAGTGCACTGTCTATCTACTTACTTGCCAATCGGCTCGACGACGTTCATCGAGATCGGCGAGAAGCCCTCTTTGAAGGATTTACTTACGGAATATCCTTAACGAAGTGTGCTTGTCCTTGCGAAGTGGTGAGTTCAACAAGCGCCAGCAACGCGCCGGGCGATTTCAACGCGCGAACAGGCGACGTGCTGGTCAGATCCATCGAACGCGAAACTGTTCAGCGGCTCAATCATCGACTCACGGTAAGTTTTTTCTTGATAATCAAAATCATTTGGATCACGCGCATTTCAACAGTTAAATTTCGTTGAAGAATAATTATTGACTTCCCCAGGTATAATTAAGAATTATTAGAATAGACAAACAGTTATATATGTAAAATCGAAAAATGATAATTGATATTTATTTTTTACCGATTTGATCCGGTATTTGCCAATAGGTACAGTATAGGCACTGACGAGTATCGGTATAACACTGTAATGTATGATCAGCCAATTCCTACACGATGATCGGTTCGACCTCTTCCGGAAAGTTCTTGTACAAAGTGCGCGATTGGACAAAAAGCGTTTCAGCGATAAAACTTTCTTAATACGATCTTGGTACCGAGTGAATTTCAATCTTGATTGAGTGTAAAAAGCGAATCTTCAAGATCGTTCACCCTTCCTCTAAGGATGACACAGCGTCCTTGGGGTCCTGTAAGGTATCTACCTAGCCCACTCTATACCTACCTACCTATAGATATACCTAGCCTACTCCGTCCTCTTCAGTCTCTGCTTCTCGAATCGCCGCGAGTCGCACGTAGTCATTTTTACGAAGAGCCCTGAGACGCCCTAGAAAACACAATGAACAAACCTGACGTAGCCGCGACTTAGATTGCGCCGAGACTGCGCTTATCCGTCTCGCTGCTCCGAAGCGAATTGCAAGGCGTCACGACCCAAGAAGTCACCATCAGAATCGAACGATTCGTATAATACACGTAGCTACCATATAGTCGGTGCCTCATTACATTCCTGTAAGGTATTTCCCGTTTATCACGCCCCCCTCCCCCCCCCCCCCCGGCGTACAAGTACATGTGTAATAAGTCAGACGTAATATCCAATTCAAAAAAAAAAAAAATGACCTATTCATGTATTCGTAATTCGCACGTTTTGCCTTTCGCGTGGGATTTCTTACAGTAATAAGTATGAAACACATATAATATAATGAATCTCAAGGGTCAATTTCACATGTAAAATATTAATATGCAGTCACTTCGAATATTGATTATTCGGGAACGAAGAGGAAACAACGAGCAAGGTCAGCAGGCGTCGACTCAGAATCCATGCCGGTCAGCTGAGCTGTTCTTACTGTTCTTCTTTGTATTCTTTTTCTTCCTTTACCAATGTCTCTTCTTCCTCTTATAAACTTCTTCATCCCCGCGGCGTCCTCCTGGTTCTCGAGATTTTATTGTATCCCGACCATAGGCAGATACCCTTTAGAACGCTGGAACACTGGAACAGCGGAACGCGGGTGGTTCGGACTTTAGATCGTTGGTTATCGACTTAACTGCTACGATAACTTCGACTCCGACGTCGCCGCTTTTCCAGCAAGGTTGTACAGGTAACGAGTTAGGTACCTGTGCCGGCAGACGCAGGTAAGGCAGGCAGTCAGGTACCCAAGCACCCACCTTCGCCAGTTTCACAACTCTTTCGCCTCTTAACGCTCCTTCGCCTGTTCTCCTTGTCTCCTTGTCGCCATTTTCTCCGTTTCGTGGTGGCTATCTTATATTTACTAGTTCTGTTATTCAAATGCGCCTGCAATTTAGAACGTAGGTTATCGACTTAACTGCGCAATAACTTCGATTCGTATCCCTTATTTTTCTCTTCGTAGTTTCGTATCGCCGATAACGAGTACTGCTATATGCACAATTCCACGCTCATCGTTAGCGGAACGCCTTTTCGATCGATCGGCTTTTCTTGACTGTTCTATCAGACGTTCGCGAATATTCCACTTAATCATTACTTATGGTCGGTTCATGAGTTCGATGTACTTTTTATAACAGTTTGAATACCGTGAAATCTTTAACGAGGTACACGTGGCTCTACATTAAATTTTCTTTACCAAGTATTCATGTGCACGGCTCTTTCGTTTAAATATAATTTCTGTGATTTTATGGAAAGGCTTTAATATATATTCCTGATTTCCTATACCCAGTCCTACCTGCCATTACTTATTACAAAGATTATCGTTACGAATGGCGCATTTCGACTGTGGGGCGTCCTCTTAGATAGTAGCTAATGTCTTCATAAAGGAAACCTAACTAGTCGTCTGCATTCGATAACAGTCCAATTAACGGTGCTAATTGCGTGATCCTCCTCAACTTGACTCTCCTGACTCATTCTTGACTTGCTCTTCCAGATCGTATGGGCAATCAAATGCGTTACACTGAAAACGGTAGCAATAATTCCCCAGGCCATTTACACAGAATCTACTATGAAAAAAAAAACTATTTTTAGTATTTGTCAGATTAAACATTTTATAAGCTCATTTGACAGATTGACAGTTTTGAATAAAATGAGTACTCAAAGTAGGGAACGATCATCAGGTAACATCGATGAGTATCGATATCGATACCTGAAAGTTCTTCAGGGTCGCCGGATGTGGAAAGTTTGAGGAGATCGGTCTAAGAGTTACTACGAGACGAACTTGACGCCGGCGTTGCGGCGGCTCGTAAGTAACATAAAGGCGATCCCGATTCGTTCTTCACGGTTTACAGGACTGCGTTAATAAGGTCCGAGCGATATTTTCCACTTGGTTTCAAAACAGTTTAGCGTCGGATCGGATCATACGCGCGGGCTGGTAAGGCGCGCGTTTCTTACGATTTTGTGATCGTGGCGTCGCACGATCGCATGTCACGAGATCTCGATGTGTCACGGTGATCGATCACCGTACACATAAATATGCACGCACAGTCTGCCCTTCGGAATGTCCAACGTCTGATAGAGGCTATATTTATAAGGAGGTCCTATCTTTCCTCCCCTCTGTGCACGTGTAAAGGCCCTTCGTCCTTCCCCCCCGTAGTCCCGCGCCAGCAGAGCGCACATGTGTCCCTCTAACTCACCAGCTCCGGAGACTTTCTGAAACACGTCAGTGCGTAGGTGCACGGATTATTAATGCGTCAAGTAAAAGCTCGTTGAATTACCAAGATATTTGCCCTTTAACTTGCTTCACAATCTGTCCCCGGTCCTCCTATCCACCTTCTACCTTCGACTAGAGCAGGTCGCCTTTCTCCGGCGTCCGGAACGCAGGTCGCGAATCGCTAAGGCGATGTTGGCCATTACGAAAAATCTTCAAGTTTTCCTTTCGCGAAGCCTTTACAGCATGCAAGCGTAATGTCCCACGGGATACAGATGCCCACGTTAAAGATCGGTGCAGCCAGTTAATATATTCCGATCGAACGATCGGAGACGGCGGAGTCTCCGGATTGCAGTTCAAGTCGGTGACGCGATCGATCGCTGCGCCTCTCTATTCTAGGAACTGTGATTAGTCTAAGATAAAATTTTTAATTGAGAGCAACTTTTCGAGGCACGTAGAGACTTCGGCATCCTGATTGGTTTTCCAGCGAGACGTGACGTCCTATCGTGCGATCCATGAAAGACGTGAACGTTTGAGATCGACGTGGAGGAGCGAAACGCGCGGGGAACTAGGGACTCGATCGCGGATCTAGGGGAGCAGATAGACAAGATCCTGCAATAGATCACTGGATCAGATCCGCGATCACTGGACCGCTTCGCGTTCTTTCTTAAAATAGAACAATCCTTGGAATGGTGTTGACACCCACATAACCGTCACGACACGCGGCTGTGCTTGTTCTGAGCTTGACCCGAAAGAACCTGCTGCGATGACCCACCCGCGACTTGCGACTACTGTTATGCATTTTATTATTTCAATCTTCATAATTGGATTGAGAATTGATCAGCTCCCACGTCTAGTCTATGGTCTACTGTCAAAATCTTTATTAATCGGACGCAGCCCTTCGATGTTTAGTCGACTTAATTTTTCCGATATTTTGATTTCGATTCATTTCCATTTCACTGTTTTCTATACGTTCGTTATTACGTACTGACGTGCGCTACTTTAGACGTGACTATCTCGATCCTCGATAGACGCACTGCTCGCCTACGCATTGCCGCATCGGCTGCTGCACGATGCATACATATATTCATGTGGGCCAGAGTCAAAATATTTACTCTTCGATCGTGCAGCGTAGTTTGAAATGCATAGTGCAGTCTGTTTTCTTTTTTTTTTTATCAGACATGCTTCAGATTACGAATACACGTATAAATTCTTTACTCAAGAATTGGCTATCTATGATTATTTTTATCCTAGAAAGGTTCACCTCGTACGATTTATTAATTTGAATTATCTTGAAAATACTTTAGTCCTATTAGCGTCATAAAAGTTTTTTCAAAATATTTAAACAATCTTCGCATTATTTTACTATTTCCTTTGTCGGTATTGAAATACAGGAAATGGCGTGTTATTGCCAATCGCCAGAAGTGATTCGTGCATCGAAGTTGCACCACGAGCATCTGTTTAACAGACTAAAGGCTTGCCACCCGGCGTAACCCTGGAATCGTGGGTCCGAGTCTAGGCAGATAACAGATAGGATTCTGAAAGCGGTGCAAAGTTAGCGTCCGCTCACGCCCAAGGAAAATACCATAGGCCGACCCGCCAAGGAGTCCGGCAGTCACGATTGCTCCTGAATCAGTTCGATTAATCGCATTAAGCGACAACAATCGATAATTGCTCTTGCCTAATCGCGACACAATGAGCTATCGACTCTTAATAATGATTATGAGACGGGATCCCACTCCGTGGGTACTATCGCTCGTTTCGCAGGGGCCTCATGCTGGGCCCTCCTTACCTTGCTGCCGTTCCTGGTGAAGCAATGCGCACTCCGAACCCAAAGGTATTATCTCCTACCACCAAGTGCCTGCTCAAACCTCATGGACTCGGTACGAATGCACTTTGCTACTTTTCCTACCTTTCTCAATTTCTATGCACGTATAATGTTAGCTGATGTTGATTGATATCGCACTTTTATTATTTCCTCAATACAGGACTAGTACTCTAATGGTTTGTTCTAAGAATTCTAAGAATAGACATATGCTTGTTTCCTAACACCGTAATGTATACAAGATAGAACGAGGCTACGTTAAATTGATATTTTATGAAATTCGCGGATCAATATCATGAAGATAAACTGAAGTTATACATCATCCGTTTGGAGCATTAAGTAAACTAAAAATTACTAAAAAATCCTATGCGGAGCTATTTAGAAATATTGTCTGCTAGTGGGGCCTTTCTTCTACTGAGGACCCAGAGACAATGAAGAGTGACGGTAGTGATCGTAAGGCCCAGGCGTCATATTGTGCTTTGTAATTGTCGTAAATTGAACGAGTTGGTAGGGCCCTAACACCGATCAACCGTCGATCGAAATCTCGGCTTGCCTACTGTGCTGGGGTCCGAAGGACCCCGAGTTGCCTTTTCAATCATCACTCCTTGTCAAACCACGTGGCTCATATCCATCGGCAACAGCCTGAACACTCCTATTGCGGAACTTCTTGCCAAGATCCAGTTAACTTCAACGTCCGTACCGAGAACGTGGTAATGATGTCCTGCATGAAATTTTCACAGTGTAACCAGGATATATTTATAGTAACTTCTTTTTCATGTCCAGATTGAAACTTAAAGATTTTTCTAGTCGTTTTGAAATTCATAATGGAGCGAGACGATTTAGATTGGTCTCAGGTTCTTCCGACAATGACGAGCTACTATCTAGCACTTTAAAAAAGCTGCCAGAGGAATGTGATTCAAGGCTTGTTGACCCTACCCGATAGAACTAACTTGTGATTTCACGGTTTAATCTCAGTAAGAATGGCTGTCAATGGTAACGCGGATGTGTCGTTTCAGGATTAATGCCGCCTCGATACAGTCTCCTTGAAAAAGGAAGACGCTCGCGGAATTAAAGAGTTTTATAGGAAAGGCCGTTACTCTTGCACGCACACTCTACAGATCTTACCAGATCGTTGTCCGGATCTAGTTCCGTGTGTTCCGCCGTCCGAGTACGAAACGTCCTATTCGTTCGAGTCACAAATTTCCATCGAGTTGGACAGTAACATCAAAAAATGTCCGAAACGACGAGTTACGCTTTGACAAGTAACTCTCGAATTATCTGCACACGATATGCAATACTTTACGAATCCATAACGTATAAATATACTAAGGCCAGATATATCTTACGAATCGGCCTGGAAATTCATCGGGTGGAGTTGCTTATTTTCAATCAACTAACCCAACTGACCTTTCAGAAGTTACGTAATTTTGTCATTATAATATGGCCATTTGTTTCGCATCGAGGCTGATATCCTCGAATTCCGTTGCGTGCCCGTCTCAATTATGACTTCAGAACTTCGCAAAATGACTTTATACATGAGCGTAAATCTTTCAGTAAACTTGTACGACACTGTATCGGTATAATACAGAAAGCTTATGGTATATATGTCTACCCACGTTGTCGACTGTGTTGCCCACTACGCTACCGTTGCCGGTCAAACTGTGCGCTCACACTTGTTTGTAATCTGGCTACGGGCAACGTGCGTGTCCCCATCAGAGTCTCTTTCTGTCTCCCAAGATCTATTCTCAGCGTGGTCTGACCAATTGTTTCAACAATTGCTGGAATTACCATTTCGCTAGTTATATCCTTCTAACTCTTATCTAGATCTAATTTTCATTCGAACGTTGCCTTATCAAGAAATTTCGAAGTTTCTAGATCGGACCTTAGTCAGAGCAATCGGCTCGCGTAGACATTTCACGTTTCCCTCGTAGTCGAACGTGATCTTCAACCTCCGAGCGGTTACGATCGTTACCGATTCTTCCCCTCGTAAAGGACAATTCCACGGGAATCTGGGATACTGCTTTGACTCTGAGCAATTTATGGGATTACTTGCGTTGAGCTTGAATAGCAAAGCCGCTCTGTGTCCTACAAGTTATCGGTGAGTTTGCTTCTTGGGTGGCTTCGCTGCTCCCCGGGGGGTGCTCTTCTCCTCTCTCTCTCTCTCTCTTGTTCTTTCTCTTTTTTTCTCTACCACTTTCTTCTCTATTTCGTTCTTCGCGATGCTCTCTCGCCGTTTCTACTCCTCTCGTCGCTAACCATCTCTCAATCTTTCTCTCTTACTCTCTTTCGATCTTCCTCTTCGGAGTGCCCAGACACCGGAACGTATCCCAATGGAATTACTCGCCTATTACCACGTAGGTATGCGCATGCGTATACAACGCAGTTCGCGGACCCGTAAAACTATTCGTTGCGAAAGGCATCCGTTCAGGTGAAACACGACAAGGCTTCCTACCAGGTGCAGCTCAGAGTCAGTTGCGTAGGATCGATTTTACAAGTTGAAACTTTTTTTTTCAAATTAACGTTAGCGAATCTGAAGGGAAAATATACTGCCGTGAAATCGCAACCACGTGAAGTTAAATGCAAGCAGTATCGATTCTTTCAATACTTTATGATTTCTTTCATATATTACAATTAGCTCATCGGCACTTAGGATTCTCTCTTCTATTCGAATGTTCATCTAACTCCGGATGCATTTAATTTATTCTATATCGGTTAAGAATCCGATATCAGAATGAACCGAAGTCAATCGAAACATCGAAACTATTCCCTACTACGGTTCTCCATTATGATTTCTCCAGCAGGATAAAAATATTATTCAAGTCACAAGAGATTCAGTTCACCGAGAAGAATTGAAGAACGACGCCGTTTACGTTGCTTCGTTTCGGCGAGCGTTTGAAGACGCTGTTACACCGCGCCCCGTCGCCCCGCTTCATCGAAGAGACACGATTCGATCTCACGAACTCGAAGTAGAAAAGTTCTGCATCGAGTCCCAGAACCCGCGTCGTAACGCATCTGCCTCTGATAAATCCAATCAGATCGGCTGTCGACACCGAACCGTAGTCTTAGTCTGAACTCCCTCGATGTAAACTAGTTTTGTGTATAGTAAAAAGAACCAGTGCATCCTTCGGTGATCACATAATCGTGCGTTCACCTCCCGCAAGCCTACGCCATCCTCTCTTCTAAACCCGTCTCCTCCCGAAGCAGTCCTACCTCCTCCACCGCACCTTCCTCATGCTCCTGAACCAACTTGGTTTCACTCCCTGCCTTCGATATCGCCTCCGCTGAATCTCCTTCCACTCCTCCACCTTCCGCTCCGTGATCTCTCGAATATTTATATTTGGTTTGCTCCCATCTTTGCAACCTACTGCCAACCTGATTCCTCAATGACGAACGATCTCTTGGTGTTTTCTTTGGGAAAAAGGTCTGACGGGCGATGCCGGATGGAGCATGACACGACATTCGAGGGATTATTTTAAAAAAGCAGTAAACTTAGTTCTGTGATTAATTATGATTTATGTAATTCGAGGATTGGGGTCGCCGATAGCCTGAGCCAGCCATTTCCATAGAAGTTGGATCTTTCGAAAAGTGTTTATTAAAGGTGTGTCGCGATTTGCTCGGAACGTCGGCCGAGTCGGGCAGTCGCATTCCACGTGACAAAACGAACAAAGAGGCAGGAGGAACAAATATAATTTATTGATCCGATCGAACCGGTCCGTGGCAAATGGAACGCGAAGTCTTTCGCTCGATCGGAAAGTAATGTCGTCCCTCACGACGACGTTGGACTTCCTTTTCTTTCGACGTTTACAATTGGTCCAGAAATAAATTTAAAAAAAAAACTAACATATCTGAGTCCAAGATCTTTGCGACCTTGCCTTCGCGGATGATGAATTGGATGCTTCGTCTAATCGCTTTACTCCCGAGGTCGTATAACGATTGTATCTACGAATGATCCTCATATGTGAATAGACAATACATGCAGGTAAAAGGTATATTTACTTGTCGCTGTTCTATATTCGGTACATCCGTGTCATTGACATAAAATGACTAAAGCTTAAACAGCTCTTACGGACAATTTTTTATAGACAGGTGTAATTTCTGTCAGCAATGCTTTGGTACCTTCGAAAAATAAACCTCTTAAGTTTCAATGAACGAGAGATAATGGGAGACAACTCGTCCGAGTCAAAACATAAGTCCAATTTCGATTCTTTTTTCTTCTTCTCGGCAGTACGAGAACAGGATTTATCAGTTGTTTGTTTCAGCCTGAAATACGCAAAAAAAATGGGCCTAGATCCGCACCAAGAGACTGAGATGAAACTCATATGGACTTACGTATTTATCGAACGACCAGTATTGGCTGTGAGAAGAAGGAAGTCAGACCCATTAGAATTGAAGCTGTGCTTATTTTTTTGACTTGGGTTACTTTTTTAATCCCTTTTAATTAACCTTCTGTTCGTTTCGAGTGTACTTTAACCGGGTTTGGGTCTAAACCCTCTTTTTATAACTCTCATTAAAGAGTCATTTTATTATATAAAATTTTTCAAAAAGTTGTAAAGTAAAATTTAAACTCAAAAACTATAAGATTCTCATCAGTAACATTAAAAAAGATATATAATCTTTAAAAATACCCTGACTCGAAATGAACCCGAACACGACTAGAAGGTTAAAGGCAGCCAGACAACCGGTCGAAGAAAAATGATTATTGATTGGCTGTTGGGTATTGAAATATCGAATGATCGTTCAGAACTATTAGCATCGAAGAAAAAAAAAAGTTTTCCCAAATCGAGTCATGCGCCTATAAAGAGATACCTAAGTACAACATGCACTGATACTTTACGCGTGCTATTATATTCATAAAGTGCTCCGCTGCGTTATATACGCTACTGCAGGAAACGAATACATATATAAGTCCGTATATCTCGTACAAGCATACCGAGTCACATGCATTGAAAATACCAGAGAACGACAAATTCTTTCCTACAAACGTGCTGCAGATACGTAACACCAACCTGCTAACAGCTAATGCATCGGTCGCGGTGTACTTTTCTTCGGGTTACGAAGTAATTCGAGCACCTGCCTGGAATTCGGATTGCGTGTTCGCCGCAATAGCAATGCCGCAGCGGAAACTTCAATGTAACCGGACAGTCTTCGGCCACTCGAGAATCCTTCGCATTGTTTTGAAAGAAGAAAAAAAAAGTATCCAAAGCCCGAGAAATTGAACCATTAACCTTTGACCCACCGTTCAAACTGTTCAAAAATTGCCACTGACTTTTCTACCAAAATACTGTATACCCAAAGAAATAATGCATAGTAAACTCTGTTTTTTTTTTCTTCGCCTATATTATCGTTGCAAAAAATTTTCCAATCACTTACGCACGAACGTACAATTCATCCGCGACTGAATGTTTTCGTGAAGCGAATATACGGCCAATCTTTCGAACTGCATCTGATACGCCTCTTTGCTTTCGCAAAGTATCTCCATGTGTTTTCGTGCGTCTGCGTGTGCGGTGCGTCTCGATATGTCGTCGTATGGAATAAACTTCACGAGCTAGGGCACTCCGTACGCCTACGTAACGTTCATATACAGTCCACACCGTTTCACGACTACGTTTCACCTAGCTGTGGGAAATTATAGCAGTTGAAAGTGGAATATCGGTGGCTACATTTTCTAAGCCTCCTTTGCATACAATGCGCTATCACAAAACGCGTCGGCATTTCTTTATGAACTATTCGCAGTCACAAAATCAATTCGCAATATCCACAGGCGGTAACAGAGTTGGAGAGCGAATGATTTTCTCGTTTATATCCGGAGCGCCGATCATAAGTACTGCATGTATGCGTATGTGCGTGCAACGAAGAAATTTCTTTTTTTTTTTTTTTTTTACAAAAGTATTACCCGCTTCGGAACACATTCGGGATACATTTCTGCCTAAGCGATACGCATGCGCGTACATTATGACAGATAAAATTTTCTAATTACGTTCACTCGTAACAATGTAAAGTTCAAGGCGTATGACACCTGCGTCATATATTACCGACTCGCCCACGCATTATAACACCTACGATGTCATTGTGCATTTGCGAATTTCGTTCTTGCGTAAAATGCGACGCGGTTTCTTGTGCAAAGTACTTTTACAAAGCGTCCAACCACTGTGAATTATATTACCTATGTATCTGCTACGAGAGATAGTAGATACTATAGATGTTAGATAAGGATTATAATGTTTCGGACTATAGACAAATAACAATGTGCAAATAACATAACTTGTTTTCGCGATGGCTGTTAAAAATTTTACATCAGATGTATCTTCGGACATATATGTTTCCTTCATGATATTTATATTCTAATTGCTTGTACATTACGATTTGCGATAGCGATTACGATTATGGATGTTATGTGTTTACATTAACAATGTATGTACGCGCAGATACGCTGTATATTTAAGACTGAAAAGCATAAAATTCTTTGATACAATCAGACAGTCAATAATTATTGTGGAGTATTTGAGGTTAACAATTATAGGAATGAAAGGAAAATTCTTTTTCTTTTCTTTTGTTTTCAATTAAGTCTTGCTCCTAAAAGAGAAAGAAAGAAAGAAAGAAAGTGAAATCAATTTAGGGCGAGGGGGCGAGATACAAGTAACAGCGAAGAAACTGCATACAACTTAATTATATCATGCCTTGAGTTAAGCTTAGAATATACAGGGTTATTCAGATCCAATTGAAGTTATCTTACCATTTAATTTCTACAATAAAGTCACTTCCAGTTGGCGCGTTAAATTCAAATAAAACTGCAGATATCCGTATAAGCTCAACGAAAACTGGAAATGATAAAGAAGATATGTAATGTGATAACAAGTAATTTCCGCTGTGCTTAACTACAATCTGTACAAAATATGTCTATAATGCATTCCATTGCCAGTTTTTATACGCTTAGCGTGTGATTTTCTTTTTAATGATACTCACATGCGTTATCGTTTGCCGCGTTAGGTTCGACGATATTTGCTGCAAGTATAGATAGATAATACACATAAATTATCAGTTTATTGGAAGTCGCATAATTAGTGGATCAAACGAGTATAGTTATACTATACTATATGTCAGTATACTTGGAAGAAAAGTGGATAATAAAGCTGACTTAAGTTTCATGCAGTAGGAGTCCTTAATTTTTAGGTATTACCAATCAGAGGCAAAGACGTGAATAGAAGTAGGTGGTAGCTGGGAACTTTGAGTTTTCCTTTTCTGCTTTTGCTTTTGCGTTTGCGGTAACGAGATCGAAACCAGTTGCGGATGCCGGTTAGATACCATGCAGAGCATCAGTTCTTCGCGAATGACATCGGAGTAAAACAAGAACTGAAAAGTTCATTGACGTAGGTCATTTTTTTACTTGATATATCCGTGCGTGTAGATACACAGCTGAAGTGTCTCTGATATATTTCCTATATTTCTTCTATTTTTGAAGCCCAGTCAAGATTGTTATATTGGAATTGCGTTCTGTCGCGTATATTAAATTAAGAAAAATCTTATACTTCTATACGTACGAATAGCACATTAAATACTTAATTATAGCACATTAATTACTTAACCTGGAATTTAGCCTGTGGTCGGGGGTCAAAATTGTCTAATTATTCTATAACTTTTTATAGCAAAATTAAGCTGGCCGCGTACGTTCCTGAACGTGCAAAAGCATTGTAAGCCGCACAAGTTTGAATATTGTTGGATGTGATTCTAGACTAAGTGGTTAACAATGTCATTAATTATGTAGCGAAAAACCAATCTGTCAACTGTCTACATATACATACAAATTTGAGATCAACAAGTGGCTCGTTATCACGTAATAAATGATACAACATGTATTTAATAAAATACTAAATAAAACGTGTCGAATGTAAAACAACACTAATTACGAAGCTAATGAGATTCTCGATAGTCCGTTAAAAATTTAGAGTTTTGGAAATTTTAATAATGCATTTATATACGTTATAAAAGTATGCATAGCCAATTCGTTTAGGCAATGGGGAGAAAAATTAACGTGACATAAAAGACGTAAGTGGGTCTTAAGTTCGTGGACGAGTAATTGATGAGGATCAGAATGGGGCGAGTAAGCCAAGATCCGGGTGTACGATAGTCAAAATTAGTCAGATAATTAATTACTACCTGCAAGACAAGCTGCTGGATCGAAGATAAGGCCCGTCCGTCACTTCTTGGCCACACGGTTCTACAATAGTATAAGGACGGCACGGTCGAGCGTTTCTAGGGGCTTGTGTTCAACTCGCTTATATCATATGAGAATACAACTTCTATATAGTTACTGGATACACGTATGATGGAGATGCACGTGTTGCTTTAATAAAAATTAAAATTACGAAGAGTTGAAAGTCGATTCTAGAAAATAAAAACGTGACTTAAAAATTTTTTTAACAGTAAACGCGACGAGTATTGAATGTACGTTAAAACGTGAAATCGATTAATGCATGCTCGCCTGAATTCTTGGGAAAATCTTGATATTAACATTGGACGACGTGTATTCGTTAAATTGGAAAAGGGCTAGGTTGAAATTTCGATATGAAACACAGTAATTTTGTGAGTTCAGTGCCGCTCCTGTTGCCGTTTACATATAGTAAAAGTCAAATCTGGTAAGCAGTCAGCATTGTCCTCTTGAAAGAGAATTTCTTCGTGAGCACTACTATAAAATAAAGTTTTTATCGCACGTCCTTTCTGGAAATAGAATACGCTGAGAAAATATACACCGCAGGGAATAACTTGGCTGCTGCCCCGTTTCGAATACGGGCCGGGAAAATATATTGAATTGCTCCGGTGGTCCTAAAGTACATTTTTTTTAAAAATAAAATTTACAAAAATGAACGCTTGTGGTAATTGATTCATGGTAAAATGTAAAAAATAATTATAATGACTATTGGAAGGTAGGGAAGACCGTGGCAATAAGTTGAACAGCCATAAATTAAATTAAATTTAACAAAAAAATAGAAATGCGTCAATTCAATTACACGAACGGCTATGAGTCACAGAAAATTGATTTAAAATCAATAAAAAGTTAAAATATCATTGGCTTACTAGTCTAGCTGTTTCATTTTCTTAAGCGGCTCACTTTGCTCTGCTCTCCACTGTATTCTTGGCACGTGTTGCCAGTGTGACGAGTCACGCTCGTTATTGTTAATCATGGATTCCTTGTCCGTTTGGAGAATTTCTATCGGCTCTGTCACACTATACATTAAACTGCAATTACATCACTGCTATCACGCTTGCTCGATAAGATCAGACGGTTATGCGAATATCGAATGACGTAATGCATCGATATGAGTGACAACCTCATTACGATAACGGTCAAATTATAATTGCAATATGATTCGATAGCAGCTTAAGTAGATACATGTTAAAACCCAAAAATATAATTTAAAAAAAAAAACTAAATGCTCACGCTTTCCATATCGTATTGATTTAATATTACACTAACGTGACACGAGGTAAAGAGCTACAGGGCCGGTTTGGCAAAATTGCAAATTCACCGGTTGTTCACCTAAACGAGTCACCAGCAACACGTTCTAATTGACCAATTATCATCATAATACGTACGAGCGTCCGTAAGAATAGTAACTCGCCGTTCGAGAGTCACGATTGGAAAGAGAATTCCGCAATTTACGCTTAATGACTCAATCGATTCGCCCTCTGAAAATACCTTAGCGTCAATTAATAGATCGGCAGAGTAGCCGGAAGCGCAAACGCGATGGATGCCCCGATAGTTCCTTGGACTACGACGACGTGAAGTCAGAGTCATAAATAGCGTTCGAGTAATCCGTAACGAAATTTTTATTATGTCGAATTCTGTCGCGGTGAGCGCGAGTGGCCGGAGATGCCTTGTAGCCCCAAAGGAGCAATAAACTTTCTTAATCGATAAAAACATTCCATGCTCGCCTTGTGCGTCAAAACGAGAGAGCCAATTAACAATATGAATTTACTTGGCCTCCTTACAGTCACGTATGTCAAATCGTCGAGATCGGCTCGACAATTGTAAACAATTGCGAGTTTCCGTTCATTCGTAAATAGCTATGTCGTCATTAGTACGTGTTACGTGTTACACGAGGTGCGAAGTGCGACTTCACGAGGTACGGTAACGAGACAGCCATGACTAATTTGGAAACTCGGTGTAACGAGCAACATTAATCATATTCGAACGAATCCGAGCACGAAGACTCGCGTGCGCCACCGAAGAACTCGCGCTTAATTTGCTTAGGAAAAAAACCAGGCTGACGGGTTGATGATGATCTGGTGATAAGAACGTGGACCAGGGTCTGATAACGTAACGATGCCACCTTTCGGGCCATCGCGATTATATGATCGTTCGCAATACAGTCGTCATGGATTCATGGTAGATGGCGAAAAGTGCCTCGGGCTTGGCTTTGATAAAACGAAACTAAGAAGTCTTGCCTGAATTGGACCGGGAACGAAAAAGAAAGGTTAATTGGTTTTGGAAAAAAAAAATGGATAACACGACGAATGCTTCGTTGAGGTACTACGCGAGAATGACACGAACTGTCCCAAACAGTGGATCAGAAGGTATTTTCATTGAGAAGGACTGCAAGCTGATAACCTCAGCTGATGTTCAAGGGGAAACGTGGTGTAAGTCTAGGATAAGTGAAAGAGGGCGGAAAGATGGAAGGGGGGTGGGAGGAGGAAGACAAGACGAAAAGATAAAAGTAGACATAGCCGTAGAGCTATACAACGTGACTACTTTAAATAATAATCTATCATTATATATCACCCCCATATTTTTTCTGTTATCTGTCCATCGATCTCCGTTGACCGTCGATCCTATGGCCGATAGCCCATAGAATCTTCTTCGAGCAGGCCTCCTTCGGGAAACAGATTAATCATTAATGGAATCCACTTTGAGGAACCATTAGGCCAAAGTGAACGAAATTACGAGGTTGGAAAGCAGACGGGCAATTTTACTTTGTACTGCGCTTCGAATTTTGGGAAGAAAAAAAAAAAAAATCACGTTGAATTTATTTTCCGAGCAAAACCCATGCGAAGGTGTATCGACTTACTCGACTGGAAATACGGGGATGATTCTTGCGAGGCGAGCATGGAAATTGCAAGAAGTTAATTAATTCACGATAATGGGAGCTGCTGCAGCCTCCGCGATAACGATCTCTCTGGCTACCACCTTGCATCAATTGCTGGATGCACTGAATCTCCTTAGACCCGTTTTAACTGAAGATCAGGCACGACAAATCGCGTCCGGAGCTAAAATAACCAATTGGACGCATCGAACATTTTATTTTTGATTTAGTTAAAGTCGCTACGACAGATGAACATATATTCAGCTTCACCATAAGAAGAGCCATTCATCTACGAAAAGACAGGAGGAAGGAACGTGCGCTCGTCGTTGTCGCGTTCCGCCTGAATCGGGAATAGTGCGCATGCGCAGAGATCCTGCTCTGTGATTCGCCACGCGTCTCCTCACGACCTCCCACGCGCCCTACGTTGGTCGCTCTAATTGTGCAACACCCACACCAGTGACGTGACCCAGGATTTATGTGCTCCACCAGTAAAAACTAGTTTCATCGGAGGGACTTCTAGGTGGCGTCTTCCTTATCTACGGGAGACTCTAAACGTTTTGACGCACGACTGCCGCTGCAACGTATCCCGCTGAAAATGTAAATTCATCCGCGTGCAATTATCCGAATCCAGTGGTTACTTCGGAGCAAGGACTTTAACATACCTCTCGTAAAGGGCGACTCGTGGAAGACTTTTACTACGAGCCTCGAGACAAAGTACTAATTACCAATGGCAGTTAAGCCACATTAAATAGTGGAAAGTACTGGGACAGAGTCAGGTTTGCACCACGATTATCGTGCACGTAATGACTGAATTCTTGGCCTACAATCCCCTCGATGTCGTTCACGCATAGTCATAAAGGACCCACTGACTGCTACTTGCTATGGTGGACGGATAACTAATTTGCAGCTTTGCCGTTAAATTATACCACGGTTAAGTGATAAGTATCCGCTCTAACGAAATCATTATCCGACGTACTACGGAAAATTATAGGGAGACTTTTTCCATCTTATCAATGCAACCTTCCTGTATACTCGTAGGACATTAGTCATTTTTTATGAATACTCCTATCTCAGTCCCAGAGCTTCGTGTACGCGAGGAAGACACCCGGAAATCTAGACTCTGCCGCGCGGAATCCTATGTTGCTGAGCAGCAATTTTCTCGACTCGGGGCACCGTGAAGATGCTGGACGCATGATAGAACGGAGAATCCGTTCCCGGTGACCAACGATGAGAATGGTATGTTTACATAGACAGTAATGATAGGGACGCACGTTCAACGTCATGAAGGCACGAAGTCCGACCGCAAGCCGTGCCTGTTCGAACAATTCCAATGATTCCGACAATTCCAAGTCGATACGTAGGTTCGCTTGTTCGTCCTCGTTCGAGTATCTCGAAAGAGGAAGATGGCCGAACGCTTCGGAGAAAAGTAGCACACTTGCCTATCCAGTCCGACAGTCCGATCCGAACGCGAGGAACTTTGCAATTCGTATTGCCGATGGATTCGGGTTACCGATGACGGTGGAAAAGTAACGATGACAATGCATCTAATGTGTGTACACTGTATGGTTTACGGTGCTAGAAAAGAAAGGTAATTCCAATCCGCGGAACGCAGCGTAGCCAAGTCTTAATGGGAATTCTAGCTGAACGAACTATCCTGTTTTTCGAACGAGTCTTTCCGTGTCCCAAAGAAAAGTCATAGAGACACGGTAACGACTGTATCAACGATCTACCTTAATGGAATGAGTGGCAACCGGTCTGCGTATAAACCAAAGTCATTTTCTTTAGTGAAGCGAGTGATTTGCCTGGGAAATAAGGAAACCTGCTGAGCTCCGAGGCTATATCTACCTATAAGGTATGCACGATCCTGAACTAATAAAATATCTATGTAGATACCTTCCATTTGCTATTTAGTTTAGAATATCTGTCAGACGACAGTAAGGAAACGCGCATAATCCGGTCAGCAAGCGGATTTACGGATCTGGGAATTGCGTGTTGCACGTGTATAGAACTGGCTTGCAGGACGAGCGTAATCCATCGAAAAATGAATGGGAATCGAGTGGCGATCGTGATAAATCGTTTGCGGCGCGATCACGCAAAACCTTTTACTACGACTGCCTTATATTATCGAGACACGGAGCGACCGAGTTCCTGCACATTGTGGGGTAAAGAATTGCTTCAGCAATAACATGCGAATTCAAATTTCTCAACATCTGACTTCGGTTATTTTATAAAAAAAAAAATTGACAATGCGTAGACTAACGTCTTGCCATTTCCTTCTGCTCTTACGCTGATCTTATTTTACGTTTCATGAAGGAGAAGAATAAAGATATAGAGGTAAGAGCAGCCACGGCAAAGGGAATACGATTATTTGTATGTGCACGTCAAAGCCACGTGTTTCCTTTCTCATGGACACGAGATTTGCGACCCGAGGTTTCGTTCACGACGCGTTAAACGTCAGACGTAAGGCAAGAAGAAGGAGCCGGACGAATCGATATAATCGTAAAATCAACTGGACAGCGATTTATAGATCCGTCAGAACCATTAGATAGCGTATGTTTATTCAATCGAACCCCTTTTAAATTGAGACGTTTCCCGACAATGTCGTCAGACTTCGCGCAGATAGGAACTCCTGTAGAGCGTAGATAAGTAGTTACATGCGTGTGCGCCATTCTCAACACGCGCGTCTCTAAGCCACCATCCGGAGGACGCGCGATCAATATCTTCTTAGCGAGCGTCACCCTTTTTCAAGTATAAAAGATCGGCTACTGTCATCCGGCATCCTTTGTGCGAAAATCATAGTTCAATATACTGCATAGTGCCTATGGTGACCAATGTCTAACATTCAATATTGAACATTTATAGGTACCAAAAGGTACAGAACGGTTCGAGCTTAGTGTAAATTAAGTCAGCCGCGCTCGTCCTGATCCTCCGATTTTATACAAGATGCTTTTCCGTGTGTCGTACGAAACGTATTTGCAAAACAGGCGCGTTTGTGCGCGCGTATCAAGTCCACAAGCGGGTGATGGACGGCAGCGACATCCAGTGGATGGCCGCAAAAACAAAACACGCTGTAGTTGCATGTACCTTGTGTATCCTCGCTCCTTGTAGTTCGCTGAGGCTACTAGCGATGCCGATGCTGATGCCGATGCTGTTGCTCGTCTCCCCATCCGTCTGTCCATCCTCACATCCGTCCGTCTTGAATCTTCCACCGGGTCGTAGATCTCTGCGGATTCTAGAAGTTTCTTTTATACGTGCCGACGAGCGCGATAAGAACGAGTCCTGGAAAATCCTTCGTGACCCTCCATACTTTTCGAGCAGGTGTCCCTGGATTTGATGTCCTCCTCAGCTTGAAGATGATGGAGATGTAGGTTTTCATAAAATCTTTTTATCCTGTTTTACCTCTGTATTCCTATCTGAGATGATTTATACAGCTGGACCACCTTAGAGAGCTTCCCGACTGCGTAGCTTTACTTATAGTCGATTCGAGAAACAAATAATACATAATACAGTTATTAATGAGACTGTACTTTTAAACGTTAAAAACTTTACCCAGTAAATTAACTATGGTGAAGAGTTTTATATTGCGTTATGGATTCATTTTACATTGAAGATCCGTACGAGTATAGGGCGACCTCGTGGTAAGAAGCACGTAGGAAGCGAAGAATCGAAAAATAAGTATCAGGCGATCACGTTCATCGTTCTTTCGGACTTACTGGTGCTCTTGATAAATAAATAGAACATTTTTATTAAGAGTACGAAATATCATGCTTATACATTCCTGATGAACATACGTCACAAGTTTGACATACGTACCATATAATTAACGATTCTAGTAGTTTGATTATCAGAAATGTTAAAATCATAATGATACACTCGCTAGCGGTTCTGCGAACTTCGAGTGTGAGATGTCGATTGTGAAGAAACTAACGATTGACCAAGTTCTCGTTTGCGCCTTTGAGAAAAGTGCAAAGTGCACCAGGAAGTAACGCTGCACACAGACACCAGACTCATCCATTTATCTCGATTCGAGGATCGGACTGTCTCTACGGTGTTTTCAAGCTGCTCCTATTGCCTCTGTGTATACCGGGAGACTGCACGTTAATTGCCATGCGTATAGAAATGCAGTCCCTTCGCCCAGTTTCTGCAGCTCGAAGTCCAGTAAGGAACGAGCCACTTAGCTTGTCCGTCTCTTATACTTCGAACAGACATCTGCCACTTTACATGCTATTACTTATTATCTGCTACACGCGTATGCGACAGCGGTATAGGCTACTCTTGAGCCGCGATCGATCTAACTCTTTTCATCCCTCTCTCTCTTTTTTTTATTTTACTTTTTCGCCAAGTACCAGTGCGCCCGTCGAACTGCTACCTCCTTGTCATCCTTTCGAGACAGAAGGGACGTAGCAATGGCGATAAGAGTGCGACGTTGTCGGCTTTTTTGCCGAAAAAATACTTGGCGTCGACTGCGTGGCTCTTTGCTCGCTTGGCTGTGTAAAAAGAAATAGAGCATCATTTTACTAAAAGGAAATCTCTGTGATGCAACGAAGAGTCGATGATTCTTATACCAAGAATTATCAAGTCACAGTACTTTTCGTCAGAACGATAAGAATTGCTGGATATATTATGCCTGTAAATATATTAATTAATAATGATAATTATATGTCAATCGGATTCCTAAGTAACTGTAACTACATTCGCTAATTACCAAAAGCACGCATCGCGTGCGTCCCTATTCTCGTTAAGTCCGATAATTGGGTCTTGGCTTTACGAGCAATGTTTCGTGCGAGAAAAGACACTCGAGCGGTTTCGAGGACTTTCTTTAACTGAAGGAGGTTCTTGAAGCAGAGTGTTGATTATCCACGTTTCACATCCTTTATCCTATTTCGAATTGAGAAGAAATCGAGTTCGCTGAAACAGTGAAATAGAAGTCCTTCGCTTCTTTTGCTCGTCCCTGCTCTCGGACGGATCAGCGAAAAAATCCAACTTCAAGGCACCGGTATTCGTCTAGATACGCTTCATACGTGCTAATCCGTGACCGTATAACGTGCTGCGGATTATCTCGCTCTATCTTGTAGATACGCGACCTTCCACGCTTAATGAAGGAATGAAATTGGCAGCCGTGAAGCCTCCAGGGATTCTGCATTCCGTCACCCAATACATCGTTTCTTTTTTTTTTTCATTTCTTTTCCTTCCACGTACTCTAAGCTCTTTGCGCATGGGTCCTTTAAAAGTATTTCAGGTCATCCACCTAGGCCTATTATTTTGCCTGACCTTTCCTTCCGTCCCTCTTGATTATTTATTAAAATGAAGGGACGACGTTTTCTTCGTGAATTCTTCTTGCGACCACCTCAGGCGCTACACCTGCAGCGACTCTGGGACGGACACCATAACCGAGATAATCCAGGTACCTTGCTACCGTGGCGCATTACCTCCGCTGACTTGGCGAATACTCATGTAACGTGATCGCACTTGATATTTGATCGAAATAAAATGATACCTTCAGCGCGTAGATCCGCATACTAAAATCCTCTAGTCTACGAAGTAGAATCGTATTTGACATAATCTAGTCCCGCGTGAGAATAAAAGAAGAATAAAAAATAGTAAGAAGAAAATGACTTGAAGATAATAAGTTAAACTGTGTTAATGGACTATTGTCAATTTGAAAGATAATACTTTTCTCTCAGAGAAAACAAAATGAAAGCAATAGAAATTTAACCGGCTATGTGCCTATAACTTTTCAAAATAAAATATTAGCAAAATTTGCATATAATTTATTGTTAGAACCAGCTGACCCATAAGTCTCTCCTGTTAATCATAATTAAAATCATGCATGCATTTAATCTCTGATCCTTGATGGAATATTCATACGCAAGTTAAGGACGGTAGAATAAGCTCTAGCTGTATCCCAAGCTGTAAAACGGGTAGCAAACGCGTCGTCGCTAAAAAGTGTTTAGTTAATGATTATCCTATTATTTTTTCTAGACCTACTGTTTCAATGCAGTCTATTGAATTACATATACATATATTCATAAACATATGCATTGAACAATATAGGTGCGTACACATCACGGGCATTGTAATTGTCAGTGAAATATATCGTATGCAGACTGTACATGTCTCGTTCATTATCAGGATCGCTTAGATTATTTTTAGCAAATGAACATGAGACACACAATACGCTCATGCGGTGAACATTATTAAATGGCAATATGGCCTATCGTCATAGTCCATAAAAATGTCTGGCTCGCTGAAAGAACCTCGAGCCTATCCAGCTGAATGGAAAACTTTGATAGTGGACAATACTTCGATTCGTCAATCACAAAGGAGCTCACTGACGATCGTTACAGCATAACGGAACATTGTCGAGTTAGTTGTTGCCGTTGCCATGGCTGTTCCCGTTGTAAACGTAATCGCAAAGTTAAAGATCGGAGCTAGTCACGGCCGGGTGAGTATCTCGTCTCGAGTCGAGTGATCTCGAAGAATCCGAGTCTGAGCCGACCACCGCCTCTCGCTACGGTCCAAGATCGCAGATCCGATCGTGTTTGCTTTGCCGCGCCGCCAACTTCTTACGAGATCTTACCGATCATCATGCGCACGCAGATACGCACCAAGTGAAGCATATATATATATATATATATATATATATCCTGCGAACGCACGTGGACTCCTTTTTACAGAATACCTTCATTCGCCCAATTTGTCTTTTTACCCATTCCGAAGACAAGCCCCTTTAATTAGCGTGGGTTAATTAACTGCTTTACATACACCTAACAGATTCGATTCATAGTACACGGGTGTCCTTAGGAAAAATCCTTGAATGACTTTTAAATTTTACTTAAACTTTTTACTAGGTTAATTAATTCTGAAAAGCACTGTCGATCCACTTTAATCACTCAGATAGCATCCATGCCTCGAATATTTTTTTTAGTTGCGAAATTCTTATACAATATCGATTTGCCGTGTGATAATTAATTTTTGATAATCTCACCGGCACGCGGAACATTTTTAATCTCGTGAAGTTCATTAGGTCAATCGGTTGAAGAGAAGACAGAAACGAGTGTCAGTAGAGTTGATCGATATTTTAATTTCGTCTCCTTCTTTGTGGCATCAGGCTAATCCGCATCACGATTGCTACTTCGATTTCGATCTCCATCCAGTTCCCGTTTAAGGAGAAGTGTCTTAACGTCGCTTTAAACTAAGTCAGCCAATGCCTACCCGATCATCGATCCTCGATCGTCGATCGGCCTTGTACGGTCGCGCCAGGGCGGCAGGTGCCTCGAAGACCGACCGATCATTTTTTTTAATCCTCTCCTTGCACTCTCCCTCTTCCTTCAATCCCATTTCATCACCCCGACTTCTTCGGGCAGACAGCACCGTGAAACAGCTGATCGGTAGGACCTGTCTGGCGCAACCTTGGCCAACTGAACCGATTATCTTCAGTTTGGTGGTGGATGAAAAATCGTTTATTCGACGAGTACGATTTACCTACTCATCCTGCCATCTTATCTCTGCATCTTCATGTAATTTCTCCAGATGCCGATACAAATCAATGATATCGTAGTAATGACTCTCTGTGACCTTTGTACAGTGAGTATAGGCTGTTCTACTCGCTTCGCACAGCCGACTATTTTGCTGATTAATTTCTCGGCGCGAACTACCAGGAGACATGTAATCTTACGATCGAACGAGGATTCCGTTATGAGAAGCTCAGGACGTGGTCCCCGTAAGCCGATTATCTGAAAATCCTCTATTGAGTTCATCGGCAAAGATACTGTGCACATACGTACATGTAGATATTTAAAAATTGTGAGTTGCATTTAAGTACTCTACGGTGTATAAGCAGAAACTAATTATCTCAAAGTTTTCTAACAATGCAACAGCAATCAAAGCATGACACTGCTCCGAGCCAGCAGCGCTTCGAAGAGACACGGTAAATAGAGTTAGAAGGAGATAAACCTAAGGATCTAGTAAAATGCCGGGATAAGGTACGAAGTGTATGGAAGCATAAAATCATCGTGACTTTTCCTGAACAAGACTAGTATATAGCGAGCGGCATTAATCACTGACGGCGGCTGACGCGAATAAATTAATCGAAAGATCGAGCGATCGAATCGATCGACAAAAAATATCGGTGGCTCGATTTTTGTTGGTCATTCGTGCTCTCTCCTTCGGCCAGGTCGTATCTATCTTTCTGAAGGCGGCTAAGCAGGTACCTACCTGGCTGCACACGTGCGTCACAGAGGACTACACAATTCAACCATATCCACGTATGTCTCTGCCAGAGAAGCTAGAAAATCGAGATCTGCAGTGCTCGCTGCTGCTAGGAGAAGGATGAAGATACTTCCCGTCGAGATGAAACGTGGTGAAACTCGATTGCGAGTTCCGATCCAATAAGGCTCGACAGTCCGCATTAAGTGGCAGAATTCGCACGCGAAGACACGCGAGATTCAAATTGGGAATTACGATCGATTCGATCTTTCCCAAAATGGCCGAGACCTCATTGCGAGATGCGTGTTCATTAAATCCAGATTAAAATGAAGGTGGAACATTCGACTTGGACCCATTCAATGTGTCACGCTATACGTCACTCATCCTGCTTTCGTAGCCTGTGATCCTTAAACTCTTGAACTACCTTTGAGTATCTTCGGGAAAGATCGGATAACGCACTTGCCGGTTTAATAATCACCAGCTGAAATGTATGCTGCATTCGAGATAATTCATTGACGGCCGTAGCTTCCTCGATGAGAGCGTTAGTGCATAATACGAATTAGCTACTGGCTATTCGTTCGTGTGCATCATGAGAAAATAGGCTCGCATTAGTGGGCAAACACGGCAGTTTATATCGGGTGATCAAGAGATAAGTTACGAACTCAGACGGCTCAGCAGGTATGGTTGCTGATTAAAACTCCTGGACTCGCTCTGAATGCTGATATGAATAAAGGGGAGTAATGAGAAAACAGCTGAGGCGCCTGCTTCGGGCCACGAAGTCGACGTGTCACAGTTGGATATAGGTATATCTGTACCTTACCTTTTTTTTATAGGCGTGCGCGCATCTTGTACCGATGTTTATAATTTGTTATTAAATTCAATTTTTGTTCCCGATCCTGCTTAGGATTGCAATAAGAAGCCGCGTTATGATAAAGAATAAATAAGAAATGGAAAATCAATGGAGAATCCTGCTCACCTCAAAGACTCACTGGACAATATGCAGTATTGACCGTGTACATTTTTTGAATAGATTATATGCGTATACATTCCAAATTGTTCGAAAATAATGAGATAAATATTTTTAAGGTTCAGGTTTGCTCAAAATACGTATTTTGCAATATTGATTACTGATTTGACTCACAGACAGTCTCTTATAAGATACCAATACACATTTGCATAGTATTATATTGCTCCAAGTCAGATATACGCAAATTATACAGGGTGTCCTTAATCTCGTGTAACACGTTTATATTTTCAATATACACTACCTTATTGAAAATTCCATTAGAATGTAATAGAAGGAATATATAATTTACGCACTTTATACACTTATCGATATTCGAATGTTAACTTTCAAAGGAAATTAAAGTGATAACAGATTAACTTTTATTTTCAATACACTATTTACGTACGTAAAATTTTAGTGTGACGATTTTTCAAAAATTTCCACTCGAAATTTAACATAATAATCGAGATAATAGTGCACGAGAATGATGCACAATTCTCTGAACACCCTATATATTATGCATTTACGGGCGCAGCCAAGTCTCGTTGGCAAGATGAAGACTCGATAGGAAACTGTGCAGCCGCCTTCGCTGGACGCTTTCCGGCGATAGCGCGAATGTCAGCTTGTTAGCGATGTTTATTTATATTAAGGCGTTGATCGATTATTCAACGCCGGGACAAATTTGTATTTACTGTTAAAAAAACAACGATAAAAAACTATCGAATTTCCACAATATTTCCGTACTATATAAATTGCCATAAAACATTTTTATGGTGTCACATTAGATTTAAGGTCAAGTACCAGATACACGTAAATAAAAAAATTGCTTTCCGGTTTATCATTTAAAATTACACAGACAAACATGGTTCAAAGAATAGATAAAACAATATTGAAGATGTAATAAATATGGATAAAATTTTAAATCAACAAAATCGATCAATATTATTCCAACTGACTGAGCAATCTTTCCACGATGATCTCGGAAAGATATTTTATCGAAGAGAAAACAATGTCCAAATTTTTCAATGCTCACTTTCTTACACGAGCCGTTGAACCTTTCATGCTCGATTTAATGATTAAACGAATGCACTGTGTCAGCGCTTGGCCGCCCGTTATCCTGCCGCTGCCTTTCGACAGCGCGTAATAACGATGATTGTTCATTAGCACCCGGTACTAATGCATGTATCAAGCTCAACGGCCGCTCGCGAATACACGCACCGGCATTTGCGCCCATTAGCATATAACCTCACTTCTGTGCAGATAGACTAATGATCATGTCACACTGCACCTTAATTGCTAATTGATCTCGCGACCGTATCCGCTGTCGTTACGTATAGTCTGATACGTTACGATCGCCATATGCAAGATCCAGAGCAAATTCTGATCGATCGCTGTCGCGGAACTAGGACGTCGCGTTATATTTCGAAGCAGACTGCATATAACATATAATCCTTGTAAAAAAAAAAAAACATTCGAACATATTTTCCCACGTTATCTATAAATCCACCAGATTCTAGTACAGTTTCGTTTTTATTATGACAGTCACAGGCAATGTCTCACGTTCATCAACGCGATGCAGCATGCAGATATCTGAAGGCACAGTGCGTGTCTACGCACCGGATACACTCGGTACGGACAAAACGACGCTGGACGTCGAGCGGAGTCTCGACGCCTTCATCTGTCCCTAGCAACCACTGTAATCCCTTTCTGTATCTGCCTACTGTCCACGATACTATCTCTAAGATGAATCGTTCGCTCGAAAAGTAATAACGATTGCCTGCGCCATCTGTGAGCTGCGCTTATTGCTATCATTTAATTTTTTTCTCTGGACATAAAAGTATATATATATACCTAGCTAAGAATTTGCATTAGTTTCTTTATGCTATCGCTGTGGTCTCCGTAGTTCTGCTCGTCTCTATTCCCGATACTGCGTCCGATGCTGATTCTACTTATTCTCATTTATATACCTTCAGGATCATGGATGCGTGCACGTACGCATATGGTATAACTACCCATGTCCTGCTAGCTGCAATAAGTAATACTCCGTCATTCGCATCGGACTCGGCCCATCCGAAGAAATGACGGGTCTACGAGATAACGCGCGTGAAGTCATCTTAAAGTGAACTTGGCATAAGCGTATCCTGCTTTCTTACGAGGGGACTTTCATACCTGGGTAATATATGGTGCGCTGGACTTTGGTATTCCTGTCGATCAAGACAGTTTTCTTGCGGACATTATATGCCCGCGAACTTTCTGATCTACGCTCGAACGCCCATCTTAGGAGGATCGTTTGAGATTCTAATGATAAGCCTTATAGAGCTGCGGTTACTTTTTTTTTTTTTTAATTGTAATTCTGTAACATCGGTTGCATGCTTTTCGTTTTCGTTGATCGGATATGTGAACTTGATTAGGGTTACAAGAGTAATTTTTTATAGGTTATTTTCTGGGAACGAGATCAGACTCATCAGGATCTATTTATTAAGTGGCCAGATCGATGCAAGGAGAACCTAATCGGGTCCATGAGGATTCAAGCAGTAGTTATTTTTTGACTTGGGTATTCGTTTTTTGACAATGTGTAGAACGAAGGTATAGTATATTTATGTGAAAGACCTCCATTCGCTAATAAAATAAAATGAAATCGAAAAAAAAAACACTATAAGTTTTTTGACAAGTGCTGTATGATATTTGAAAATGATATTTAAGATCTGCATAAATATAAACGTAAAAAATTCAAGTACATTGTCCTAAGTATCGATTCCAATTTTTATTCTACTCGTTACGAGACAAATTTATGCCGTGAATTAAAAAGCCGCGTAAATTAAGAGATATCCGAATAATGACAACGTACGTGATAGTATCTAAATACAGATGAAACCTATAATATTTATTTAGTATTAAAATGCTTATTCAAATATTTAAGTTGTCTTCAAAATTATGCGTAATTTTATTGTTCCGTGCCAATTTGAAATTTTACTATTATTTTAATACTTCTAACGTTCATACATCAGCAGTTGGTATTCAATCTGTAAAAAATGTATTAATTATATAGACTTGATTCTGCTACCTGCAATGGACAAACATCTACAATTGTAAGTTTTCTCGAGTAAGCGCCCTTAAGGCGCTTATACAATTTCAACTCGATTAAAGTATTGCTTCCTGAGGTATTACGAACAACTATTTAGAAAACATAGTTTTTTAAAAAAAAAAGCGTTCAAATTCTTTCGTACTGTTTTGTATGGTTAATATCACATTTGCGACACTACACCGTTAATCAGTCAAGCTGGGACTATAGAGGGGATCTTCTTCTTTCTCAAAGAATTCTTGCTCAATAATTTATTCTATTTTATGGGCACCATGCGGACGCTACATCCTTATCCGGAACTTAATCTGCTTTAACTCGTTATTCTTCCGCGCGCAGCATATTTCTAATATAATTTGGTCATTTTTTACGAATTTCGTTATAATATTTGACATACAGATTATAAAAATCTCAAACTTTAAAAAAATTAAGAAAATCGATGCTTTCCAACTTCTATACCAGATTACCTTTTTATGGTACGAGCATTAAAATTCTCTTCACTTTCGTAACTTTTTGGTCGAATCTTTCCTTTATGCCGGTTTCTTTGACTATAAAAAAAAAGGTATCAACAGTCAAATGTAACGATAGCATCGACAAATATAAAGTCTAATTAACTATATCTAAAACGTCTTGATTAATAAATTTAAACAGGCCTGAATAAAGTAACAAAATGAGACTATGAAAATTGTTAAGTCAACAACTAGAAAGTCCTGAAATTTATAAAATCCAATCAAAATTATATTAGTTTTGGATACCTTTGTCCCACAGGATCCCAGAGATTATAAAGAACTTCAAAGATACAAACAGTATTAATTAGTTTAAAAAAAATATATACATACATAATATTCATACTTTATTACAACGAAGTGCTGTGACATTCAGACGAGCAATAATTAATGCACAATCGACGTGATAAACTCGAAAGCTTAAACACAAAACATCTAAAATTTCTAAGTAGGAGAAATGTACTTTTGGTTTTTTGTAACACCAACAGATATCGATAATTAAAAAGATACCTCAAGGAAGATGATACATAGCGACTGGTCGGTAGAGAATCTGATAATTAGAAAGTCGATTGTATACCGTTACGTAGTATCAGTGAAAGGGAAACCAAATGAGAGGAAGGAAAAGAATAAACAAGTCGTAGGAGTTAAGGAAGACGAAGTAAGACGAGGCAGGTTCTAAGAGAAAGATATTATTCTCTCCTTTTCTCCTAGTCTTATTCTTTGGACCGCAGAATACCCGGTATAACCCGATGGTAATAATGATAACAGAATGTTGATGAGGTGCCGTTTTATGAACACCCTCTATGTAAACTCTATTTGTGTACGTGAGACTAGACCTTCTCCAGATTGACAAGGCTGATTAAGTCTCCTCATTTTCTTTCGGCGAACGAGCGAGTCAATGAAAAAGCGTGAAACAGTGTTTCTCTATTGCAACGGAAGACTTCGTACTAGCGTGGAATTGGACATAACAAGATTCGTATCTTGACTGTACATAAATTTGCTTATATGTCTAGGTACATTGTATGCATGTATATAAAATTATTTAGATACAGGCCGAAATGGATTTTTATGTATATATAGGGAAAGAAATATCATTACGAAGTATATGCACAAAGTGACGTCTTTCCGATTCGGCATTGGTCATGTTGTTTTAGTCGATGAAGAATTTTTGCCTGTGAATTAGCAACAGTAACCTGTGCATAATAAGTGTGTATTCGTGACAGATTCTGTCAAAACTTAAAAACAAAAAGTTATTAGTTTCTGTAAAAAATGGGAAATACCTTTTTCCTTCTATGAAGTTATAATTTAAGATCGCTGATCTGAGTATAGCAGTCTTGAAAAAGCATATTGTTTGTTAAAAACTTTTTTCCGATTGAATAAATTTAAGACTCGAATGTTTTCTGAGATAAATAACTTGTTTAAATTGAAATTTGCTAAATTTCGCCACGTATTCGAGTCTGTATATAGTATTTTCGTTAGAAATCCTTGAGAAGCTCACAAATTTATATTAATACAGAAATTACTATGATAATTTTTATTTAACTACAGATAATTGAAAATAATACATTCTTTTTCGAACATTTTGTATATAGATAGTTACGTGAAATTAGTTCAAAAAAATATTTAAAAATCTATTATTTAAATTTCTTTTAGGCATTATTATATGGGATATATTGGCATATGTGAGACGTACATACCTCGTTGCAAAAAGAGGAATTTGTGCATGTTCGAAATCTGTTTAGAATAGGTGACACTTTAACAAAATTCATAAGAAATCATAGGAAAAAGTAAGTTCCGAATGTACAGTAGCTGTGACAATACACTTACAGATGTTCAGTACATCGGCTTTAAATGTGTAAAATTAATTATTTATTTGTAATTGCAAACGTCAATGCACGAACAGCCAGATGTTGTGCCTCAAGACACATTCATTGGTCCGAATTTTATATTTTTTAATAATTAAAATTAAACAGCTTTTTCATTTTCTATCAAAACTACGTATTCTGAACTGACTGATATTTGAAGGCTCTGATAAGAAAAATTATTCGACGTGATTTCTGAAAGAAACAGATGTAAAAAAATTATCTATGACTAACGTTATAAATTAAAAAAAAATGATTATAAAATATTATTTTTCAAAAAATTTTCTCCCTGTCAATACTATTCATAAATAGTGATTAGAAATCGATTAAGCACGGAATAAGTCATGGCTGTTCTTAAAACGTCTTGACACTCGAATGAATTTTACATGACATGCAGAAGACGACCTGTAACACCATTAACATTCCTCAAGCTTCTTCAGCCTTCGATTTGCTAATTGATTTGATTGGCCATGCGCAGTCGAAAGAAATTTTTAAGCCGAGATGCACTTAGTAAATGAATCGTCCATATAAATCCTATAAAAGTGGTTTACATTTTCTTATTACGCCAGCTAATAATATATTTGCTAATATATTTTAAGCGTAGAATTACTTGTGTTTCAAGAGTAAAATAAAATACTTTATATAAAGAATCGTAAATTCAAATACAAATTATTGCCTGTCATCAGATGCACCAACGATGCGAATACCAAAACGCAGGGACGCGAACGCGTTATCTTACACAGAATATTAATCCGGAATGGTCATTCCTACTAATCCATTCGATATTCTGTGGAAGACAGTTACGCCCGAGTAATGATTAGTATCGCATTATCATTGCATTGCTTCAGATAAACTGCACGTCAAGATGTCTACACCAGAAGAATCCTGTCGAGCAATGATAAAAACGTTAAAAGCCCGATATATAAAGGTTTCTTTAGAGCCGTAATTGTGATTGACGTTTTATTCGATTTTCTCACAATCGAACTGAGCAGCCATTCCAAGCATCCTGCCTTTGGCTAGCCCAAAGTAATACAAGACGTACAGCTGAACGTCTCTGACAGAATTCCCAGAAACAATAACCAGCCTAATCACGAATCATTGTAAAAAAAAAAAGAAGCATGAGCAAATTTTCCAATTTCGAGTTGAACAAGGCAGGCACGTGTAATAAAAATTTAACGAGCTGATTTGATTTTTGAAAGCGTCTTTATCAATAACCCAAGTAGATTTCATTAAAGAATAAAATACCCATTGAATGTCATTGGAAGGAACTTTTTTAATCATCGAGGACGAAGCATAAATTATCAATCCGGGTTTACTAAATAAGATTTCGCACGAAAGACGTTAGACAGGAGTACGTAGGCAGCGTCTGGTATAATTACATCATTTTTCAATGTCTATACGCGGGCCGTGAATAATTCCTGTCGTTTATGGATTTTGCAGCGAACTCTGTCGTTTATTAATTGAAACCCGAGACGACTCATGAAAGATCATGTTGTCTCTGGGATAGATACTTTCAGGATCGCTTTCACAGAGACTCTTTCAAGGCTCGCCGTGCATAGCCGCCTTAAAAGAAAAATCGGTCAGGCACCCCCATCGGACGGCACTGAAAGACTGAAAGACTGAAACATTATAGAGCCACGTAGATCTGCAAAAAGTGTTCCTGCTTACGAAGAGGAAACAAGCTGACAGTTGACTTGATTGCAGAACAAGAGCAGTAGGAGTTCCTGTCTGCTAGGGTGTAGCGCACGCAGTACGATGCAGTGTAAATGCAGCATGTCATACGTTACACGCGAGTGAAGTAAACGAATCGATCGTTCCATGAGTCACAGTGCTTATTGACGCGATACGCCCTGGTTGCTGCCAATTAGAAACTACGATTAATTGGAATTTAATTAACACAACTCTGGAGATTTGCTTCAGCGAGACTATATGCATTAGCTGGTATCTGCATACCATCGAGCAAATCAGTCAATTTCGACGAACGACTGGCTACTGGATAAAAGTTCCTGCTCGAAGGAAAATATGCCTTTTATTACACAAATTAAAGATAAAGCATAAGCAATGAAGATAAGATTGAAATCTTTTTGAATTTAATGTAAAAAAATATTATTTATAAAGGTAACTCGACCTTTGAGTCTGAGTACACGTCACTCGATGAAACTCACGATCGAAACTACGCGCGTTAGCCATTCGAGGAGGCTGAAGAAAAGTACAAAAGGATAAAGAGAAAAGAAAGAAGATCGGCCGTGATTAAAGGCTCGTTCGGCCGGCTACTAAAACGGATAAGAGAAACAGGAACGACGTCCTCGACGTTCCACGAAATAATTGTTACAGGATGACCCAGGACAGTGGATTCGAAGAGACGGTCTTGAATCTTGCTGTTAGCATCGCTGATAGAGTTGTGTCTGTCAGTTGGTGCATTCGTGCTACGACGTTGACCGATGCCTTCTTCTCGAGTACCCGTGACGTCATCCCCATCGTTCACTGGGTGGTCTTCATATACGTGAACGAGCATAATGTAACATGTTGGTGCGTCTGCATTCGCGTACTCGCATGCACCTTGGCGGATACTCGTACGCCACTTAGAAAAATAAATTGCCAATGCTCTGTGGGTTTTGCACGTGCATTGATGCCACTCGATGTTTTCTCTGAAGAAATGGCAAGGTACTATATTTTTTCCTGTTTCACGGTAAAGTCTAGTAGCGCGCGCCTCATAAGGAATCCTAATGCCAACGACAATAAAAGTTTTCCGATGTAATTGGCAATACAATATATAAAAGACGTAATATCGAGGTATTACGTTCTATGAATCTCGAGAGAATATACGAGGTTCGTATATTCTTTTTGTTACTCCGAGTTCTTTGCAGTTTAACAAATATCTTAACAAAAACCAAGTATTGCGTAGTGTACACAATTTTCATTAGATCCTTATTTGCTTAGTTCTTTTGTTATTTTTTAATTTACTGTACTACAAATACAATTGGTAATTCTGGGCATGGAAAATATGACTACTATACCCAGTGTCAATTTTACAAATAATGATGGTAATTTTTTCAATTTTGAAAGCCACGTACCTCTAAATCGTGTGCTTTGGAAGGCATGACAAGTCTTGCGCTTTTGTGATACCTGCTTCCTATTTACGTCATGCGACTTACTTCAGGATAATACTGGAAAGGGAATTAACAAACGTTCAGTCCT
Organism: Calameuta pygmaea; assembly: GCA_031762395.1. Lineage (NCBI taxonomy): Eukaryota > Metazoa > Arthropoda > Insecta > Hymenoptera > Cephidae > Calameuta > Calameuta pygmaea. The sequence continues at coordinate 175,060 of JASANN010000037.1, read as the reverse complement.
AAATCGAAGGACTGACGTTTATGGCTTCTCGGGTACAGTGTTGAGAGAGCTGGATAATCTATGTGAACGCAAGTACCGGGGCGGAACGTGTTCAACGAGAAGGCCCTTGCTTTCTGTTGAAGACAAGGTAATCCGAGTGCCATCTCGTAACACCAAGATACCACACGCAGCTCTGCCGACCCGATGCAGTCACCACTCTTATCCGATACTCGAGACTCAAGACTCCAGACTCTCACATAGAGTCGTAACGCATAAAACAAGACGCTCTGACTTTTACGGTTTCTCCTTGTTTGTTCTGGGAATTATTGAGCCGTCCCTCGGTACCTTTAATTGGTTATCAACAGACTCTCTTGGCTCTCGCGCCAAGTACACATTCGCATATATAGCTGTATGGTATATGATTGCACACATCGCATCTTGTCAGGGTCTCTTTTCCCGAAATACATATATCGTTGTATCTGCTCCGAGGCACTTACTCGTTTCTCGGTAGCTAATTAGCGAAAGGAAGTGTTGCTGAGAAAATCATACTAGTCATTAAATGTTTCCGTGAATATAAAAGCAAAAAAAAAAGTTAGTGGCCTCGGATATATTGAAGAAAGTTTTTTGTCAAAAATTATTTCATCTTTGTATTGGTATTGTTATGTTATGTTAAGTATGTAGATTATGAAATAAATTTTGATATTTCTTCCGCATTGCTGAACATCCAAAATTTTCGCTAAAGAGATTAAGAAGTCGTTTGGGTTAAATTTACAACAAAAAAAAATCGAAATTACTTAAATATGGACTTTTCATCAAAAATTATTCCCATGTCAATATTTTGAGGTTGTACGTTCATTCTGCTAAAATTTTGATAGAGAATTATTTTTAAATGCAAGTCAAATCTGAGAATAATTATTCGTATCATAAGAAAACGTAAGTTTCTTAGGTTTTCCCTCGTTCTTTATCGAAATAATACGATAAGAATTATCGGATATTAAATTAATTGTGTAATGTGTTCCTGCGAACGTTGCATATTAAATTCAAAAAATTTATTCAAAATATTAAATTCAAATATCACTAAACTCCCAATCAGATTTCTTTATCCAATCAATTCCAGATGAACTGGAAGAAAAGTTATTACTGAATTATTTGTGTATTTCAAAATTAAAAAAAGCATGAAGATATCCCAACGAAATTCACGTCGACATAATTTCATTTGGGAATTCTAAACGTTACAATAGTATTATTAACGAATCAGGATTAATTGATCCTAAAAATTGGATTTTTCATATAATTTACACATTAGGCCCACATCCGTGGAATGTCATGAGCGATTGCGCGTTACTTCATTTTTGTCGTGCGGCTTCGTCTAATAAAAAAAATGACCTCGAGTTACGAGGAATCGGTTCGCCATCTTAGTGTTCGTTCTGATCGGAGGTGATTTCATAAAGGAAGCCGCCGTGACGGAAGATATTGTAGGACAAGTCTCCTGCACAGGCTGGGTGGGCCGTCGTGCTCGTGAATACTGCGGACCCCTTAGATGTGCCCTTGCATTTGCGTTTACGTTCGCCCTTGCCTTCGGTTAAGCGTTAAAAATTATTCCACCTAGAGGGATCGCGCGCACGCGCATCACAAAGTGCATAGTAAAGATATACCTGTATCTACCAGTAAAATAAAAATGAGAAACGACCATTTCTGACGTCAAAATGCTATTATTTCCTCAAACCGATCGTTTTCTCAAGTCATTATTGCTACGTTACGAGGCAATAAAATAAGTAATATTACTCCTAAAAAAATTCTTGGCTTTCAAATCAAATATTTTTCAAAATATCATCAATTACTGTTAACGGTCACGGTCGATGATAATGTTCCACAAGTTGAAAGCTTCATACTTGTCAACTTATAAAATACTGACGTAATCGTTCGACCTCCCCCTCTCCCTCCCTCTGAAAATTATTTGAAAATTATTAATCAGCACGCACTGTCGTACCTGTACGAAATTTAATACCGTGACGAATAGCATCTCGATCACAATTCAAAGAACGTTATCTGTGCTACGTTGGTACAGTGGAGCATCTTTATCATAAGGATCTTGAAGATCTTGAAGGGAGTTGCAGTAGGGCTTGATGTCTACTCGAGTACTTGCATATCTGCATCGGACGAAGAGGTTAGCAGGGATAAGAAACGTAAGAAGCATTGCGAACGAATTTATAAAAAAGCAACGAGCACGCAGGTTGACAAATTAAAACAGTGTGGCATCCCGCTGGCAGCTGACGTCCCGCTGAGTCTCTTTTAATACCGTCCCGCGGATCGGGGAGATACGGGATTTTCGTTCTTTTTCATCTTTGGTAAGGAACATTACGATACAATGAGACAGCGACAGTTCCATGAATCAAGGTACCGGCCACCGGTGCGTTCCGATCGTACCCGTTCAATGGCTTAATTGCGCGAGAATAATGTCACCAATTACGTTAGGCGCGTCCGAATATTCGATACGCCTCGTTACGCGAGAACTTTGCCTGTTTCTCCAATTGCTCTACACACGATACCAACTTATTTTTACGAAAAACTGGAATTTCGCAGTATCTATTATTCACCAGTAGATTACATTGGTTTTCACCGTTACAACAACCTCATACATTACGTATGGCAACTTTGTTGTCACATACAATAAAATTGATAATATATCATACAATTTTCATGAAGTAATACAAAGAGCAATGTTAGCTGCTGATTCGTAATTTAAGAATGAATTATCATATCACGATGTTTTCAAATGATTACCTGCTACTGGCAAACCATATGACGTATGGTGAAATTTCGACAATGACTTTTATTTTTTATGAGAGAGTCCGCTATTGTCTGATAAAGACTGTTACGATTGCACGAGCAACGTACAATGGGACCTAATCTTTATATCCTCGACCTTCAATATCCACGCGAGTTATGCATTGTACTAATTGATTTAACTTCCTTCTTTATGTAACTGTAGAATTTCGAAAAGGACCGTTATCAACTTTTCTTCAATGTTTAATCTTTGATACGGCCAAGATATCTAAATATAGCTTAATCGCCATCTATTAAAATCAGTTCTTCTTTTTTCGTCATTCTTACCGGGCTTGATTCCAAGGAAGACGCGTGAACCTTTTCCTACGTCTGTCCTCGTGCTCCTCCCATTCGTTCTGAGAATTCATACACATTACTTCGGTGCATCTTAATAATGCACTTTAGTCCTTAATTACCTACAATTTTTATTCCGACCAATCACTCTAGACCTCTCATCATGCACTTATTCCTTTATACTTCTTCCTGGCTTCTTACGCTTAAGAACTTTAGCATTATCCTGATTTAGCAAAAATACTCATTCGCTACGTTATTGCTGGCATTAAGCTTCTAGTCACATGGAAAAAATCGTAAAAAAAAGCTTGGAAAATTTCTAACCATCCTTAACTTTCATTCAAGCAGCATCTATCGGATCTAACTGTCGGTATTAGAAGAACACAAATTTTCTATAACGTCTAATTCGAGTTGAATCAAATGGTCGACATCAGAAGAAGCAAATATAAGTGGATGAAAAAATGCATTGATGTTTTACAAGAATGATAACAAACGTCATGGCAAAATGAAGAAGTGAACTGATGTGGAGAAAGAAATACCGGGGGGGGGGGGGTGAGAGAGAGGAAGAAAGCAAGTTTTATGACGTCCACTTGGAGAAATGAAAGAGGATTAGAGAGAAGCTTACGGGCACGGGTCGACTTTGATCTGCTCGAGAGCGAAAAGGTTTATCAGCAAGATCTACAGGTGTAGAAGAATGATACGCTTCACAGTTCTAGGCTGCTATCTCTTCGATCTAATTCCACAGGGCGTCCCGGTTGGTGCGTCGTCAGGATATTAAGCGCGGAATCGTACGATTTAACAACACCCACATGCCTCGGTAAAACCGGACACTCCCCGATCGGTATGACATGTACCTACGCAACATCGAATACTTCGAAACGACTATCTGCCTGAATTCCATTTAGCGTCAGCTCGAAAGAAGCCGTCGACCTTTCCCGCAAGGTCAACGCCAATAAGTCAAACCCTCCGAAGCGAAAAGTAATTGGACTTTGGGAGAATCGTCTCAAGTTGCAAACAAGACGTCGGGATCGAGTCGAATTAAAATTCGAAAAATTTTGGAAAGTCGCTTCTCTCCAAATTTTTATCACTAGAAAGTATAAAGTTAAATAAATTGAAACGACACATAAAGAACCTCACGGTAAATCTTATGTCCGGAAATACGTGTAAATCTCGAGGACTTCACGTTTCTTTGTGCCAGGTAATTGCCGAGGCTTTTGAAAAAAAAAAAGAAAAAAAGAAAAGGCGAGTGTCGCAAAACAAGGAGAATTCCAGGGCGCGATATCGCTCACTATATTTGGCATGAATGGAAAGATAAAAAGGGAAGCGGTTCTCGCTGCTTGAGTCCTTCGGGATCGTGTGCGCCCGTAGAAAAAGGGAGCCTAGGACTCTCGGCAGGTGTCACATTCCATATGGCCTCATCTTCGCTCGTTTAGCCGATTCAGCTGTGCCTGGACAATTGTCCAGAATAAATTAACCTTCTTCTTGCGCCCAGAAGTTCGTGACATGACAACTAAAACCGAGGAATGCCGCAGCGTGTAATTGCCAATTTAAGATTCTTTTTCGTCGGCAATGGCCGAGAGGCCTCCGAGTGTTCAGCCGGGAGGCTTCTGCGTTGATCCTCCCAACTAAGTAGTTAGATATAGGAGGTAGATATATAGATACCTCCTGGATGAATCTCATCCGCAAGGTACACGACCTCTTTTATGCTACGAATTCTTGATCCGCGATAATTGTCTGCGCTCGAGAGGCTGCGCAGAGCGCTCGGCGGTTTGCGGCCTCTCGCACGTGGCATTAACTTGGATTAATATTTGCTACCGAGTTTAAACAACCCATTCACGGCGTCGCGGCGGACATTCAACCGTCGGGACGAAGCACACGCTACGAGAGGTCTCTAAATGTGCAAAAGTTCAAGATCTAACATTTAATTATAAGGTGAGAATTATTTTCAGTTTAATTAATTATACTTCTTCGAATATTAATCTTCTGCTACGCGTATCCTAGAGTGTTATCGTATTACGAGTTAACTCGAAAATTTACTGATCTTGCGGAGTGAGCCTTGACAGCTCCGACAGGAAAAATATACTGCGGTGTTCGCATTGAAACAAAATGGAATTTATTCGAAGATCGTGGATAAGTTTTACGGCGTCGGACACCTGGCTAACATGGGCAGTACTACCTTTCTATCGTATCTTCTCTTTGTCACCTTATAATACTCTTGCTAAACGGCTGCGAATAAACTTCCAACTCTGCGACGCTACGATACATGCCGGAACGGCAAAATGTACCGAGAGGCATCTTAACGATTGAAGCAATGCGGATTCTGCTTATACCCTAGGGAATTGAAGAAGACGCGCAGTTTAACGTCTAGCGTTCGCGTGATGTATTACTTGAAATTATTTTAATTACTGAAAATTATTAGCCTATTTGATTCTGGTATTCTCTGAACGGAGAATCTTGTATATAATTTTTTCCCTATCGTTTGGTCATTTTTAAGACCATCGTTTCGATACGAGTGAACTTAACGATATTTTGGAATGCAATGTAAGTTTCAGCGAATTTGGTAATTTTGTGTATCCAAAATATTTTCAGGATTTTCAATTTAATTTTTTTTTAAATTCCTTGTACCCAATGGAAGAATTTCGTTACAATAGATATGCGTGTAGTCAGATATAAAAAATTGAAGAGTACATCTTCAAGTGACACACAAATAATTTACTGTCCGTAAATTCCTACTTTAACATAAATGGAATAGTCGATCAGGGAGTGCATAGATAACGGTATCTAATCTATTGGTAATAAATAATAGGACCGAATGGCGCAGACCAGATCAGTGATTCCTTCCACGAAGTCCATCATTTACTTTCATGGAATGTTCCGAGTAAGAGCTCTCTCGATTTGGCCTCAAAGAGACTTCTTTTGACGTTTCTCACGAACGTTCAAAGAGACGGAGGAAACTAGGAAGGAAATCATTGTTAGACACGGGAGCTCAAATCTCGTTGGCCATTTCAACGGAAGGGCTTATCTCTTAAAGATCGTTTAAGCATGGACGTTAGAATTAGAGATCAGACGCAGCGGGCGAGCGATCCAATCAATAGAACAGAATATAGAGCACAGTAAAAGTAGAGGGGCGAGGAGGATGAAAAGTTTGGAAGGAAGAATGCCGGGCATTCCTTGCCGCCATCGGAGCACGTCCGCTGCCTCGTTCTTGAATTGCCTCGTAGGAAATATTTCACCTAGCTACTAAAGTCCGTTTAAGATGTCTCGAAGTTTTTTAGAAAATAAGACAAAAAATATACTAAAGATACGTACAATACCTTTAGAAAGTTTCGCAGGAGCCCCCCGAAAGATTAGCATCATCTTTTCATTTCTGCACGTGACACTTGAAAAATTTTAAATAAAATCAAACCAGAAACTTCATTTCAATGTAGCGCGTTAGCGCTCTGGTCGCGCATCAGATTATATCTTTTCTACTGTTAAAAAGTGTCGCGGGGAGCGAGGCAGTAATTCCTTCGGATACGTGTTCAATTAGAAGAACTAATTTGTTCGCGAGGGCTCCTCCTCCGGACACTCCTCCACCTCGAGGTAGGTAGACACCTACACCTACGGTAAGAAATAGCAGCGTTCTCCCGCTAAGAATGATCGGTAAAAGGCGTGATCCCATAAAATCTAACTAGAGCTCGCGGTGCTGCTCCTGCGGTTGACTTATGCCGTGTCTCGTTAAACTCCATCGTAGATCGATGGAACGGCTAGTAGTTTCGTTCGTTTACTCGCACTCCATATATACCGGATCTATACCAGAAGAGCCAGCTTGTCGCAATCAGCACGGTGAAAAGGTTTCGATGTTGCTCACCTACCTAGCCAGATCGACGTATTCCCGTCTAAGCTCGCACAGATCCTGGATGAATTCCAAACGGTGTGATTTCCGTAAAGCCGTGTCAATCGAAGAAATCAGCTTGACGTCGCCACGGGAAATCATGTCTCATGAGAATTCTGGCCATGGATCCTATTATCATCATCAGCATCATCATCGCCTCGATCTGTTGGACTGACCGTAAATACATTGTAAACCGACGGAAAGCGGAGCAATTTCTCGGTCGAACGAGCAATAACACTCGGTCGGTATAGAAGAGTGCATTTATATTTCGAAAGCGAACGAGAATGGGGTAGCTACTATGCTGGCACAACCATACGCGCGTACGCGAACTCATCGCAATCCCGAGAGTCTCGCGCGCGAGTTAATAAGGCGAATATCATTAAATGTATTTATACACACCTACTGGCGCATTCGAGTCTAGCGGCTATCTCCGCAGTGGCTCTTGATTGTAATGCCATAAGCCGACCCGATTAAAATCACCGATACAGGACTCTGTAAAGCATAAAATATAACGCGGTCGAGGTATTCTAGTGGTCAGTCCGAGGACCGAGTGGGCGTTCACGTATGATTGCTATGGGTTTATGCTCCCACTGGCTCTCCGTGCTCCGCGTGCAACGAACGCTCCCATGTTGACTATGTTGCCTCGGCAGAGTCCATGCTGAAAAACGTATACTCGAACTAACGGATGGTATGCTGCTTCTATTTTACCGGTTATACCCGACTCGTTACCCGCCGCAATACCGGTGATCTTGGCTAACTATGCAAGATCGCTGCCTTGCGATCCAAAGTAGCCACTTTCAGCCGCGAGGCTCCACCACGTCCAATTTTCGTGAAGGAGCGCCGCGGCGTCCGATCGGCGAATGCGCCGCTACCGGTTCGTCTTGCTGCTGCTGCTAACGTTGGTATACACTGGGTCTGCTAGCGACTCGACGTCAGAGCCGCTGCTATTCCCAGTAGAGTAAGTACTTTGCCAACTGGTCATCCAGCAGGGTTTCACAGGTGAGATGAATATCTGACTGCGGATGCTCGAACGGACGGGCGATCGTTGTAAGATCGGCTGTGAGCTATCTTTGGATAAAATTAGTAGACGTCGAACGGTATTTTCGTTATCGGTCGATCGACCGAGCTCGCCTTGAAAATTATACTTTTGTTTCAGGTACGGCAAATCGCAGGGGAACCCGTTCCGATAATTCGTACGTAACATCACTGCGCCGAGGCGGAGGTGAGTGAGACTCCTTGGTAGCGCGATTCTCAACTGTCATTAAAACTTACGAGGTAATCAGGCGATTTTTAAAGCGTTCCTTATCGGGCGACATCGGGCGAAGCTAAAAAGGTCCATAAACGATGCCTGATAATGGCCGGATTATCATAGGAATTATAGCAAAGGTTCGAAGCCATTGAATGTCAGGGCGACTGGACGCTGCTCGACATACCTCAGCTGGCCTTCGCCAACCAATCACACCAAGAACACGGATAACGATTCCTACGTGTGCAATTAGTTTACGCGAACCGCTAGACCAGGCGCAAACATCATTGCTGCGCTATCATTATCGCCATCACTCCCATCAACCCTTCAACTTGAAGATCATCCAGCGCCGTTTTATTAAACACATTATTTGACGCTACACCGACCGCCTTTTAATAGCTATCCTTATACCCGGCGCAATAAGGTCCTGCCGGCAGTGCTATTTGTTCTCGAGTCATTAGCGATTCTTCATGACTTTAATCTCACTCTATCTTTGACTTACCGATCTTTTAGTCGCCCGATGAAGAAGCCCACGAAATTTACTGGAACAAATGCGGAAGTGTTCGTGCACGAGCGTCTCATCCCGATTTCCGGGAAGGACTTGGGCCACGTGATCCCAGGTGATATCCTGCCGAGCCTCGATTCGATCCGATTCAATCGGATGCGATTGAATGCAATCCTATCCTGGGGATCGAACATCTCCGTGACGTAGACATCCTCGACAATTCAATAAAGCATTTCTTCGTTCCGTCGCTCGATGCCAGTCCGAACTCACCGGGTTCCTACATGCTCGACATCGAGATCTCGTGGCTCAGCTTACGTGCAGTTCTGTTCTAGTGAGAAGATCATCAATCATCATTAGCGGTCGGCGCTTCCTCTCCACTTCTCTCGACCTTCCCTCTTCGCGTACCGTCCCGACCCAACGGGCTCCCTCGGATCGTTTAAGCTCCTCTCGCACTGATCTTGACGAGCCCTACGCAGGTATATCTATACTCTCGAAATCTTTCAAAGGGCGTACATCGCGGCTGCTTCCACGCTAGAGCAAAGCGCATCGTTAGACCATGAGTTACGGTAATACAATGTGACGTGTATTTATGAAAGGTGCAGCTCCCGCGAACCTGTTGAAATAATTTATCGTCCTTGAAAATAATCGCGAGAAAAACAACGGTTATTGCTACTCCTGGGATCAAAGTCGACGAAGTTTCTTTCCATCGGCAACAGTTCCATCGCATAAATACGTCACAAGGTAGACCTCAATGTCCAACAGCTGCTCTATGCCCAGCGTGCCTGATAAAACATAGGCGGGCCGTACCGCGACCGGAAAGAAATAAGAACGAGACTTATAAAATCCTTCCTAAGTGAACCGGACAACCTTATACCTTCTGAATGCATTAGAGGTGTAGGGTCGGCCACTTTTTTCTTTTCGGTTCGTCTTCGGAGATAACCGGAAAAATCTCAGGGAAGAACAAATTCTCATTCGTACGTACAGATTCGAACCTCCGTCATTTTTTCAGCGCATTGTCTATCGAGACTCTTAAAAATTTTGAATTGAATGGTTCAATAAAATGCTTAAGCACGACTGGTAACCGCTACAAGAGACATCTCGGGGATGTATGTATACATGCTAATGCTAATGCCATTAATTATGCAATTAATTACCACCTAATTAGCAAGATCTTCTCATTGGCCTCCCTTAACCTCAACGCTGCTCTCTTTCTTCTTCTTAATTTCTTCCTATACTCCAGTCTTATAGTCACTCCGTAAATGACTCTTGACTTCCTCGTCTTCTGCTGCTTCTCTTGCTCTCGATTATAACGCCTTTTCTACGTTGCGCCGCATTCTCGGTCTAACCCTGGACACGCGAACATCTCCTTACGCGACTGCATACCGATCTACCTACCTACCTACCTGACCACCTGCTTCACTGTTGTGCTCACATTTTACTCCTCTTCCCCTGCTGCAGCGATAGACTCTGATTCAAATTGACAAGTATTCAATAGACAAACTACGTATGCCGAACACGTCTGTAAACGCGGAAAAATGTATAGTTGCGTTTACCAAGTCAATGCTTAATATTTCGATGTTCTAGTAGCAACATCCACTAGAATTCTAGTAAGATTTACCAAGCAGAAATAATTATAATTGAATGTTAAAAAATTCCTATCGTCGTCTGTTGCTGTCAAAATACTAATCATTGTTCGAGTAATCGCAACTACAGATGTATGTACGTGGCTCTTACGAACAGAACTTTCGTTATATATATATAGCTAATTGGTAATATCTAGAAGCTTGATTGTATCTAACAAATATTTTATTTACTTAAACTAAATGCAATTAGATATAAAATTACTGATTAAAGAGCAGTTGTCAAATTAAATTACTGATAAAGAATAGTTTTTTGTAAGTGCTCATACCTACGAACGTGATGAAAAGTTATGAAAATATTATAGGACAGTTTTTATGCATATCTTATTTAATCATCACTCGTGTCTTTAAATTTATCGTAACAATAAAAGCGTTCGTGTCGCTGGAAACTCTAGAGGCCAATTGCAACTATTACGACATTCTTTTCTTTCTTAAGGTTTCGAAAAGGAAACACGAGGAAAACGATTTAAGCCTACGGCAGGTAGAAGCTGTGGAATTCTAGAAACAGGCCGAGCGGGTGCACGTGAGTCTTCTCCGTGGTCAGGTGATTCCGTGGGTGTAACGACCACGTAACTCGTCTTAATCGTTAGGGTTGCGTCGCAAAAATGAAAATAATGTATCTACATTCACACGTCCACCAGAATATCTGTGTTACCTCGAAAGCACTATGGACAGGAGCTAATACAGTTTTCGGGAGATTCGACAGTTTTCAGTGGATTATGTACATAACTGACCAGTGATTTATTATATATATCTGTGACACGTGTCCTTTAAAATAATGATCTCACACTTATCTATATATAAGTAAATAAACTTAATAACTGTGTACCTCTGAACTTTCTTTTCCATTGATATAACGCGTATCACAATGTTGATCGTTATCACGAGTTTAATGACGATATTTCGTAAACGCGTAGCCTTGTCTGGGACTGTAAATCGAATGATCCAGTTGTGCAAGATATCAGTTAGAGAACGAGTGCGTCTTCGATGTACGGTATATCATATTTCCAGGTGCTTACGGTGTACATATATGGCGAGTTGTAAAACTTGCAGAGAGAAGTTGAAGGCGTGATCGTCGTCCAGTTGTGCGGATGCTTCCCATGAAGCGATCCACTTTCGGCCAATCCGCGTCTCCTTTTGGGCCTTTTTCACATCCACGGCCAGTTTTGCCCCGCGGCGACAGATTGAATAATTACTTTGAAACGAATTTGATATACCTCGAGCGGCGCGCTGCCTATTAAAAGTGCCTTTAAAGGCCGCATTCAGTCAGCTAATAAGTTATTTTAGCCGATCAGTCTGGGGGAAACGATAGAAGGATGCTGAGTTGATGAGAAAAATCATAAAATCTGATTTGTGCACAGTTCATCCGATAGACGATAAGTGCTGCTTTCTCCAGTACAGGTTAGCTTCATCGCACGATTAGAATCATTTGTGAGCCGAGACGAAAATATTAATACTTATTTAAAACCTCTCGATCCTGTATTCCTTTGTTGTTCAGATTTACGGATACGAACTTTGTTTTCATTTACCTCCAAAAGATCCTCATAGTTCAGTTCATCCTTCCAGTCCAGTCAAGCTTTTAAATATCACATAATATTGACAGTTTATTTTTAACTCAGTATTCAAGTAAAACTTGCAAACAGTTGAAGTGTAAATACATTTTATGACATTTAGAATCGATTGAGCTATGGTGATTTGAAATTCGAACAACGTACTTACCTAAAAGTTATTATTTAAATGGATATAAATAAACTAAATATCTGCTGCCAGTTTTCGGTAATATATTATTTTAGAAATTTCGCAATATACGATCAGACCTAGATCAGTGCGAGGAGAACGAAATCAGAGCCGTGAGGACCGAAGCAGAACTTATTCCTTGACTCAGGTAGTCTCGAAATTCAAACGAGTTCAATATTTTCGACTCGATAATTCGAATTTAATTCGGAAGCAACTTGCTTAGGCTGTTCACCGAATATTTAAGATTTGTAACTTCCCGCGCGTCGAAACTCATTTGCCGCTAGGGGCGCACCTGGAGCGTGGCGCTGCTAGCGCCCGGCGTCCTGCGACGAAAAAGTTAGTTGCATTCGTCGCTATGAACGTTCGAATCGACTATACGAACAAGCCAGTTCAACACTAAGATCAACCCTGTTGCGTTAAAGGACATTAATCAGCCCGCATTGCTAAATAATGATTGACAATAAAACTTGTGTTTGTTTCGTTGACTTATATTTGATTTCGTTCAACGTAAAAGAGAAAATACGTGCCAAGCACCTGGCTTACAAGAGCCGCTCGTAAACACAACTTCAGAGCGATAATTGGGCGCAGTGAGTATAGCGTGTCAAAAATCGAACAATGGACATACACACCAGTGACTGCAAGCGCTCACTATAGTATAGTCAATACCAATGACAACAGTGTGTGGTGCACGCATGTCCGCCAAAAGAATTTTGCCGCACGATGAGCCCTTTTGCATGTTCGAATGTCATTAATATCCAAAGTGAGCACAATAATTCAGTACGCGCAACTGCGTTTGCATCGGCAGTTGACTTCAGTCGAGAATAAAATCGGCCTGCTCTGGGAAACAACGTAACGTACGAATTAGTACCCGGCATGTACGCCAAGGCGAATGTTCTTATCACAAACCGAATTATTCCCGAAGCTCCTCATTCGAGTCCAGTTTGATTTCAATTGTTTTTTTAGTTACGTTTCTCTGACCACCGATCCGAGAATAAAGTATCATACGTCAGCCAACACGAATGTGTCCAGCTGTGCTTCTTCGGTTGCTTACCTTCAACTCAGCGATTATTTTCTCGGTACACGCCGTCGCCGTGACTCGTAGCCTATCGGCAAATCATGAAATCGCACGATCTTCATCGTAGCGCTTGTCATCCAGCTACGTACTTGACCTCACTCTCAAACGCTCCGACATAGATAATGAACGGAATTGCTAATCGCCATAATAAGAATTCGAAAAAGCGTACCTACTTGAATTCCACAAGATTATCCGAGGCAGTGGCGTACTTCGTGCCGGTCGTACCTAATAAAGTCAACCGACACGTTCGCTCGATGTGAACTGGCTATGCAGCAGTTAAGATACCGATCGACCGTTTATGGATTTTTCTTAAAGCATCGACTTGGTCTCTACGTTCCCTACTCTAGTCTCATCCTTATTATGGTCTCTTTAATTAAGCCTCTTTACGATTTCGATGCTTGCGTTTCCGAATCGATTTTCCAACGTGGACACCAGTAACCGTAATGCTGCTCGTAAGACTCATTTAACATTCTGACTGGAATACCGCTTCAGTACTCTTTTTCATTGATCTTACTTGCCTACGTGAATACGACTGCTATTGATACATGTGTACTTGCCTTTATGTTTCATGCGATTATTCTTCAGTCAAATAAAAAATAAAGTCTCTTTCTCTCTCCTAGTGATTCTCTCTCTCTCTCTCTCTCGCTCTCGCAGTGGTACAGTAATCCTCATCCGTCCATCTGAAAACCTTCACCGTGAAGTCTCTCCGCGCTCTTGTGGACGGTAATTTACGGCGGTCGTCCAAGCCTACGGCCCCATGTGATTACAAGTTATTTAGCAAATTTAATGCTATCCATTCATGCGTGCTTATTGATTATCCACGCAAATCTGCCCGGTTCTCTGGCATGCTCACGAACTAAAAGGCAACGTAAATCGGTGCTATCTGACATCGTTGACGTGGTCGAGCTAAATCTAAGCAGAGTTGAAAAGTAGTCTTAAGTACCCCGAGTCTAAAAATAACTCCAGGTTTCATTCTTTTTGGGTCTGATGCCGTTTGATTCGGCAATGCTGGAACAGGATTTATAAGTTCTATTTCAGTCATGAATATGTAACAGATAGCCCTAGACCAGGACGAAAGGGAAAAGATCAGGATCATCGGTACCAAGGAAGCGTCATTTTTTTCAATATTTAAATAGTGAAGTGAAGAAAATTCAGAGTGATACTCGTGATCGCCGCGAGAGGCGACTGTTCGATTTTACTGATACCACGTTATATCCTTTTTTCGGTAATGATTGGCATGACAATAATTTTTCTTCATCCTTTATCAAAGTTTTTCATGGGATCAAAGTTACGTACAATGAAGAATCGCGTGCCACTAGACAATTATCGGAGACTTTGAAATCTCGCTTGTTGAGAGAACCGAATGAGTGTGCAACAAAATTGTGAGTGCAAAACACCCGGCCTCGAAGTTACAGTAAGTAATCGTATAATGGAGTGCTTCGTAAATCGTTCGTATTTCGCTAGGGGGGAAATATTTAAAAGACATTAAGGGTAAAATAGGGGTTCTCAACGTGAATATCGACTCTAAACATGTTCCAAGAAATTCTTAGATAAGTAAAGGTATTATACTTTCGCACTTATTGTTATACGTAGTAAAATGTCTTACTGCGGTTACTAGAGCAATAGCTGATGTAGGTACAGGAACAAATTTTAATAGTAAAAAAATAATATTAATAATATTTACCATTTGTACATCATGTCGATTTACATGCAAATCTTACTACGATTCTTGTCATTGGTATAAACATTTGTTGCTGTTTCTTTATCAGCAATTGTTCAATAAGGGCAGCAAAACTTTTTTTTCCATGGATACAATAATACTGATGAAAAATGCTGTTTAATTATTTTTCATTTCAACTAATTGCTTTATGACCTTAAATCAATAGAGGATAATGACCAATACCAAGTTACATATGTCGATACTGTAAAATTATATTCATAAGAATAAATTTTCGTTTTAACCTGGCCCCTATGCCTAAAATTCGACCCTGAAAGAACGAAGTCACTTATAATGCCTTATGCTGATTATTTATCGCTATAATATATTAATTATTTCGTTTAGAATAAATTACTGGACGTCAGTTGAGCACTGCAGGAATCTTTACGCGTGTCTTATACATATAATACCTGTAGGCAATTAGATTTATTATTGCAGACACGTCGAAAGTCGTTGCAATGCCAAAGTACAAAAGTTCACAATAACGATACCGTGTGTACAACAATAAAAATTATCATCTCCCATATTTCCTTGACTATTACGCAAATGGCAATCACAAAGAACTTGAACTTATTTAGATTACAAAAATAAATGTCGGCGCATTCATCTCAAGCAAATGTACAGGAAAGAAACGACAGTTTTATTGGCTCCAGAGGTACAGAGACAAATAAATAAACATCCAAGCATAAGCAGTACCACGTTAGAGCGTTCTCAGCACGATGTAGGCCCATTTCATAATAATTACCTCAAAGTAGTCATCCTGCAGACTCCGCTGCAATGCCAAAGCCCGTTCTCTATATAAGGATGCCTTATTAAGAAGGCTATCATTAACTAGGCTATCACGCCTATTACAGCCAACTGAGCACCGTTCTATATCATTCCATTTTCGATATTGATAATGAATATTTAATTCCCCACTCTTAATTGGATATCGATACGCCTGTCGCATCGCGCCATTCTCCTTCGTCATAGGATGCGAAAAATAAAGAAAAAAAAAAAAAAAAATAGTACACAGTAAAACCCATAGTGTTGCTTTAACGTAGATACCGGGGCTGTTATGTACTCGCGTAGATGCCGAACAGTAGGGAGTCCAAGCAGTTAAAAGGACGTAAGCGAGGTGAGGTTATTTTTTGAGATCCTTCGAGCAGAGACGCTAGGTGAGGCTGGGCTCTTGATCGATGACACTACTCCCAAGAAAGCATAGATAGACATATTTATGCGAAAACGTTTCTTTCCGTGGGTCAGGAGAGTCTGTCGCGCTCAGCGGGACGCGCATTCAACCGCGAGTCGAGATCACCGAGCTTCTGCTTAACATTATACCGCATAACCTACCTACAACCTTCTCGTTTGGTAAGCTGACGCTCCGAACGGTTTGCGCTATAGCGCGAGGTCATGCTGGAAAAAGGTGGAAACCCATCAACCCGTGATGTAGTACAGCCCTGCAGCACGGGGGCGTGATATCTATCGGGTGATTCTTTCGAGACGAAACGCGCGAAGCTGCCACGGACACTACCTGTTACTATTCTGTATACTATAGTCACACGAGGTGAAATACGCTACATAGCTAGAAACGTTACCTCGTTCGATGGGTATGGGCGATCTATGAGTGAAATACCGCGATCTGTTTTATCGTGCGATAAATTTAATGCCGCTCTTTCAGAAACCGCGTCAGCCATTACGATTTATGCTCGATATGCCTATGCCACCCTACATACCTACGGCTGCGTGCCTCGATCTATACCTGGTACTGTATACAGGGTGTCTCAAAGTCCCGTAGACGGACCACGCAATCGCATTTTTGGGGTCGAACTGTTGAGCGATAAAAAATTGATCTGGTCATTAGATTTTAAAATATTCAAGTTCAAAGTTGATTGATCATCTATTAGCAGCCGACGACTTGACGTCTGAGCTGATATTGCATGTGCGGCTCATCTGCATTTGTATTTATTCAATCAATCTCCTGAGTCGATCCCGTATACAAAAAATTTTCGTTTATATATAGATCTACTTAGATGAATATTTTTTACACAGGATATTACATTTCCAATCTCATTCATGTCGCTGGTTCGTGACGTATCATTGGTCAACATTAATTTTCAACGTCTTTAGAATTAATGGTTGGATCATATTTTTACCACCGGTTCAGTTTCGCACCAAGAATTCGAGCGCGTGTATGGAATTCGCACGCAAGGATCGGTGCATGTGAATTTTGAGACGCCCTGTATACTCCAAATTCCTATTATACCTGATACATATAGTACACGCTGTTAAAGTTCCCCAATGCTCTGCTAACAGTGTACACTGTATATGTATAGTTGAACCTGTCCTTGTATCCTATTTAACACTTTCTGATCTCTCTGATCTCTTTGATCTCTCGGATCAATGTACCTAGGTAATGGCTGATCTTCCCTTGCTCCTCCGAATTCCAGGTTACTTCCTACTGCATCTTGTGTGTTCAGGAGAGATCGGGCGCTCCGATCAGGCAGGGATGAATCGACACGCCGAACCGACCTTCGAAAGCGATACGGAACGAGCGGCCATAGTGGAACCATTCCGATTCCGCGCGTAGCTTCAATTAGTCGGCAATAACAATGCAATAAAATTTAATGCCCCGTCGACAGTCAATCAGTGGGAGACTTTGGATTTGACCTCGGACAGCCGATCGGACGGACATCCATAATGCATCGGTTTTCTTCGCTTAATTGGATCGTCGACAGATCGATGTTTCAACGATCCTGCGATCCCTACAATCCCTACGATTCCTACGATCTTCCTTCCTCCGAGTTCTGTGTCTACGAAGCGATCGACGCCCATTAGAATCGATCGTCCTTCTTGGGATCACATGTCTGGTATCGGTTTTATCGGCGATCGATTGATAATTTCTCTATACAGAGAAAAGCGTCTTTTTTCTTATTTCCTGTGGGAAAAGACAATAATAACAATAGCAACAGGAAGAAATTATTATCAATAGATATGAAAAACAGAGCTGTCGGTGACCTTATCAGCAGCTTTGATGTCTGTAGAAAATATTCGCCGACAACGCATGCTGTTGTAATTCCTACCAGAAATTAAAGTGAGAAAGAGTACGAAGGTTATAAATTAAGTGAATCAACTTTATTCACTGCTCGGGTACGCGTGTACGCATATGTATAATAGTTTTTGCGAAGCCGTTAAACGTGAAATTATCTAGCAGTATTTAATAAGCAAAATGACCAAAGGCCGCGCGTGTCGAATGCGCGCTGGAATAATTTTAAATTTCAAAAAAGTGAAAGCAGCTCATATTTTAGAATTAGCCAGTTCGTATGGCTCAGAGGTCGTTCACCACTAGCATTAGCTCCCTGATCCTCTTAGGACAGCATCTCAGCGACAGGCGAGACGGAGTTTGTCATAATTATTGGCGTAAATGGCAGCAACCCCATGAGCGAATGACGTATCCCAAATCGCATTAATTTGCAACGTTGTACATGTCCTGCGACGATTATGATTAAACTATATTTTAATCGAAATATACTTATCATATCTCGTGCGACGAGCAGCAGATTGACAATCCTTTATTGAATATGCATATATATTATATAATCGAATTATTAAATAGAATTAATTTTTCCACCTCGCTCGTATCCCGTAGGCATTTCAAGTAAAGATTTGCTTACGTTCCTCTGTCGGACCACGTGGAAAATTCTATTAATAATAAAAGTCCAATTACATATTTAATTCGAAAAATGGTAGCTTATGTATTTTTTAATTAAAAAATATGTTTTAATTGTTCATCAAGAAACGAGTTTCTTAGAAGTATTTAGACAGTACGTAGAGAAAAGACTGAAATATTTAAAACAATAACTGTGTAAACATTCTCCACCGTGCGCTTGGATACGTACTCGTAAGTGTAACGCTTTAAATCGGGGTTCACTTTGAATTTATGAATGGCCAATACCTGGAATCAATTCACTCTTGTAGTTTAGCCTGATTACAGGTTTGCATTCGAGGAAGAATCTTGAGAGCGCCATCTTGTGATGTAACCAAACGAGCCTCTAGGCGTATCTTGGCAAGCAAATGGCATTCGCGAAATGCCTTTCAAATTATTCTGGAATGCAGAACTTCCAGGTTTTTTTTTTTTTCAAAGAATGAATATCAGTTGACAGATCATCACGTTGTTGAATATATGGGAGCTGTCACTCGGCTATTTGACACAAATACTTTACATCTTAAGATATCGAGCATTACATTGTGTAAATAGGGTGATAAGAAATAAAAATAAGTTCGAGTCAACGAAGACTCGATTCGTAATGATACCAATAATCAACGCAACATTTACTTAGATAATTTCGCTATTATTTTTACTCAAGAATAATTTTTCATTTATATGCACTATCCTTGTGTCTTTATTATTTATTTACCTGTGTTTCAGAGAAATTGAAATATTTTTGCAACTTTAGTAGTAAATTTCCGAACGTATCGTATTCGCTATTTGTATAAGGATACTTGTGAAACATATTTACAACGAGAACTTACGGTGAGCAATACAGAAGGCAGAGATGGAATGCACGCACAATTCTACTCGAGTCGAAATAAAAAATCTGCTTTCAACTTACAAGTCGCGAAAATGAAAATATTTGCCACTTGAGTGGCGCGTGAGGAAATTTCATGTTTTATCACTTCAAGGTTGAAAGTGGGTTTTTGATTTCGGCTCGTGCTTACTTGTGCGCATACAAGCAGACGAGCTTACTTGAAGCGTACAAGCGCTAACAGAGCAAATGACAACGATTTGTTGTGACGGCTTCTGGTATAAGAACATTGAAAAATGAGCGTAGAAAAAATAAATTTTTAAATAATGGTGCATGTGGACTAATTTATTTTATTCTTTTTTGTTTCGCTGACGAGAATTTAAAAAAACGAATAGCTCAAACGTAATGATTTGGTCACGATATTCGCACGAGGCATTTGATCTCAAGAATATTATTCAAAAACTAAATCTGGTAGGAGGTTGGAATTCATTCTCTCGAGTTTTAAGTGTAGAATATATTATTAGGGATCGCGACATTAATAAGTGGTTATCTCTGGTGTACGTCTCCGCGTGGGTGTGATCGATGGTTGGAAATATCACTAGTGGATGGACAGAAAACCAGGAGCTACTTTTCAAAGTGCTATGTCGAAAGGTTGTCCATCTTCGGCCAGTTGTGATTTGTAGGTTACGTGAGACGCAACGACGCAACGACGAATAACGTTCTGGGATTGTGTAGGGTGTGAAGTGACCTAAAAATATGCCGTTAGCAGATTATTCGATTTTGACTTCAGGTATAACAACGAAATTTTATATTGAGCATCAAGTCGAATTCAAAAAATGATATAACACCTTCAATTATAATTTTAATAATTTCCACATAAAAAGGCCTTTGCATAGTTTTGGGCAAATCGGTTCTTAAGAATATGTAACCCAGTTTATAAGAACACGCGACTAAAGCATATAGGGAATAGGAACTCACTCAGGCAGCCAAAAAGAATTAAATATGATTTATTAAATATTTGATATTCAAGCACAAAAATTGCGTGTGTTCGGAAACGATACACGCAGAGAATTTTTCTTTATTTTTTTTCTATGAAATTCGTTATAAAATTTACCGTAGAAACCAATAACCTTGGGACAGGGTTACCACTTCATTACTTATTGTTTATAACATACGATATTTTGAGTGGCTACAAATAAATTTTACAGTGCACACGATAAATATTGTTATTTGTAATTTTTACTGCGCTTCGCAATGCAATCGTTTTTGTGGTTGACTTCAATGGTATAAAAAGTACAGTGCACTTCGCGATAAAATTGAATGTGGCGCACGAGATAATTTGGCTGTTTTAGATGACTTTTTAAATTCAACAAGGTAAAAGCTATACTTTTATACTACATATTTTCAAATTTCAAAAATTTTACCGTAAACTTCAGTAAAAGTTGACGTATCATGCTTACTTTTTCGAATGTTTTCGTAAATTATTCCTACATATATAGATAATATGTTGTGAAATATCATGATGTCCCGTGGTTGCCGTGAGTTTCACGGTAATTTTTAATGAAAAATTCTCTCCGTGTAGAATAATAAGTGTAATTTTAAAGTCACCACTTATGACATTTCTCAGTAGAGATAAGTTTTCTATTTTATTTTTCTTTATAAAAATTCGTTTGTACCGTCTGAAAATCAAAAAAGGCAATAAAAGAAAAAAGCACTTGGGATACTATTCCTCAAAATCAAGACGTCCGTACTCGAGAGTAATTAAGCACACACTGTAAAATATACAAAAAAATTACTTTTGGACAACAAGACTTTAATATCCGTCTTACAATTAGTTGTAAAAAGTGCAAACATCATTTACAATAATAATGATTAAATTAATGATAAAATAATTAAATGACTGATTAAGTTTACAGATATAAAAGTCATAGTCGACACATGCTCGATCTGGGACAATTCAGACATCAAGTAATAAATGTATCAATTACTAACACTAGTTGGCAAAAAATATTTATATATCCCATTTTCAATGAACTGATCGCGTTCACTAGCCTTAAGGCCTGTGCTCACGATACTAGGACTCGGACCGAAATCTCGTTCCAAAGAAAAATAACTAGTACCGCGGGCTAGTTGAATGAAAAAATTTGACGAAAAATCTGACAGAAAACAGCTCCGGTCCGATTTTTCCTCACTAGTAGCTGTATTCACGTCGTAGTTTTCAAGCAATCAAACGAACATTATTGTTCGTACACTACTTCCATTGGCAGCAGGCTAAATACTTCAAATCTGATCTCACATAGCCGACTATGACGCACGCACGCTACCTAGACTTATCCAAGCGCATAAATCTAGTGACTAAAACTCTGTCGAAGTTCTAGTATAGTCGACAGATGCCCTCAGGCTACTTTGCTCTATAGAGTCTCGATACGATAGCATAAGTAACGCTAGCCATCGAGGAAATGAAAGCCGAATGAAAAGGCAACTGTCTCGGGTTAATTCCGAAAGAAGCGAATCCGAGAATATCGCGCAGATGACGTCACGTGGCTAAGATGCAACGCGGGCGCATTGCAAGAGAAATAGGAAAAACGTGGGAGCACCTTTGAAGCACGATGCCTCGATGCAAGAAACTCAGAAACGGCATGTATTCGAGACGAGCCGAGCCAGCATAGTGCCCAATTAGAAGGAATCCGACGCTTGCAAGGGATGGCAGTCTCACGCTGCTCTGGATTCGTATGCGAGTCGCGTGTCCGCTGTCCCACTGACGTACCAACCTCTTCTTAGGCTCCGTTCACAAGCGACGAGATTTTAATCGCTATTTTCTAATATCAACGACTTCCTACTGCTGGCCAGCCAGACGTATTTTTTTGGCCTGTAAACTAAACTCGACCTCCAGCTCGCGTTCATTGATGGATTTGACTTTAGTAGTCAGTAACGGAGAACCACTGCGTAGATCGAGGGATACAAGCAGTATCATTCTTCCGTCCAAGCTCTAAATCATATCGTTCGATATGCCCACTAAACAATAGCTACACCGAGCGCAGGCTGACCTTCTTTTTGGTCGCGCGGGAGTTCGTAAAAATGGCTACGGTAAGGCACTGTGTAGACAATAGGGCCCATGGATTATTTTCCTGGTGCCCGGTGGCGCCGTGGCAGCATGCGCGGGTGGGCCGGGAGCGTGTTCATTACGCTGACATGCGAGAGCCACACACGGTAGGCTCACACGCCGGGCATTGTTCGGGCTGAGTTGGTACTCTTAAATATTGGGCCCTCGCAGACTCTTGTTGTTCTTTGGGGGAAGTCGAAGCTTCCTTGCTCTCCCGGTAGGTGTACCTCCGTTCTAGGCTGCACTGGATAGGAGCCAGGGTGCTCGCCTGCATACATATGTATACGCACGGACGCATCGATGACCGTAGAGAAATTCATACGCATAACGTACGTATGTGTACGCAGTGAAGCATACAAGAAAGCATTTTAAATACTGTACACAGCTCTTATATGGTCTGTAGATTATAGCGCCATTACGACGTTATATTGCCTGCGCGTGTTGCCCTCTACAATAAGAATTGTTATTCGAGATCCGTGCGGATAATATCTTCATCGTTCACCTTTCATCGCTTAATATCGTCATCGCTGAATATCGGTGGGCAGATGCGTTAGTCTATCTCGATATCTTGGTTCGCGCTACAAAACGGCACCGGAAGCTTCGTTGGATTTTGGAAAGACCTCGGACACTCTTGGTAAGGCAGGGTCCCCACTTCTGGATACCGGCAGTCATAAGACGAGAGCTGGTAGCGGGGCCACTTTATCAAGCGGCAATAAGAAGAGGCTGCTCTCCCGCCATCTCAGAACGCAAGAACCAAGTTCCTGAGTAATTGCTCGAATGAGCCGAGAGAATGAGAGAGCGAGAGAGGACGCTGACGCCGAGCTGATCCGTTCACGAGAGGAAGACTCGCGTCGACCTCATGTAGTTTGAAAATTGCAAATGGAGCCAGAGGTCCACGGAATCTTAAGTGTATTTAATTAAATCATCCTCTGAGATTATAAACCGCCTACTTTAATTAAAACCGCATTTAAGTATTCGACCGAATGATAAGGCGATAGCGCGGAGCGGTAACGCCTCTGATCCTTGATTACCCTCCTATCTCAGAACCCTCGAGAGATAGAAAGCCTAGATCTGTTGGCGCGTCTTGGGAATCACGTATAGGTATACGAGTGCTCTTAACGTGCTCGCAAGAATTGCTCATACGTCAGCGAAGCAATTCGATTATTGCCACGCTGACCGAGTTGTAATTTAACTCGAAGTTTTCACGGGGCAACGGACTTTATCGTCGCGTTCGTTGCTCCTCTCGGTCTGATGATTGCGACTTTATTCCTGACTGCGCGAATGCTCGGGACTGTTTCCCGTCAATAAGGAAAACGATGGGTATCTGCTTGCGCGACGGTAAAGTACATTTTCGTTATCCGACAGTCAGTCAGGACGATATTGAATGTGAATCAGCTGACCGAAAGGCAAAGCGAAATACGTCGATTATTATCCTTGCTCGTGGTGCAAGTAGTTTGGATCTCCCGACGTGCCTGGGTGGATGAAATAGTGCTACTCGAGTCTCCATGACAGGGCCCATCTGGGCAGCCTTCAGTTTCAATTTACAATGCGTTTACTCTCTTTCCTCTCTCTCTCTCTCTCTCTCTCTCTCTCTCCTTCTTGCCCACTCTTTTACATTCCTCTCTCGGGACTCCACCTCCTACACTTGAATCGTGAAACACAGTAAACCCAGTGAAACCCAGTACGGGTTTTCCGTAAAAAGTAAACTCTATGCAAACCATGCTAACTCTGAAAGCGAGACTTGCTAAACCACATCTAAATGACAGTATGTCTGGTCCCAGATACTTGACCGTTAGTTTTCGTTACGATTGTACTTTTGATCTTCCATTTAATGGTCACGTCTGATCTTAGACCTCTCGGAGGCCGGATGTCAAGTCACACGTCGTTCCTTCGAACGGTACAGAAAATTGATCGGTCTCCGATGATACTTGGACGTTGGCGCACAGCGTTTTACCTCGTGGATGATGCGCGACTGTTTTCAACGATATTTTATCCTTTGTCGAAGTTTGAGTAGTCGTGTGAGTTCCGAGCGCACCTTTAACAGGAGCACCCCGGAATAAGTGTGGGTACGAATGCACCGTCGGTATGCGTTATACATGTTATAATTCACCTGGAGAAGCCATAACTCACAACACGGCTCTCGGCTTCTTCGGTAGACAGTCGGGCTATGGGCGGAGTTAGCAATGGTTTCTTCCTCATATTTATTGCATTCGATACCTCGCGCACTAAACCACGCTTTACATGACCTTCACTGATCTCACGGTTTCCCTCGGCTCGACGCGATTTGTGTCTTTCGACCAAGGAGCGTCCCTTGCACACTTGGACGTTCCGACATGCCACCGGGTTCACTTGCGGTAGGTTACTTACTGCGGATTCTTCGATAAAACATGATCAGCAGCCGTACTCGAGCATCGGACGAGAGAGCTTCCAGTGCGTGGAAGATGACTCCGTAGTATCTATGTCATGCGGAGTTAGTGACGATTCGGGAAAATGTGCACTGTCCAGGCAGGCGTGTCCAGGCACTGTGTTGCAAGGAATGATCCTTCTGCCTTCCGGGAGCCAAAGACAACTAGGAAGGCGGGAGTCCGAAGGTTATCAGATTGGAACGCTTCTCGGTAGACCACCGTGGCGTATCGATCAATTACACGACAGCCGTATAAGGCAATTATTAAATCACGCAAACACGTCGTACGTATCGGTAACAAGCGATCTCGTGTCACTCCTCGAGTCACTCAAGATCGAGTTACCCGTACGACGTCCGGGATCTAAAAAGCGGATATTGTCCGGTATAAGATTGGTATACTCGGGTCCTGACATCGCGGTTACACATTCGGAGGACTCGGATGAACCATAAGAAAATAGCTACTGATAGTGGGGCCGGTCTTGCGAGCCTATCGTAGCTACCCGTCGTCGCTCTTCTTGCGATGCACGAGAGGTCACGTTAGTCAAAGAAGTCAAGGGTCATAAGTTAAACTAGAGAGGATCGGCAGGTAACTGAATCGTTAAGACGAGCCACCGAATCTTAGGTACGAAACGATCCTCGCGGAGCGTTAGACATAGGTAGGAGCAAGTATATCATGAAATCGGAGCAGGTTCACGATGAGGAATCGCAGCCTCTATTCAAAAGGCCGTCTCCTCGAGCCAATTCATAATTTCTTTCTTTCGCTGAAGTCGGGTGCGCCGCGAATGCGATACGAGATTTATAGAGGCCGGAGCACCGACTGTAGGTAGATGCATAGGATTGCAGGCCGTTATAGCTATGCGGTAGCAGAGATTTCGCACCATTAGCCGTGGCGAACCGTGTCGTGTCTCTTTCATGTCTATGGAGTAGGACGGATTTGAAATTACAATTTCCCGCGTCCCTGTCGCCGAGCAAATACGGTGGCACGATTGTTATGATCGTCGTTCGCCGATCCCTAATACGGCATTAGGCCCCCGCCGCACAACTATTGTCCAATTAATGTCAGCGCGCGGATGCTCGGCATCTTAGGTTTATTTATTTATACGGGCGGTCGATCGATGAAATTTAAAGAAATTTTACGTATTCCAACGTTTGCTCGTTCTCCCGACGCGGTTCCGTTTCCCTATTACGAGAAACTAGCGGATTCGTCCTCGTTCGGAATTTCGATCGGGAATAACGGGATATTCATGGCGATCGCGATCGCCGTTACAGGAATTTGTTCTTCTCGCTCGCGTCAAGGTAATCGCTAAATTGAATCTTTGCATATGACGGAGTTACGTTCGAAGCTACTGAAAAAATTCGAATCGGCTTTTTTAGTCGTTTTTTTTAACTTCGTCCTCTAAGATCCAAGATCACGTGGTATCACAGTTTTCGCGATCGGTCGTTCCAAGGCGGCGATTATGTCCTCAATGTCCCTTCTTGGGACAAATTCACCGCCTCCGTCGGGTCGATAGGTAATCTTTAATTCATCGTCCTCGCGATCGTCTCACGATCAGCATGCTATGGTCCCCGGCAGCGAACTAGAATGATCGGCAACGATCTACATATGCTGGGAACTACCCAATGACTGCATGCGTTACGTATCGCTGGATCTTAGAACTGGATACCGTCGCGCATCCGTCATTCCAGTTGTCGATCGACGATAGTGGTATAACTGCAATCTCGATCCTCGATCTTCATAATTATAATTAGACACGTGATTGCGGGTTCTTGAGAACTCTGCCATTCGGTTTTATATCATTTTTTTTACAAATTCTCTTCCTGAGTTGCATGTATCGAGCTATAATTTGTTGTACTCGAACGATCTCATCGCGATCGGGAATTAATTGTTGAAATGCATAATTATCCACTCATAATGCTTACTAACAATCGCTATCTGGGTGCGTAACGCGAGTAGACAATCGTTTTTCGAATAGCTCTTATACTTCGAAATAAGTGTTTGAATGATATACGTTTCAAGTGGATTTTATGGTGTGACATAAATCATTGATTATTAGCTATGCACATTAAACGCAAACGTTTCCAGGCGCACAAAATCGTGCGTATCGCAATTCAATTGGTTGTATATTATCTTTAACAGATTTCGATATTTCCATGTATCGTGCATGTAGGATTACGTCCTATTAGAAACGCAGGTATATACGTATATCTCTGCAACAGCACTAAGAATTGCAATGTTGGATGAAAAGAGAATAACAATTAAATGATAATTGGGTAATACGCACTTGCACGACAAAGTTTTTTATTATTCTGTGTTTATTCAATTTTAAATTGCATGTAGCATTTAGGAAACGGAGAAAATATTCCAGTACTCTTTACCGTCAAATTTCATTAGGATTTTCTATGTTACATGGTAGTGCAGGAATATACAGACATTGGCGCTTAGTTTGCCAAGAAACAGGAAATTTTACGACAACACAATTGTATTCAATGTTCAAGAAAAATTACTATTGTATATAGGGAAACTTTATAATCTTACTTGAAGACATTGGAGAATCAGAAGTTTAATCGAGTGGAATTTGCTATAACAATCGTAACAATTATGACGTACGTGCAGGAATATTTTAGCGGCTTTGAAGGAACTTTTGTTTCGCATATAAATTGGTAACGATCGTTTGGTAAAGATTTTATACGAACATAGTTAAAAATACGAAAGATGCAGTAAGAAATAAGTAGTCAAATAATAATACATTTGTTTCGTTGGTCAAGTCTAACTTACATTCTCACTTTTTACACTGTATCTTATGCAGAGTTACTACGTTCGAATAGTAAAATTCTGAATATACGTAACACTCGTAAAACAGAACTGTAGTAAATTCCTTCAAAATGCCTGTGTATTCTCCGATTACTATAATTATGTAGTAACTTTTATTGCAAAAGTTTCTCCGTGTACTGTAACATTTAAAAAACAGCGGAAATAACAATTCAATATGAGAAATATCCGCAGGAAAGATATAAAAATAAATATAATTACGTAATTTGCATAAAAACAAACTAGTAAAATTAACAAATTTTCGCTGTTACTCAAAACAAGAATTACGCTTAAATGTAAGAAAAATTGTATTGCTTTGACAGCTGTCAACCTTAACGCCTCAATTATCAGCAGCGATAATTCAGTGTGAAGTATTAATTATACGAAAATAAAATATACAAAGTCACGCAAATCAATGTTAGAACACATTTATACGACACACGCATACAAATTTTTGCCATGACGAATGCATAATGCGCGACCAGTTACTACAGTCGTGCCTCACGGTAAACGTGTTTGCCTTTATTTTTCGAATGATACCACGACTATATGCATTCTTTCATCACACTTTTCTTTTTCACCAAAGAAATTCTTAAAGGGAACAAATCGGACAACGCCGTAAGTTACCTCCGGATAAGTAATACCTTCGCGTCTTCTCTTTCTCCTGTTGAGCAGAAGGTAATATCGCGAGGGGGCTTAAAAAAGCGGCGAGAACAGTAAAGTATCGAGTGTTCGCGTTTGAGTCGAGTAAACTGTATCCAAGGTACAATGTTAAACTGGTTGTACTTATTCTTGGCATACCGGGCGGTATGAGAGGTTCGTTTACGCGGCAGCTCCAGACCGTTGCTGCTTGTAAGCCATGTTCCAACTAGCCAGCTAATAAAATTCAAAAGGCAACACTGCGCTTGGCCTCCTGCACGCTCGAAGGACATACGAACTACGAAGTTTCGTTATGCCGGAGACTAGGGTTATCGTAACCGAGCCCCGTGTGCACTTTGTTTCTCTAGTTATTTTATTGACAATAAGTTTGCTTCCAAGCGTTCGTTCTACTCTCCGGCAAAGTACCCTTTGTATATTAATGGACTTTAAGAGAGCTCTGCAGTCACTCGCAAAAGCTCCTATACTTATTAACGAAATGCCCTCTGTTTCTTGCCATATGCTTATTTTCTTTGACCAAGTTAAAAATGTGTGCTATTTTGAGCTGAAACATACAGACTTTTTTTTTTTCTAATCGTGGGAACATGGAAAAATTATAAAATGTTCTTTGAGACCTCCTGGGGTTTCAAAAATTCGTAGCATCTTTTTAGAGATTCAGTACTACTAAAAGTACTGCAATTAAAAGGCAATTGAGTAATTCTATCTGTTCTTAGGATCTATTTCAATTGCAATTTTTTCTCATAGTTCTGTTGGTCAATCAATGTGTGACTTTGCAATTGTATGGACGAAATATGTAATTTCGCTGTATCGAACTAATTGGTATGAAATACTTTGTAAATTGCACTTATATTAAAACACCGGAAATGCATAGGATACTACAGGTACAGCTGCTAGAAAGAAACATTCTAAAAGGGATTGTTCGAAAACTATATCTATGTCTTCAATATCACAGTGAACATTCTATCGAGTCGAGTAACACGCCGTATCGCTCCTTTTATCGGACGTGTCAATTCCAACTGTCAATGTCATGAAGGTTTTCATAACCAGCTCAGTGAAACGAGGCATGGACTCCGCACTTGCCGCAGAAGTCAAGAAAGAGACACGTCAATGCTCGATCGAGAAATTAAATGAAGCAAAGTATGAAAGAAATACCAAGTCTATCAAGATCGCACAATGAAAGCATTACAGAATTTTTAAAAAAATATTTCACAGGAAACAGCCGTCTTGGAGCTAATACCCACTTTATACTTTCAGTTTAATTATATCTCACAACGTGGATCAATCTCTTTTTACTGCATTTTCCCTTTCACAAAAATCTAAGTCCTTTAGCCCCTCTTTTACAGCATGTAGGAATGCATTTTAAAATCCTCGCGGGTCTGTCGATTACTGTGAAAAGTAAAACTACAATATAACCAATAAGATACCTACGAATCGAATGAATGTCTACGTACGCAAGACACAAGATAACTGAAATATCATAAGACAAATATTTAATTGTAACGAACTAGATGTATTTTTCAAATTAAAAAAAAAATAAATTGTCACACGAACGATGTCACCCAATTAGCGCAGTATCCGAGTGACGTTGCATCTACATAACGAGCGTTTCCGAGTATTTTACACGATTGACTAACGACTGACAATTAGGTAAGATAATAATGACAATTAGGGAAGAAAGAAGTCAATTGGCCGAAGCTCTGGCGCGTTTACTCGCGCGGAAAGCCGCGCCACGCGGCGAAGGTCTCAGCTCCGTTACGACGTGCGGTTTCATTACAACCGGCTCGCTTATTAATTGGCGATAGTTAATTTTAACGTTGCCGAGTATTACGCTTCCCGTCTTACCTAGCGAACACAAACACTCGCCTGGATAACCCGCATGCATTCACGTGCAGGCGAGTCACACGCGCGCTCACTATTAGTCAGTGCGAGCACCTACTGCCAACTACTGACTACTAACGCCACTAGCAGCTCCCTACTACCGAGAGAGAACGGGCCGAGCACGAACTTGGAAACGTTAATTCGTGCCACGGAGTTTCGCATGAATTTTAACAAGCTCGCACTCACGACGCATCCACGGGCGTTCGTTGCGCATGCGTGGGACAACTCGCGACCATTCGTCCTCCCGCGTTGCCGGTTATGACTTTTCGAAGAATTCGAAAAAAAAAGAAGAAGGACCGACACCGCGCATAACCACGAGCTCTTTACGAGCTCCATGATTTTCCTCGTAGCTACCACGAGTAAAATATGTACGGCATACCCGATGACACACGTTACACAGATACCCGGGTACCTGGCTGGCTACCATATCCCATTAGCAGATCCGCCTTCTTTTGCGCAATCCTTTACTCTCATCGAACAACGAAATCACTCGAGCGTCACGCGTCATTGAGTATTGCACAGCAAGAGTTAGCAGCGCTTACAAAGCTCGTTCGAAGCTTTTTACCAACTGTTGGTCACATATATCGCGTGCTATCTCAGCTTTGGACAGGTATGAATGGTGTTTTAATTGGCTCTATCTCTCCATGTTAACCCGCTCCTGGCATATGCTATCTCCGATGCGTGCGCGTACGTGGTACAATTCGATCATAAAAACATCAGGTTTTTACGTATCGCTTTACAAGTCGTTAACGTATCGGCCCGCAAGACTTCATTCTCGCGATTCTCGCTGGGGAATGATACTATTTCGTTTCTTCGGATGACATGAACCATGAAGCTATTTTAGATTTTTATAGGGTTTGTCGCCATTGTATCACCTCTATAGGCACCATTGATCATCTTAGTGGCTTTCAGCACATGGCAACAGGGAACTAGACGTTCTACCGAACATCTGGAGCAGAGGAAGACACTGAAGGAGAATCGCTTGAAGCATTCGTGCAAAAAGTCTATTTCCCACGCTGGAGCTTCCACGCTGCGTCTCGGAGGACAGACGGGCCGACGCTAACAGGACGAGGTTGCACAGTGGACGTGAGATCCAGATGCTCTCCTGGATCTTTAAGAACTCAAAGTAACTTTCTGGAGGAAGCGTCTATACTGGTGTCGCCTCTGGCGGAACTGTCAATCCCTGCAGCTGTTTCTATCATATAACCATAGGTACCTGATGAGCCGAGCTCTCTGGAAGTGCATCTGGCGGAAGGAACAAGGCGTATGACGTAATGTTATCTTAATGGCCTTTGTTCGATTAAAACTTAAGGATCGGCATGGTATACGCGAAATATATGATGGGTGGATAAAATGTACGGATGATCGCTAGATAAGACTGCGCTGCTAGGAGCATATCCGGAAAAACCGGTCCGCGACACAAGATCGACAGGGTCGACTTAATGGCGTGGAATCCTAGCTTTTCCCCTAGATGAGCTGGCGAATCGATGAAGAGCGAGTGAACGAATTCATCGGCATCCACCGCGGGGGAACCGATGCCGACAGTCGCGATTCCCAACGAGACGATCTACCTTGCGATTTGCCGATCGGCGCGTGATCCACTCTTTCTCGCATGGTCAGCGATCTTATTTCAATCCTTCATTGGCAACGATCGCTTTTTCCACGTCCGATCGATCGGCGTACGCCGCTCGCAAAGTGAGAAGAAGGTGTCCTCCATCTGAAAAAGGCGATTCCGCCTGTAGAACCATTAAAACTGCCGAGTCGCGCGTGCTCGCACGTTTAAATTTCTCTATTTCCGTGAAATACGATTCGTTAGTGGTATAAGTGTGCAGCCACTGGACATCAGCCGAGTATACGAGAAGAAGTCAATTTGTAGCCAAGCCGCATCGTGACCATTCCAGGAATATTTCCTAGATCCTTACTAATTGAAATTGATTGTCGTTCCATCAAAGTCTCAATTCTATTTGATATATACTACATGAGCTTAGTTTTCATTTTGTTCGTCCTCTTATTCTCATTCGTATTCCCACGCCTGCATTACAAACCGATCGTTAAATACGTAAATGTTAAAAATATCCTACAATTTTATTCCTATATAAATTTTAGATTCACACATTTCTATTTATGCTCATGGCGCAACTTAAGTCTAATGTCCACCTGGATTTTTAGTATTTTTTTTTTTTGCGGTACCAATTCGAGACTCATCGTACAATCGGTATTTTTATCGATGTTTAAGTTTCAACGGTACGAATCCACGTGCTTAAATTACGAGACGATGTCCAAGTCTGGAGCGGATAGTACTATAATGCTGACAGTAATTCAGAATGAAAGTCCGTACACTGGTGATACACTCTTCCCCAGAAAGTCATGAATGAGCATTATTCGCGGTCCTCTCGCAAAAAGAATGAGAATCTGCGTGGGTTACTGTGGGCCGCGACAAGCATCGTGGCACCGTTCGCGTCACGTGATCTTCGATGTACTCTCTGCGTTACTGACAGTAAAACCGACGCCAGAAACGATAATACATTGATCGGATAATGCCAATAACCGTAACGAGCGACCAGCCACTTTTTCGATTTAGCATACAATATATTGTATCGTGGAAGGTATAAAATTTCTTAAATCGTCTCATAAAATCAAATAAAAAATTCTTTAGCGCGTTTCTGCGCGAATGCAACACCGACGCTAGACGACAGGTTCGGAATGAATAAAAAAATTCGAATAACCTACTATTTTTTTAAACGTAGCTTAGTCGTGTGCTTGTACGTCCCGCGGGATTGTCTAGTCAGTTGTTCCAGACGAAGAAGAATGTCATCCTGCGTAGGCGGCGTGAATAACTGGTGCGCTACAAACGGTAGCACTGAGCAACGTCCTGTATCTCACGCCGAGTGCACCCACGCTCAACTTTTTCCTAGATAGGCCCAGAGAGCTTTACGTGCCTAGGAGTGCGTATTTCTGCGATATCGCGCCGGGGCAAAGCTCCCCTTTGATGTAGGACACGCAGCAGAGAAAAGACACCGTGGATAAGCAGTACGACGACAACGACAGCGACGGCGACGACGACGACGACGGCCATGGCCATTGTGTTTCTGCCCACGTGGATGCTAATATCGAATACAAATACGCGCAATAAACCAAGGACTAGCCTAGCCTGTAAAACGGGGCCCCTTCCTGGAGTAGCTATCTCGCCTGCTGCATTGTTTCCAATGTGGAGAATTTCTTTTTTACGTAAAACTAGATTGTAACTCCTGGCCGTGTACCTTGACCCAACTGCTGCCCTCGCGAGGTTGATCGCATAACTATTATACTCGTGGTTTTCGTTCCCGTACTCCTTGTTATTGTTGCTGATAGTACTCTTTATATAGTATCTAGCTGCTAACCGGCAATCTCAAGTATTAGCCTCATATGCCAAACGGTACTAATTCTAGTTATCTTCTGGTTGTTTGCCTATGTATTCTTTATCGTCGAGGAAAAATCAATTACGAATTGCCGATTGAACTTTTTCAAATATCATTATACCATTATCGTACACTTTCACGAAGAAGTATCGTGAGAATGTTCAATCTGGATTGCATATAGCGTGCAGCCGTGACAAAATCAGATTCAGTTGAATATTGCTTGGTAATGTTCGTCGTATATAATACTTTCAGCTTGAATATCAATAACGAATGCTAATGCATTTCTAGGGAAAATAAAAGTAAATAGAGTAACTTACAGAGAATGCCATTTTTTTAAAACTACATAGATAGATTTCAATTATCGATCGATCAGCGTTTCTTAAAAAAATTTACAATTTTATTAATCATCGCTACGCGCTATTAATCTTAATAATAAAATCAAATCTATCGATCTATGAAAAACCATTAACCACGTTGCAAAGTCACGCAGCGTAAAGTTGATTAGGTAAAATTTCTAAGCACGTCCCTCTTAACTTGATAGGCAAAACGGTGTCTGGGAACTGGGAGTGGTGTTCATATTCGTTCTTTGTTTTTCTTGCGCGCAGAGTGCTTTGACGAATACACCTAGAGCGAAAGATTATTCCAACAAGGGGCCTATTTGCACTTGTACACTGGTAAGACCGAATGGAGCATAGAAGAACCCTAGAGAGTACACGAGAAAACACGAAGTCTGACACTGATAAAAATTGTACGAGCCGTATGACCAAATTGAGGCGTCACTAGTTTTTACTCGTCCGCTAGGGTCCATTTTTGTTCAGTGGTCACCGAGCTGCAGAGACGCGGACGAACGGACCTCCCATAATTCAACCAACTACGAGATAACGAACGTTTTTTGCTTAAGATCCAAAGGCTACGTAGATCTTTTTTTCTCGAGATGAAACGAATCAACGAAAAATCATGTTAGGTTGAAGGTTAGTCGAATGAGTTCTGGAATAATTGTGACCTTGATAATCAAACGATCAATGATAATTGCTCGTGCCTACTAGTTTTCCTGAACAACGTGAATGACCAAGATTAGAATCACAAACGATTCTATTTTTTTTGTAAAACAAAAAGTACCATTCAGGTCATCGGGAACGCTCAAACTGTACCAGTATGTCGGAGTGCAGCAAGTGTCTATAGTAATTTATTTTCCTAGAGAATTATCAAAATTAATTAAATCAACTCATATTTCTAGTAACTAATTTCTCATAATTTCCACAATTGCCTGACAGTTGATAGCTATGCGCATATTACGTTAGTGCAAGTAGCATCAATCAAATTTGCATGAAAGTTTCAATCTACTTGACTCAAGATAAAACAAAATGCATCAGTACTGACTAACGAACTGGTTCGATAATAAGAGTAGAACTGCGTTCGAATTCGAAAAGATGTAATGAAGAATTGGCCCATCTGCTGTCTCCAGAACAAGCCCTACCAGGTTACCCTGTCACCTTATCACGTAACAGAGTGCAGGAGATCACGGCATGTAATGAAATACCAGGTGTATTTGCAAGGAAGGGTAACCGCACGTCGGTTCGCTGAAAAGTCGTGCATGGTGGTTCAACCGCAGAGGGCCGGAGTGCCTGGTGAATCGCAGTAGGTACTAGGTTTCTTTGACCTACTTAAAGTACCTAACTTCGTGACAGGTTACGTTCCCGTTTGTCGAGAGTTGCGGTCAACGGGTCGAATTCCGACCTGGGAGCAATGTTTTGAAAAGCATCTGATTCAGTACTTGATTTAGGACTGGTAAGCAGTAGATACGATTTGTAAATCATGCAACGAAGGCAACTACCGTATCATTGATGCAATAGGTACATTTTTATAAATGGGATATTTTTTTAGGCACGCGATCTAAGTCTACGTTATTTGTGTTGTCTGTGAGAAACAATACTAAATCCTTATTATGCAATGCACTCGATTTTCTAGCTCTCCCTGATTGTGAGAATGCACGTTAACTGATTCGTGCGATCTTTGTGATCTTTACTTGTACGCATCACGCATTTTCCATAGAACCAAACGGATCTCAGCTGTCAGCTGTTGAAATGCCTTGCAATAATTTCAAGAAATGATTCTGCGGCCTGGAGGCTTAGACTTTTCAGATACTATAAGTACCACACGTATCCGCTTTCCTCAAGTTCTTGCCATTGGTTATAAAATTCCAATTGGTCATTACGAGCTATAAAATTCACTCCCGGCCATTGTTCAAAAGAATAACTGCAGAAACCAGTGCATCGGCACAACATAAATACTTACTTATAATGAATTGCAACACCTAGTGCCTTTCCTGTTTCGATATTGCCGAAAGGGAGAATCTTACTACTGATAATAGGAATAACAACTACGTTCCATAAAATGAATTGCACAAGATATTTTTTTTTATAACAGGACACTAACTGCACTACATTTTTATTGTAAAGTGGTATCGAACATTTTCCTCGTAGATTATAACAGGACACTAACTACACACTAAATTTTTATTGTAAAGTGGTATGGAACATTTTCCTCGTAAATTATAACTTTTAAAGGTCTTTCCGTACATTGAATAGTGGCTTGTGCTCGTTTATTCGTTGAATTTGTCAGTAACCGATCGTGTTTATTCACTAGTATTTATTGCAATTTCTCATTCGAACGTTACAGTGGTTAAAATATAGTAGAATGGGCAAACTGATTTACTTTTTCTGTTCTTTAATATGATTCTGGGAAAAATTGCTTTTCATTATTCCAGGACAACAATTTGCAAATATTTTTATCGGAGAATCTAATTATTGCATAAATTGAATTAAAAAGACTTATCGCCAATCGACTTCTACTTAATTGGTTATCATTCAACCGACATGTACCTCTTACTAAAAATTGTAATGTACATCAATAAATGCTGATAAATTATTCGTACTGTACATGATACACGTACGGTATTATATGCTGGATCAATTATATTCGCTTATATAATTTGGCTATTCGATAATATCCACAATATATTTTAATAAAATTACTAGCAATAAGTTAGAACTTAAATAAAGCCTGCGTACGTATACCTACATTTTTTAAATTCACCGACACTTATTAGGTTCATCTAGTAAGTGTTGATTCTCTACTTGACTCCTTGAATACACCGAGCGCAGGTCGTATAAGAAAAGAAAAGAATTAGAAACCACATTCTTTCGCATGTAGCTCTAAGAAAAGTAAAATCTCCTTCAGTAACATAATACTCGCTTACCGAAATCTTGATTCGCGGGTATGACATTGTATGGAAATTTCTGGCGAATATCAAAGAAAAACTTCTTAAACTTCCTTCATCCGTACAAGTTAGTTTCTCATTTTATCAATCACAACAGTAAGTATGCAGCATGAATTCAGACAAAAAGTCATCGGTTTCCCGCGTCTTACCAAAGTAGATAAGTAGATCCTGCCTCAAA
The DNA here is from genome assembly GCA_031762395.1 of Calameuta pygmaea. Classification (NCBI taxonomy): domain Eukaryota; kingdom Metazoa; phylum Arthropoda; class Insecta; order Hymenoptera; family Cephidae; genus Calameuta; species Calameuta pygmaea. Next base: position 137,958 of record JASANN010000037.1, on the reverse strand, counting down.
AAACGGGAACGAAAATACTCGTGCGAACGTGTATGAAATTATTATTAGCAACAGTTCAATCAGATTCATAAGCAATGTAGAAAAATATATACGCAATTTCAATAGCGCATGCATAAATAATTGACTAACAAGTTTTCACGGTCAAACCCTGTTAGCAGTATCTGTTAAGCTACATTGCTCCAAGGCGCACACGGTGCATCACAGCTGCAGCGACAGTATTGCCTGACATTTAATTTACTGTAATAGAAATAATGTCACGGCTCGCCCGATACGAAATAGCAGCTTCCCGTGACACTCGGGTACATAGCTGTATCATACGAAGAGCGTAGCCGTCGGAGCAATTTAATGTTTGAAAATCGTAACGAATAAAGAGATAACCCGCGCAAGAGTGAATGAAGATCTTGGAAAATCTTGGGCAGCGAAGCTTCTTAACTCCCGATTAAAGATAGCGAGCACGCGCGCCCTCCAGCTGAAAATTTCAATCGGATGGCTGATTGTGAAAGGAGCGAGCCAGCAAGTACCTCCGGCGAGGTATAGATATGTTCGAGAAGACACGCAGGAGCAAATGGCTGGGTTTCGTGCCTGGGACGAGTTTCGTATCTGATCTTGTCGTACTCGACTCTAGGACGTAAGCCACGGATCTGGCGGACACTCGCATTTACACCTCTGTTTTATGACCGCTCGTTTATTAGCCACTACCTACAACTCATTTGCCCCCGTTTCGGAAGCGGCTTGTTAGTCGCTCTTATCGAATCGGCCGGGTACAAATTCACCCCGTGCGCGACGGCCCACGCGATCGCAGTGCCGATCGCCGATCGGAAAGTTCAACGTACCGTTAGCGCTTTGGCTCCTTATCGGCAAAGCAGCGCGGGCTACACGCGCCGCGTCAGAAGCAAATTTAGGACTCCTAATGGAAGTAGGTGATATCGCGCCGGGCGTAGGCATTCGCAATCAGCTTCTGTCCTTATTAGACAGCATATAATCATATCGGCACTAACTTGCTCGTAACTCCAGCACCGTATAGAGCACTGCGATAGCCTTATACCTATCTCTCCCTTAGCCTTGCGCATCCCGGAGCCACTGTAGGTATACAGGTAGCTTCGCTCGAGAAGACACGAGTCCTAGCTATCGAATTAAATCACGGCAAATAAGCGTGATGCGGAAGCAAATATATTCGCACGGACTGTACTCCGAATTGCTTCCCTGTGCGCGGTACGTTATCAAATAGTTTTCGAGAGATAAAAATGTTCAAGATAAATGCATAGTAAAACCGCGAGTAGGGTCCAGCGGCTGCTTCTCATTACTCGTTAGACTCATATGAAACGACCTGTAGAAGAAACACGAAGAGGTACCCCCGGTAGCTCGCAAGGAGAAAAGATAAGGGGTAATGAATGCGATACCCTCCCGTGGTTCGTCTACCGAGGATGGGAAGAGCTTGTTTTTCTTCGTCCTCGTACAGAGGCTTCGTGTGTGCCAGAAGCCGCCCGCGGCCATTGTTGCGCCTCAAGATCCATTAGGGATTTCAGATATTTATTATGCGAGCTGTTCGGCTATCTCGTGAAGCGACCGTGCAGTCTCTTTATCGGATTCCGCGAATTTCCGATATCACCCTTCTTACATTAGAGAATGAGAGAGAGAGAGAGAGAGAGAGAGAGAGAGAGACCAGCAGGAAGACCGAGAGAGAATTCAGGATGCTGCGACTACCAGCGCGCACACGATTTTAGTCATGTATACATACCGTAATAGTCGAAGCATATACCGTAAATAAAAATCTATTTTGAATTCTTGATATAAAACAAAACCTAGTCTGTCGCTCCGTCTAGATTGTATAATGGTAATCAGCAATGTACCTATATAATTAAAGTCCGTCAGACCGAAGCTACCGAGCTTACCTTAAAGATCCTCTTCAACCTCGGTCAGACACTTCGAGAGCTGCTTAAAGAACAGAAGCCGTACACGATAAAACGACTATTTCCGTCTAGCAGTTAGGTTGGTAGCATTAAAGATATCAGCCAAGAGGCTGACACGTTAAAAACATACTGGTAGCTCGTCTTCGTGCGTGCATCTTTAATCCGTCTAGGACCTCGTCCTGTCTGACGAGTATCCGCTGAAATCCCCTTCCATCCAGGCGTCCAGAAAACAGGCTTGCTATTCCCTGCGCGAATCTTCTCCCGGTAACCAAGCTTTCTCGCCTCTTTATCGAGCCAAAGAATCTTTCAAGTATAAAATTTTACGTTGGCAGGCAGACGACCACGACTACGTGGATATACGTATACTTGTGGCGATTTGCCTTTGCTCGAGGATGAATACCTTCGATACGAGAGAGAAGAGATCTCTCGTGATACATTGTACCGCGAGTATCCTTACGGAATAGACAAAGAGTGAATAAAATATGGAATACGTGAAGAGCTTCGAAGTAGTCGCGTGGGTTACGGGATCGGTATTGTAATGAAACAGTCGTACAAGAATACAGAGCTGATACAAGTAGTTTGCTGCATATAGTGCTCTACATTTCTGACGGCTGAATCACAGGGATTTTTTTTTTTAATACATCTATAAACGATAAGAAAAAAATCCCTTCCTCGATTTGAACAAACATCGTGCATTTTGCTGCTTTATATTTATGAACTTTTCAGTAAATATTAGTTACGGGTATTTATGTATTCTTATCGTTACGATCTACGTGTTAATTAATAAACCTGTCACAAGTTATGATAACAATTTTAAAATCCCATCTTCGCGAATGGCCTTTAGATATTCAGAATTTCGAAATACGCAAGGTACCGCTGTGATTCAAGATTACGTGAAACGATTCAGCCGAGTGTAACGGTTGAAACGGGTGGGTGAAGTTGAGAAGGATATGGTATTGCGAGGGTGTCCTGATTGACTCGTGATCGGCGGCCATTGCCTCGGACACCACAGAACGGCCTTGCTATTACCTTCGCAGCTATCGCAAGTCGATGCCTGGAACGGTGCGAGAACTTTACCATGTAATAAGGCATCGTCGCTGGCCTGTAGTAGCTCGCGGCACAAGCGAGTAAATGAATATGACGCAATAACGACGAAATCAAATCCTGGAAAGTGTTTGTTCGATTTTTACAGGTGTCGGGAGAACTGCAGGTGCGGACCCGTCGACCCAACCCATGCCCAGTTACGAGAGAGCCACGTACCTGAACCACCAGCCAACAGAAACCAAGAGCCAGCGCCTTCCGCACCTTCCGCGCCTATGACGTCGCTGAATAAACCCAGAGACTACGTGGGCTTTACACTGCCGTGATCTGATTTATGCGTCACGTTGTACAGGATGTCTCGAAAATACACATGAGAGTAAACGGCAATATGGTACGTGTCCTGAAGGGGATACCGTAGCGCGAGGAACACCTTTTCAACCGATCATCTGGCCTCCATGTCGAAGCTGCCTTACGTCAGCTGCTGCTTCAGGTGATCTAAGCTATTATACTGGAAAAATTTCAAAAGCAATGGGTAATAATTTCTTTCCGAACACCCTCTAGATTAACGCATGTTTTCGCGTGTGCTTTCACTGGGTGAGAACATTGCGTGACCTTTTACGATGCTCGGGGGGGGGGGGGGTACCAGGTAGTGGTGAAAGATCGGCAAAAGATCTATGAAGGATCGCAGGCTAATTGTAATGAACTTGCGCAAGAGAATATGCCTACGCCTTTTGCACTTTGCGATATTCCAATCACACGGGATCGCAGCACGATACACATAATAATAGCGACCCTAGATTCATGATAGTTTCTCCACTATCCGTACCTCTTTACCACCATGCTTTGTGTCTAAAACGATTAGTATCGTCGCACGATCAGCACACGTATCTTTTTAATAATCGGAACGTAAGTCATGCAATTAATTTAAGATGCGCCTTCCTAGGTTGGAATGTTCCTGGACTCGATCGTCTCTGATCTATCGGGCCAATATCTCTCCGGGCCCTCGGAGAAGTATTACAGTTGTTCAGCATCAGTTTTACTCAGTGACTTTGATCGGGCAGTTGCGGAATGCAGGTCCGTTGCTGTTCGGAGCACTCTGCTCCATTCCACTTCGTAGCATATAACAAAGCGCAGTTAAGAGTCCCGCATAGAGTGCACCGAACGCTTCGAGCGTACACGGCGTAATGAGTGGTTCCGTGTCTCTAGTTCTCTAGGACGTCTCTGGGCAGCGATCCCTATCTTAGTCTGGCTGACATTTGACATGCACGACGAGCATGCGTCTAACCGAGGAGTCGAGACTTGGAAGTGGTTGATTTGAAAAAATTCTAAGCGCAGGTTAACCACAAGCGAGAAAAGCTCCTCTGGGTTACGACAGCAACGTCGGACGAACGTGAGAAAAGTTACTCGCGTATGGAAGTCGCTGGTAAATCCGTTACTGGTGCGAAAGATGATCTACCCAGAAAACATGGAACGATTGGTACAGCAGTAGGAAGGATTGCTCGACCGCTTCTTTCCGGAAAGGCGTGTATGCTGATTCCTATGGCCACTCCTAATTTAACTTCAGTCCTCGTTATTCTGGGCATAGCATTCCTCAGGATGATATCGAACGTGCAACCAGGAATCTACCGTAGGAGTCCATAGGTACGCGGCAGTTGACCGGTAGGTCGAGGCGGCTCGCAACAATATTGCATTATTATTTATTAATTCGGAGCATACGAGATGTGTATCTGCGCGGTGCGGCGTGGTGAGCACTCCCCAGCATCACGACTTTCTTATCTTCTGAGCACCACCCGGTAGACAGTGGTTCTCTGTCCATGTAACTCAACTTACATTCCATCATCTCACAGAAACAAAAGAATACGTACAGATATGCCTCAGGATACTCTCGGTGCAGTATTTCAATAGAAAAGTAAAGACACTCGGAAATTTAATGTTGATTGATGAAGTCCGAAAAGATCATTCGTTATACAATTGGTGTAAGTAGAATCGATATAGGTTATTGAGAAGCCTATCTTCTATTACGTTCGTAGATTACGTCATTCGCCATCTGATATGGCAGTGGAAATATATAGAGTTTATGGACGATAAAATTCTGTCTTAGGGAGGCCATGTTTTTTTTTTATGACTCAATATAAAAGAATTTTTAACTCCCTCACATTTCTGCCACGAATCGGCTATAGTATCGTCGCGACGTTACTAGTAAGAATGGATCCTCGCTGGTATCGTTGCATAATGTACTGTCCACCTCTGGTCCGCTATGGCAATCTAGTGTCATCGCTCTGACCTCCGGTACCAGCGGCTACTGTTCTGTGATTACCATGATAATTCGTTCGCTTGACCATACTCACTCCATGCCGTGGGCAGATATAGAGTCTGCAATAGCACCGTCCGATTGAACGATTCCGTATTCTTAACGAGCGTCGGGGAACAAGTACAGTTTGTTTCTACCATCCTTTCTTCGCATTACTAACCCCTTTCAAAGTCTCTCCAGACACCGTGTCAATGTCTTTGGAAGATCACTGCATCAGGATTCTGATTTTGTACAAGTACCAAAAACAATACGACTATCTAGCTACACGCATAACTGGGATAGAGTGTGAGAGTACGTTATATCAACGATCGTTTAAAAGGTCAAAGTTGAACGTTTACTCGATCTGCGAGAAACAGACGAATAAGGAGGTCGTGTCTAAATTTACAAGCGACAGATCCAAAAGGTGGGCACGTGCGACGGCGACCGGTTTGTGAGACAATCATTGGTATCGGCAAGTCGAAATCGGTTTCGAGTGTTTTCAAATTAGCTCAAATATTTAGATTCGTATAATATAATTCAACGATCGATGGTCTCCTTTGGATTTGATTAGCTATTTTGAATTCGTCCCTCTTAGACTCTTAGAGGGGTGACATGCAGCTGACGTCTAAGGTTTGCGTGACGGTAGCTTGACAGGAGACAGTAATGGACGATACATATGTATATATCGTTTAAATTCATAAGTAGGCAGTCGGTAGTACTTCAAGCTCTTGTCAGGGAGTGTTCGCCGAGTTCTCCGCGTTCTTCGGCCCGCGCCATCATTCCGCGGCGCTCCGGTCGCTCGGCGTCCTCCGTTGTCCATCCTTATGCAGAGCAGCGACGATTTCCTCGTGTCTGAATGGCTTGAATAATATACGTTTGAAGTTAATGGTCTCCATTCAAGGCGCCTCCTGCCGTGGTCACCGCTTCGATCCCACGTTCCACCGTTTCGTGTGTCACTCAAGATCCCCATATGTAACTTAAACTGGGATTCGATGCGCAGGAGTCATCTTATGTGTGCAGGTATTTATGCGCGAACCGTTCGTACGCTTAGCGCATTTAACCGCGCTACTATCTGGCTCGTTGTTCTCGTCCTTTACGTTGCGAAAGAGGAAATAAAAAAAAAAAGACAAAAAGTCAATGGATTCCAAGCATATAATGGTATCTATATACATGTATATAATATCTATGCTATCCAACATCCAAATGCGATACGTTCACAATGCATTGACGGGTAATAGATCTGGAGGTTTATGTCATTTTTGCGATACCTTTAATGTCGGCTTCTAGAATATTCTCTCCCGTTGCTGCTGCTGCTGCTGCTGTTCACAATGATCGCTTCGATCTCAACGAGATGTAGGCAGATAGTAGGTATGCTGATACAGGGAGACGGTAATTGCATGTCACCCAGGGAGGGAAAGGCTTAATGTAAGCTCGCCCAGAAGACTTATTTAATAAAGGACCGTTCTACGAAGACGAGGACGATAGGATGATTAAGCGAATGAGTGCTCTTGACTTGATAGAGGAGTGCCACCCGTGAGTCCGTACGTTAAATCACCCGGGACGTCCCGCTAGGCTCATCTGCCTACCTTTCTTATCCGGCCCGTTTATCACGCCGCAAAACAGATCAAAACGATCGACACGCGAACGACACGTTAGAATTGCCTGCCATCGCTGATTCACTCTATCGGGTCCCGAGTCATTTGAAATCGAGAAGCCAATTCTCTCGCGAATCCCACCGCGAGATCTAACGATAAAACGTGTCTGAGATTTATCTCATTTGCGCACGGTAACACTGTTCGAATATTATACGAAGCAGGTTCGGACGATGTTCGCGATGACAATTAAATTGATTGTAACGCTTTGGCACAAAGCTACGTTGAAGCCTATCGAATAGATTTTCACACGTTTTAAAGGAAGTCCTAGATCCGAGGTGTTTTATCGTCATAATGTATCTCATTATCCGTAGAGCAGCTTGAGAAGTTGGCGTAAAATGTTGCGCGACGCGAAAGAATGACGTAGCTGAAACGTGTTCCTTTCAGCTGGAGGTGAAGAAGCGATTAATGGACTTTTTGTGCAATCACTGAGCTCCCGCGTGAAGTTGTTTGGCTTCGTGAAACTTCATTGATCACCGATAGAACTATAAGTACGAACGCTGCATCTATTCTATGGAAAACCGCAAACTTTTTCCGTCCCGTATAATTTCCCGTAGCTACGTAACAGTACGTACCTATGGCGTAATGAGGAATTCATGACGTAAGATATTATATTTTTTTTCTGCGCAACATACAAAAACTCTCAGCCCACTTTAATGAGATTCCAGACGAGTGAAAGGACGCCCCGGAAGACGGTGCAGAAAATATGTCGCGGTGTGGCTAAAAGGATCGTTACGTAACGCAGAGCAATTCGTCAGCATTAAACTTTGAGAACCCGACGATGGCTCTGGGCATTTTGTTCCATCAGCAGCAACTACGTAGATCCCTAGAATCCTGCGCCTTCGATAATCACTCAGAATTATATCGTGAACCAGTCAGTCCGATTTGGACGGAAGATGTCGAGGCGACTGGTGGGCACCTTTGGAAACTGAATGCTACCATACATAATTATCTGATTATTATGATTACTGTTCGAGGGCGTCATCGGGCCAATCACTGAGGAACAAGTTGAGCTGAGGTGGACGATCCAATTAACTGGAAAACTTCCTCGGGCTGATCGATACCTGACGATGTCCATGTCTCTAGTCAAATCGAAGACGGTAGCACGGTTGCCATGTTACATATGTAAGTATAGTCCTCACGAGATCGGGCAGCGCTCGATTAAATAGAATAAATTCTCATGAACGAAAGCCGCTCAACCAAATCCAATATATGTACTCATTTGTTTCACATAAATTCGGTCAGCCAGCGATGCATATATTTTATATATAGGAACGTACATAGGTATCGTTCGACCGGTTTGCCTTCCATGTACGACGCCGTGTCGTACAGCTTTAATGAGTGTGCTAAGATGTCCGAGTACTTCATGATATACGAGACGGAAACATGAGAGCTCATTGACGTAGTAGCTGGAAAAGGGATGAAAGGGCAGATTTAATTATGCAAAATATTACTATTCCTTTCTTCGCTCGCTACGATCGTGAAAAACTAATTTGTAAGTCGGTATGTATATAGGATAATTTTTCATGTGGACTCGGCTTACGATGCCCTTTCTTATTCGGTCGTGAAGGCCCGATAATAGATTCCCGAGGATTCCGAGAAGGTCACACCCTGAAACCCTCATCGATGACACGCGTCTTGACACCTTGTCACGCAACTACTAGTTTACGGCTGACCAATCAGGTGATGATATCTCCGAGCGGTTGGGAAGCCGCGTACTTCGTTGCTCCTGAACATTTTTTTTAATTAGAACATTTAATTGGACCATCGGCCAATGTTAAGAGCGCATCGGATCGTCCATCGTTCGGAACGATGGACGGGCCCGAAATTTCAGAGCGATCGGAAAAAAACTTCTAGTTAGGAGTTAAGCGAAGAACAAAAACGAAATTTCAACCGTAGCAAGACTAACAGCCATATTAGTTGGCACCAGTGTCCATTCTAAGAAAACCCCTGAACGAGGGAGTGACAATAAACGGGAATCTGCATGGTCCATAGGTTGGAAGAGTATCCGGTCTCTGGGCCAGGATAGCCAAAGCCACGCAATCGCAGTTCAAAGGAGCGAGCCGTGCGCAGCTGGATGCAGACTCGAACGAAAGGACCAGAGGTTCCTGCGCGGTAAGATTGCAGATGACGTGTTGCGATCCCCTTCCAAGAATAATCCTTGATCCCCAATTCGCAAAGCGTGGCTTGCAAAAACGGGTGGCGGCTAGACGAAGAGGGATGGATAGGAGGACACGAAGAAACACAAGGGGGTAACCATCAGCGGCCATAGTGGCGCGTGACTCATTCGCAAAACTGAAGTCCTCTCCCTTTTTATCCCAGGTCCCGTATATATCCCAGCATTGACGGGCCAGGGGGACGGGAACCTGGAAATTTGGAGACCCTCCGGATACCGGCGAAGCCCAACCCGCGGAACGATCTCACTGGCCGACTACCCTCGTTCGTCCCATTCGCGCCCCTTGGCGTAGGTCCTTTGCAAGGCCACGATAGGCTATCTCGCTGAGGGTAAGCGAAGGGTGTGGCTAGAGGCTGTTGAATGTATGCAAATCTGCTGAGCCCCGACTCCAAAAAAGGGTGGCTGCGTAGCTCCATCGATTTCTCTTAACCCTTTACATCGGCCCTCGTTTCGCAAACGAGGGGAACGTGCGTAAGTGCACATGTGCGTGAGCGCGTGCCTGCATCCGTGTATGCTTAGCTGCGTTAGCGCGTGTGTGTCAGTGGAGTGCGTCGTTTGCAGAAATAGAGCGCTCCCCGCACGTATGTAGGGCAACGTCAGACGTAGTGCGCGAAACACGAAATAGCCTGGGTCGCTGACGGAACGAGTCTACGATTCACGCGTTACCTTTACCCGCGCGATCCGTGTTAACCTAAGGCGGCCGGTTTTCTCGTGGCGGTTTTTCGAGGCTGGACTCTGCACGCTTGGGTGCGCCCTGTCCTTGACCTTGGCTCCCTCGTCACAAGGTCGCCCGGAAAATGGCGAATGATACGAACTTCCAGATAACCAAGGTGAGCCAATCACGGGCCGTAGGTCTGTTTTTCTTATGGATTTGAGATTATGCTTGGATTTCACGTGAAAGATGAAAATCTTAATCTGTTCTATTCGTTAGGGTATTTTTCATCGATTTGGTTAAGTAGGAAATTTCATTGAACATTACTATAGCGACACTGCTTGCAATTGGTTGCCTGATATTTATTTATTTCTTATTGAACAATAATTTACCAATTTTACGTATTAGTATTTATCCCACGTGATCGTCGAAATAGTTATTTTACAATTTCTATACTCTCGTACAACATTGATATTCTTCACCGAATAATAATACCATCATTACTCTTAATTAAATCCCGTTAGAGTACTTAATAAAAAAATATTTTTCCTAATACTAATTTTGTATTTCTATAGGCGCTACAATATCGAAATCTTAAGCATAAGTATATCCTCAATATAGTGACGCAATTGACTAGAAGAATTTTATTAAACATTATTATTGAATTTTGTATAAGTGTTCTGTCAATGGAAAATAGAAAATTATTTCACATCTTATTATAACTTGCTGTTTCTTATGCAATACCCACGTGCATTTATCTATGCAATATTCATTTTAAACGATTCAAATAATTTTCTTTACGCTACCCGCATCTTATTTCAATGAACGAGTATACTGTAGTCCTTACACGTGCGGACACTAAGTGCGCGGTGGTAATTGTTTTTAAATAATTGCAAAATAGTCTAGAAAACATTTTGTAATTGCAGATCAGAATCGGAGCGTATCAAACGGCAAAAATTTGCAACGTCAAATAATTCTATATCATAAGATCGGTCAAGGAGATACAAACATGACTTGCCGTTTTTCCATTTAATTATTAATAACCGTGTATTTATATCTTAGATGTAGCTGACTTCATGTCAATACAGTAATAAGTAACAAGCAGGTCGACACGACGTGTCTACTCGTTTCATAATTGGTATGTCGTAGAGCAACGATTCCCCTGAGACATTATCGTAGCTAACTTCGTTAGTTAAATGAAAAAAATTCTTGCTCCCTTTTCAGATTATAACGTCTATACCATCGTGCGGACTTGAACAATTTTTTTAATGTCTTACTCTTATCGAGGTATATCGAAATTGAGATGCAAACATTAAGACGTTCGTTTACGGTCATCGCTGCCCATTTTGCAATAAATATTGATATATTACCTATATAAATTATGGGATACACTATTTGAATCAATAATCCTGTCGTATTACTCGAAATGTTCAGCTATGCTATTAAATCGATACTCTTGATTGGTTCGAAGAAAAAAAGCCATGTTACGTAATATAATTTAAATTCACCAATTTATACGTATAATATTATTGTACGACACAAAGATATCGCAATATTTTCGCAACAACGAATATTAATATTAAAGTAAATCTTATGAGACCATATATCCCCCAAAAAATGCTAAATTATTTAATATACGGTGATTTAACAGATTTAAAAGGAATCGCGATCAATTAATCAACGGCCGTAAAAGAGATTCAATTTATGACTCGCGCCATTTCGAATTCTGAAAAATTGACCAATTGGAAATATATCGTGATATCTGTATTTGCACATTTATTTTTTTTATTGATTTACATCCTCATAGATTTCGGGTCAATAATTCATCTGAAATTGTAGATACGGCTACAATTCAGTGTGGCTATACACTCAAACACGATACACACACGTATTTTATATGTCGTTAACGAGTCGAAGCAGTAAAAATGTTTTTAATCCACATTGTCTGAGCGATTCGATCACCTAATAAAATTAAATGATTAAAAAAATGATTGTCTTGAAAGAAAAAAAAAAATCGTAGAGTTTCTTAAAGAATTCCAGAATTGAAATATCTTCGTAAGAATGAAGTCATTCACTGAATAAGACATTGGGTTTAATAGTTCCCACAAACGACGTGAATCAATTTAATATCGTGTTTTATGATCTAGAGCATTACTATACGGATTCTTATTTAACTCGAATACTTTCTTGTCAACTGATACGATGAAATACCGGTTATGAATTCCCACTAGAGATATATCGCGCAACAAGCTCCTTTAATTTGACTCTACCAAGTAATAAAACCGTGGGATTTGTAATCTTCGGTAAACTAAGAAATTACTGCGATGTGACACGCTAAATAAATTCTTATAACGATCGGAAGATACATTTTTCATTCGACGAATATTTATTAGAATCAATGCTCGGTCTCTTATTTATTTTTTGAACTGTTTGTACGTTTGACACTTATGTACATATAGTGCACGCGTTATGAGAATAATAGCATTTTCAAAATTTGATGCGTACAACAACTGACTTAAATTATAGTAGAAAATCAGATGTAATTATGAAAATTAAATAATTACTTGTGTCGTGGGCGACAGAGTTGTTTGTGGTTTCTTCAATGACTGTACGTAGTTTTGAACTGATGCCTTAATATTTGCAGATGAATAGTGGAAAATACAAGAAATTTTTATTGACATTTGAAAAAACTTTATATGTATAAGAAATTATTGTACAACGTGAACTACTGGAAGAACTTAGAATTACCACAAATGACTATACCTAAACTTTGAAAAGTCTGCTTAAACCTTTAATGCCTAATCGATTACAGGATGATTTATTGATTTTTGTCTGGGAAATAAACAAAAACAAAGGAATACTGGTTTAAAATGTATTTTTAGAATTTTGAATCCTCCTCTTTCTGAAATTAAGGTCCACTTTTCAAAATTTGCTAACCGAATACTAATTACAGCCATCTTTACTTGACCATACACTAAATAAGGTTAAATTCTTGACAATTGTAAACCGAACTATTTTATTTTTTTGTCACTCGATTCAATTTTGACCTCGAAAATATGAAATATCGTAAGATAAACCGGCATGATGTTTTTCCTAACTACTTACATTTTACAATAAAATTGGTATTGTTCTGTTTTTAGCTCATTAGTCACAGTATGTGAATTAGAAGATATTTTTTTGTTTTACAAAACTAGAACTTACGTTCCAAACGAGTAGATTAGAGTCTCTACTTAAAATAAGTTTTAGAAACATTCAAAAAGTGATAATATTGTACATTTTTAGTATACTGTTTAAATTTTTTACCATAACATTGAATAAATTCCATTGAAAATAGAGCGTGCAATATAAAAATTGAACTCATCGATACCTCAGAAACACTAAACAGTCAATTTAGTTAATTTTTGTCAAAAATTATTCACCCAAAGCATCAAAGCTGCTATTCATAGATTAATCTTTGGCCAACTTCGGATAGCCATATTTAGTATCAAGTTAAAGAGTTTTGAAAATAGATCTCTATTTGGCAAAGTGGAGGCTTCAGAACCCTGCGTAACGCAGTCGGAATCAATATACCTTTATTTGTGTTTGTTTCTCAAATAAAAAACGAATCAACCACCCTTTAATCGATTGGGCGTAAATGGGTGAAATGGTCCTTGAACCTGACTTCAATTTTGCAGGTTCCATCAGCTGTCCTATGGAAGAAAAAAAATAGGAATTAGGACCTAGTCTATTGAATTGAAAAAAAAACTATCTCTGTAATAATATAGGCAAATTACGATTCTTCGTATCCAGATATCATATCCGATTCGAGGTCTGCTGCTAAGTTTTGTATAACAATTTTCGAAAAAAATTCGGTTTATTATTTACGGACACTCATTATAGCATTCTAGGTTTCACATAGAGAAAATGCACGACCAGTTCTCGAATTGTTTAAAACTACCCAGCTAATTATCATTCCAATGACTACCTGTTACGAAATCTAAATATCAACGCATTGAACGACCATCTGTGGGAGGCATCGATAACACGTAATAAAATACAACTTGCCAGTAAAGCCGCAAACACCGCACAACCTGGTAGACCGGTCGTAGACAATTGCTATGTACCTATCTATATTCGTATTACATGTATCTACTTATTGATTCGCGATTGCATATAATTATTTGTTCAGACTCGTGCGTTCGAAATGATCCATCACGAATTATACGGACGATACCTTGATAAACTAATATCTTAATTCTGTATGAAAAAAAACATCGATGTTACGTCATGCAATGGAAATTATAGTTAGGCAGACTTACCAGTGTTTTCGCTATACTGAATTTTGTACATTCTGTGTTACCTATTTCTCGACAGATTACTTAATGAAAAATGATTTTTTTATTAAAATTATGTTTTGGGCAAATTTTTGGTACACGGAAAAGTATTTTTCGTAAACTATTGCAATAAACCGATATCCGTATACTCATAATGACTTAGGTAAAGTTCTCAGTAAGAATAGAAAATAGATGATGATGTTTTGCATTTTGATAAGTCATCAATTCATGATACACAGAGAAAAAAATCTGTGAATTTTTTCACAGAAAATCAGCCAGAAATTATTATACTTTTCAGTAATGCGGATACAACTACCTAGAATACTAAAAAGTGTCGTCAGTCCTTCTCAAATATTATCAAAAAACTAGTAAAAATCGTAGATAACGACTAAGATAAAATAAATCTTCTGCCAAAGCAAAACTTCATATACTTTGCAGGAAAACTTCCTTACCGACATCAAGTACAATTTTATAGAATCTCATTGAGTTGTTACTTATGTAAACGTGCATTTATTCTCTCATATTAGTTGTACTTTTCTTATTTATTAAATAATTAATTAATCAATTTTTCCATTTATCGATTCGATTCGTTATCGTGGAGTTGCTGTAGGCGAAAAATAAAAACATTAGCAAATTCTCACCAGAGACGCAACAATTAAAAACGCACAAATCCAGTTGTTCGATGCAATATCAATTTTTATTATTATACCTCCGTATAGTATAAAACAGCGCATAAACCGGTGTCGAACCCCTGCCGGCTGATTTATAAATATTAGATAAAGAGAGATTACAGTCTATACTACAAAATTCCCGATTCTCGATTTGCGATCACTGCTTGGCGAAAGCAACAAGCGAGGCTTGAGTGCCTATCCAGAATCGCACAAATATCTGATCTAGCTGGAGCCTCGAGTCCCACTCGAACTCTGATCCTGACCTGCCCATCGCATTCCTTTTGCCGATGGGACCATGATAACAATCGAAAATTTTCAACAAAGATTGCGAAGCACGTTGCCTGAAAACACATATGTATAAAGAGTCTGAGTTGGTTGGCTGACTGGGCTGGCGGCTGGCTGGCTGCCTGGCTGGCTGGCTGGCTGGCTGACTGTCCCGAGCACACTCTCGCACGCGCTCACGCTTCTACGGATGCGTTCTCACGCAGATAGGATCTGCATGTTATGGCTTACTGACTGGCTAGCCGTGCGCGTCGCAATTATTGGTTGAAATAGGTTAATTAGCGATGTATTCGCTTTAGCGTAGAGGCGGCGTTGAATAATCGCAAGCTAATGATAGGTCAGTCCGCGTAGCAGTAGCTTCGAGATCGAAGTGATTAGGTGTTATCTTATCTAGGCACCCTACAAATATCGGACGTGCATGCCTGTTTCCATACTCATATACCAACCTATCGATCTACTACCGATGAAGAAACCTGTGAATGATCCGAGCAATCAACCAGGTCCACTTTGCTCAGATCACTGTGATGAAAGCTTACGGCCAATTCCCTGTTATGTATATCGAATCGTGCGTAATACTGCATCGGAGTAAATATTGCGATTGTTCTTCGAACCTCTCAAGTTCAATGCCACAGATCTACCTTTACTCTTATTCGCCCAATGGACCACGTCCAAGATCATCCAGACTTCGCCCGCTCCAATCTGCTTCGATCAAGCTGATTTTGAATGCTCTTTCCGAGACTCTTGTCGCGAAGTACCACGCCGTACTGACGCGCTTGTCACGCACTGCGCGCACGTTGGGTAAGCGCGTAAACGCACGTCACTTTGATGCAAAATACAAGTTTCAAGCAGCAAGAAACAAGAGGCCAAGACGCAAAGCGCAAATGGCAGGATGTACGGCGGCCTTCCTAAGCCATCGTGCTTACCTGTCCAGCATTCAGATCTGTCGGAAGCGTTTAACGACTGTCCGTTCAACTTACACACCCAGCTGGATGCCAGAGGTGGTCTACGAGGTACTTGTCTGGTGCCATTTTATGCACGCCAGAATCTAACGGGTGTATCAGAAGCAATTCGCGTAAAGGATATACGCACTCGCTCCTGATACACTTTCATTTTACGCTTCCGTACGCACTATCGGTAAATAGTACTTCTGTCGGGACACCCGTTACATCCGATTTGCCATACGAAAGATCACAGTATTACTGTATATTTTATGCTGGTAAATGCTCATTGGATACGTACAGTGTCGATCAAAATGTGCTACCAGTATTTAGCGAACAAACTCGATGAAATTTGTACGCCAAACGTACGAAGTTGTATTTCTCGTTAATTTCAAACACTGCGATATATTAAATACTTCAGAGGGAAATAATTATTTTAACGAATTAAGATATACGTATTATTGAAAATTATGATCTTAATTTCGACACGTATCCTGATAAATAATAGCTTTATTAGATACGTCAAACTGTCTTCTACCATTGCGTTTAGTGCTCAGGAGTTGAAGTTATTAATAACGTTATTTGTCTTTTTTATTTTACGATTTTCATACGCAATTTGTACACTGCGAATTGATAACATCGTCACTTTTCTTTATTAATCTTATATGACTACTGCGATTGATTGAGCAGCATCCATGCGTCTATGTTCATGACAAATAAATGTGTGGGGATACAGTCGAACGGTTTTGTTAAATCACGATCGTTTCGCGAATGATTCTACAAGAGATGCAGCTAATAAGTCAATTTATAACATACAGCAAGACGTTAATGGTTCTTTGTCGAATGCTGTGTAACGACTATTCATATTATATATTTAGTATTCTGAATACTTCAACGAAGGAACCGTATACTATAACGTTATATCAATCTTAGTAAATTATGATGAACCAGAGTTCCTTGATGAAAATGAACGATCGTTTTCTCGTTAAACGAACATCACTCATTGAGTGAGGATTAGAATTGAAGTACCAGAGCCAGTCTCAAAATAGGTAACACGTATGAAAATGGTGAAACATAAAGAATGGCCTTTATACAAGTTTAAGTCGTTTGGATTAATTTTTATAAATATTATTTTTAAAAATCGATCCGAATTGATGAAACGTTAATCGCAGATCACGTTGATCTTACGCTTTGAAAATTATGAGAATTTTCATATACATGGTGGTCAGGGTGTAACGCACTAAACTGCTGGAACATATTGTACAAGTAGAAATAACAGAAAATGTCGTATAAAGGTTGGCTGTGAACGCCTTTTACAATTATCAGCAAAATATTGAATTACGAAATAGATAACAACGTATTTTACATTACAAATTAATATAAAAGATTGAACGTATTTATTTCATCTATCCGTTACTGTTGTTCGTCAAAACAGTTGGATACTCTAAAAGAAAAGGATGACGGCACAGAAGTGACGTCACATGAAAAGACGGTGCAACGAATTAATTACACAATTACTGAGATTCAGTAGAATCTTCAGAAAATTTGTAGTGTACTAAATTTCATGGTAAATAGATTTTAAGCTTGTATCGACATACAAGGACGAAATTTTCACATAACAATCCATTGTTAATTATTTCTTGTCGTGATTACAATATTTTGATTCTAAATTTGTAATACAGCATTCATAGCCTACGCTCAAATAACATTTGCTGTCATTTCAACTTATAGAACATATGTATGCCCGTATTTCAGCTGGAGAACTCGGAACACCCTCTAGTTGGAAAAATATTCCAATTGAAATAGAACAAAAAAACGTAGAATGGGAAACCATAGTTACAGCAAATTTCACGGAAGAGAAATTCAATTCAGCAAGAATTCATTAATTCCTGAAAATAAGAGCAAATATTTCTTATAGATCGACAGGACATAGACAGGATTACTGAGGAGTACTGCATCACGCGAAGATATGATTTTACCATTGAAATCAAAAACCCGGATTAACTTCAGTTGTCGCAATACTTTCAAATAACCTTGTACATAAAAAGATACCTTACTGCCGGTATATAAAATAACTTTGTACATAAAAAGATACCGTACTGCAATGCTAAGGAACTAAAATGCACCACCTGAAACTGACTTCACCATAGAAACCAAATTCATTTGGGGCATTTAGTAGCTTTACTCTATATGCCTGGTAAACAATATTCAAGCAAAGTATTAAAGAAAAAATAAAATCCTTAAAGAGGTATGTGTGAAACCGATTTACAGAAACAAGAAAAATAAATATTTGTGATTCGGTATATGTCTAATAATTTTATAACAACTTTATAAAGATGAATCAAATAACGACGATGCATAAAAGTGGGTTGCTAGATTTAGTATTACCTTGCAGGAAATCTGCTTTAATGTTAAAATACCAATTAATGGCTGGCAATGACGTTAACCTACACAAGCACGCACAGTGCAAGCGTAAATAGTTATTAGCCTGGTTGACAGCGCCATAACGTATGTTAATAGCACTGGCGCAAAGTAATGATTCGAGGTATGTTATGACAATTATAGATACTGCAAGTAGTTATTTAATACACAAGGCATCATAAGGACTGATTTTATGTTGAACTAAATTGAACTAAGATTAACTTTAGCAAAACATCTGTACTATTTCGCGACTTTGTTCGAATCGTGATAGCTTTAACGTCACGAGTTAATGCAATAATATCGATACGTATCACAAATTAATTACTTTGTCACCGTTTCTCAATCGCAGCTTTAACAGACCATGGACTATTAATTAATTTATTGGAATTAGAATTCACGATTTTCACATTGAACCTGACATTGAAGAGATTCTCAAGTGTTCAGGGCAAAGGTATTTTCTGATAATTCTAATAAGTAAATGTTAACGTTTATGCCGTTGTCATAAGAAGCATAAACTTCTATATATTTATTTAGTACTCTGACTATAGCTATCCAATTCTGACTATACTCCAGGAAGAACTGTTACGTTCAGCTAGGGGTGATTTGGGCCTTAGTGGTCCTGTGGTGGCTGAGATCGAATCCTACTGGCCTGCTAAGTCCCAAGTTACCTCGAGTCCGTTCTACAAATTCGAAAATACTTTTCTATAATAATCCTTACGTTAAATTCCCAGCTTCGATGCAGAATCCTTTAGATGCATTTATATAGGAACGAATGGGATCGTTAAATAAAGTAACACAGGTACGCTACTGGTTTACATGAATGCAACGAAGAGGGCTTAAAGTTTCAGAAGGTCTACAGTTTACGTACGTAGCACCATGATCGACCAGAACGACGGCACTACGAAATACATATCCATAAATAGATACGAAGTGCATTTGAATGTGCGTACGATGGTCGTAAAATCTAGTAAATACATAAACCTACAAGATATACTGGGTGTTTTGAAACTGCTCGGTTACGCTTTAATAAAGTCCTGAAACATAGTATCGCACGGCAGTAACTAGAAGTCGAATGACGTTTATGAGTTTGGTGTGAGAAATTCATGATCCACGTACAGTGGATTTTCCCGTAGCTACACCGACTGATACAATGTGGACATCACACTTTATTCCTGTTCCATGATTTGTATAGGTCGATGCGATCGAACGACAAAGCTGTGTCCAGGTGCAATTCGCGCCTGCTCTAACAATAAGAAGAAATATTCGCACCGTCTGAAAGCACGCAAATCATTTCAGAATGCAGTGCTAACACACGACAGAGACTCTTAAAAATGAAGTTACAACGCGACCTTTACCACTTTCACCCGATCGTAAGCTCTTTGCGCCTTGTGAATTCTTAAGTGCTCCAGTTACCGAGCACCACCCGCTATGCGAGCTATGTTCAGCATATGCTGCATCGCTCGAACACAGTCCTGCCCGGAAAGCATTTATGTTGCCGATGAAGGAGATGGTATGTGCTCCACTTAGGCTGCGGTTACGACCAACTTGCGTGAATCAATCATTCACCAAGTTCATGCTTTACATAATGATTAGCCCGTGGCCATCGTTATTTATGTTCACTGACCCTCGTGCTGCTTTGTCTCTTTAGAAGTTTTTATTTTTATTTCCAACTCGTTTCTTTCTCCGACGTATACTTCAAACCTACGGTCGGGCGAGGCAACTTTAAACAGCAGGCTCTGCCATTACGAATGGTACATGAATTTGTACGGACCTGTAATCATATTTGAGCATTGAATTTTTATTTTACGTTTCTAACAGAGATATTCAATCGAATTACTCGACATTTTGTACTCGAGGTCTCGAAAGCGACTTCAGTCGAACCCACAGGTACCAACCAAGTGTATAGGGTATGATCCCCAAGTATACACGCATTCTCGGGTCAGGACCTCAATGCGCCGTCAAGATATACGGTACTGTTCTTTGCAAAGAATATCTCGCTCTCAACATTTAAGGTGTTATCGTTCATTTTATTGCAAACCCTCTACTCCGTCTCGCTACGAGTTATAGTGTCCTTCGCCGTTTAATCGTGTATACACACCAACTGCACGTCGCAAGATTAAATGTGATGAACGCTCGGAAATTTATACGACAGGACTAATCTTATTCCTACGTTTGCGCCTCGCTGTAAGTAATTTGGATAGTCGACTTGCAAATTCGGATCGCGCAAACTATATATTTTTCAGCCGAATGATCTTGAGGATAGAATGAATGAAACGGAACTTGAGTTGCCATTTACGGTATCGTTATAATATTAAATAATTAAAAGATAATATTAAATTTCCATGCATTAGAATAAAATTTTTCATTTGATTTCCAACATGAAAATTGTAAAATGTATAGGGTTTAAAGTTGCATTTTTTTTGTTTATGATAATATCGTATAACATGCCGCTACTTCAAAACTCGCGGGCATGAACACTCGTGGATATTATGCTACTGAAGATTTAAAAAAAAAATCTTCAGAACGTATTACGAGGTACGAATGAGGAAGATTTTATGTACAATATTAGACAAATGCACTGGTAGATGCCATAGATACTCTACACATGCCACACGCCCAGCCACAATGCAATCAATCTTGCAAACTACTTATGGTCACATTCACGAAGATACTCGTTTCCTGTCTTTTGAAATTCAGCTGTAACAGTACTTCCTATAGAAATGTATTTTTTCCTTGCATTATAATTGCAACATGTAAATTGCGTATCAGTACTATGATACAAGGTTCGTAGTTTATCATAGTTTAGACGCTTAAGAAATAGTAGAAGAATATTATTTTTCGTAAGCATCTGTATGCTTGGAATTTTAAATTAATCCTTAAACTCTATCCATAGTTTAAAATTCACTATCCAGCGGTGTCGCATACTTCTCATTTGTTTTTCCAAATGTCAAATAAAACAATGAAATTTTATAATTACAGTTTCACTTAAGAACCGTTAGGGGGTACAATCAATTAATTTAGAGTTCAATAATATTAATTTTATATACAATCATGACATATTTTTTATGATGATTCATATAAATGGTCTTTTTATTGTAATCTCTGAGGTACCTCACACCCCTCGGTAGGGTTTAAAGGTTAAGAAAATGAAATTTCATTCACTGGATAATAAGCGTTCAATATCAAACCGAACGTAGTACAGAGTAGTTGAGTTGAGATCAAAGTAAACTACAGTTGTATGAGACCATGACGTATCGTAAGGAAAGTATTGTGCGTGAGCTTATAAAGGATTAAATCATATATATAAATAAACAGGCTTTGTGGCATCCGGGATTCATATATGACAATAAACAGGTTTTAGAATAAAACGTATGTCTCTACCCAGCAAACGCAAGTCGACCACAGGGGTGTACGAGAGATGTCACCAACTTAAACTCTGATGTTCAAAAAATCTCCACCAAACCGAATGTCCGCAACCAGGAAAATAATCTAGAAGTAGCAAACAGATCCCAAGTCCGGACTTCCTATAAGCATTGCATTGGATGTACCGTTTGTAGTTTCTAAAGATCACAATATAACTTCAGTAGGAGTTTTATGTGGATCCCAGCAAACACAGTTACACAACCATAACATAGCATTGATGAAACTCAAGGTAAAACGTCGAATTGCTATTTTATTTATTGTTATTACTGTGATTTTAGACCTTGAGTAATTAGACTACTAATTATATTAGCTTTCACTACCAATTATATATTTTTAATTTTTGGACATATTTTAATACATAACGCACTGTATTAAAATTTTACCGACCGGTAGCCTATTTATCGACTCTTTGCCACCAACGCTTATGAACTGATAGCCTGTTAATCTACGTCCGAGTGAGCGATGGGAAGTGCGCAGTATATTCAATATTATAGTATAGTATAATATTGGAGTATATATAGTAAAATATATAGTAAAATATTTGGAGTCTTTGCACGATCTTGAGGTATTCTCTACCATGTGTTATTATTACTATATCTATGGTCTTGAGACTGAACTTCGTCTCAAGCACTGGCTATGAATACGGACCATAGATGTGTGTCCTGTTGGTAACTAAAGGGTGTTCAAAAAGCTTAGTGCAGTTGGTATGTTCCGCTAATATATTCATAAAGGGTATTACCTTAAACTATTAATCTTATATTTACATTTGAGAGATACACTTTCGTTGTGGGTTGATTGTTTCATACTTTGTTTTTTACCTGGCGAACATAGTTTCGTCTGGAAAAAATTCATAGTCATATTCCGATCGAGTCTGACATTTTTTCCACTGTAAAAACGAAGCGTGTTGTTTCCTATCCTTTGCGTGGTAGTCACTTTTTACACGCTTGCAAGCGTATTGTTTTTACGTATCATTACCATGTAAGAGTAACACGTTTGTAAGTGTATAAAAAGTGACTACAATGGAAAGTATAGGAAACAACACACTTGGCAACATGCTTCGTTTTTACAGTGTTGTCGTATATAAACTGTGACGTTACAAAGTTTAGCTTCTTCGAACATCGTAGATATTCTAAGCAAGTTACAGGTTTGCTGGATATCTACAATCGTAGCCATTCGCTTTTTGGAGCTTTTGTGCGTATAGTCGTATGAACAGAGTAAACTATAATTTTAATAAATAAAATATTAAATCATAATTGTAGTTTCACAAAGCATTAATTTTTCTAAACATCTATAACAAAATTCTCACCACACGGTGACATCCTGTATCGAGATCGTAAAGAACAATTAATTTCACATATACGCATTTTAAGTAAAAAATTGATAGGTTTCTAAAATTCATACTACATCAATTTCATTTGGATCCTCATTTTACCTTTCGATCAGACGAATTCAAAGATTCGTCCGAAATTTCCAAAAATTATATATCTATTGTTGCAACGAATAAGACTTTAGTGTAAAATTATAAACATAAATTATACGTAAGATCTGTTCAATAAAACAATCTCTTTACAAAGATATAAAACATTGATTAATTCTAGCTCGGTTGTCACGGAGGAAAAGCAATCGTAGGAACTGGAATTATCGGTTCATTAAATTGTGCCGATTAAATAATTTATGATCCGGCCGTACAATTTTATTTTGGCTAGAAGAATCCTGCTGATCCAGGCTAATAATAAAATCTGTCACGAGACATTGCATAGGAATGGTCTGACGCAACCAAGAGAGCTCGCCTCAGGTATAGAAGCTGTATCGTACTTACTTACTCCGTTAGTATAGGCATAAAGTAAGATTCAGTGACCATGGTGTTGTTAGTGATATGAGAGACGCCAGAGGCTCCAGTATTATAGTTGTTGTACTCTGAACGAGCGGTAATCACAACCATATCATTTAGTTTCATCGTAACAATAAAATTCATAATCCATGACGTTCATCATTATTCGATCAGAACCAGAATAATAAAGTTACTTATTTTTCAAATAACTTTACAATTTTACATAATTAAAGACACATGTGGTACGAATCATTTATTGAAAATCATATTTCCTCGAACGATATGAAAATCGAAGTGGTATAATTTTATGTTAAATTACAAATTTTTATCAAATACCAAAAGCAGTATACATTTTTTCCCTTTATCAGTTTTCATATTTTTTTATGTATAGTTGCTTGAAATATAAACTCATTTATTATTCTAAAGTATTACATGGTTTATGGCATATATGATAAATTGATTTTGAAGATATAACGAGGAGGATCCTACCCCCTCCCCCCCCCCCGTTCTCATCACATGTCTTCACTTCACCAGCAATGTAATCCAGGATCAAGTTTTAAGTATGCAAGACCGTCGCAACTAGTACTCGTAAAAGTGAACTCTTTGAGTCACCCGATATTTTATTATCCCTTACGCTCGCCTTTATGCTTATTCAATTATTCTTCATTTTTTAATTAGCGTTAATTTATTTTCTCATACATATTCGAAAACAACGTTAATAAATGTTATTAATAAAATTTTGTTAATTCTTTGGAATATTTGAAAATATCAGTGATTTTTTTTAATAATCATTTATCTGTATGTTATATCATCATGTATTTATTTAAATATACGACCGAACGAGCCAGCCTGTATCTAGATATAATTATAATTTACTACGGAAGTGAAAAAAAAAAACTTAAGGAGTGATAGGATAAAATACTGATGGTCCACTTGATTGGAATAATAAAGATGCAACGACACCCTCGCGGGTGTCATAATTCCTATTCCTTCAGGATTTATGATCGTGTCTGCGGCCTCTTTGAAGACCTGCGAGCGCCTTAAACCCACGGGCGCAGATTCGCATAATCTAGCCAGTTTATTTCTTTATAATGGTCCTGAAATTCTTCTGCTAACCTGATGTTCATATATGCAGGCTGAGGCTATGAAAGTCGTAGCGCTCTATTATCGTATGAAAACGAGTCATACGACGAGTCGACTATAAAGAGTTTTAACGAGCCGCAGATGCCGAAGCTTCCAGTATCATAAACATCAGCTCGGTAACACCATAAATTTTTGATTTTCATGAACTGGCTTTTGGAAATTCAATAAATCAATAGTTACCCCCAGCTCCATTATAGAATCTCGTACTATGCGTTATTTACATATAGAGTATCTACGATCTGTGTCCAATGAACAATTATTGGAACCAGCTGAAAGTACATTATTTTTTTTCAAGAAAACAAAAATACTTAAACGTTAGTTTAACCGTAAACAGGAAAGTCTTACTGGAAAGGTTGAGAACACGATTTATAAAATGATTCTATGAAACCAAATCTTAAGTTTTTTCATAAATCAGCATCGTTCATTTCATGTTACATTTTTCGTTCGAATATACGTTGATCTTTACAGTTAATTAGTAAAATACTGATTTCTATGCAGCAAAGCATGACAAATAAAAGATTATTGTTACACTAAAAGGAAATGACCATATATTTCAATCAATGAAATTATTGAGTCCATATATAAACGTGGAATTGCTTGCACTTAAAATACACAGATAAGAAAACCTTAAGAATCGAATTCGTAGATAAGAATCATACCAAAGATAATAAGGATATAACTTACATTCATAGCTAGACTGCATTGTGCAAACGAGTGCCTATAACGTGCATACGAACCAATTGTGAAAGATGCACACACAGTGCAACTTCCCTCCAACAAATGCAGACCAAAGAAACGTTTAAATTGACTTAATTTTGTTCACATGAAAAAAGTATAAATAAACAGTATAAGAAATCTTCGTAAAACAAGCAACCCGACACCTTTCGAAAATTCAATCGTGTCGGAAAGAAAAATAAAGAATTAACGTCATATTACAATCTGTAGGATGCGGGTCAAATTCAAAAGATCCTAATCGAATTGAATCGATTGGAATTTCTTCGAAACTCGCGAGTCACCGATACATTCGATTTAATTGGGTTCTGCTCCGTGCACCGTGCTTTTATCTCCGAGAATATCGATTGGCAACATACAGGCCGCGGCATATACGTGCAGGCGCACGAGCAATGCACGTAGCCACAAACACAGCCGAGACACGAAGAGGCAATTATGAAATCGTATATTATAATACGGAAAAATGCAGGAGCCATTACCGGTCCAACGCTTATCTCCGTGCTGCCATCTGCATCTACTTTCGTGCGGATGAATCGTATCATAACAGAGTACTGATTAGAAAAGACTGGTAGTTCGGTAAATACATTTACTGGCACGTCTATTATCGACGCCAGCTTAAGTTTCAACGCTGCCATAGAAACTGTCCAAAACACATTCGCAATTCATAAAGCAATGCCCCACAGGAGACTCTTCTCTAACGGTGCTGCTTCTCGGACTCATTGCAGGCTCAGGATTCTTATTAAAATTATGAATTATCCAACGAAGCCAAAGCGATTAACGAGCGATTACGCGCTCAACTTTATAGCCTCGTCCCGTGGCACTGGAATGAAATTAATGAAATTCTTGGTACCCTCATATTTTTCCACGGGACTTAATGAGACTGCGGATAAAGGACGTAACGTAGACACGAGATACCAGGATGCGTACGCGCGCCGTGTCTTATCCCAACGTATAGCCGGTACCATACGTACCTACGTACCTAGTATCTGCTACCTACTACCTACCTTCCTACCTCCCTACTACCTACCTACCTACCTCCACCGATACGTGCACCCTTGTGATACTTGTAAATTACAGTGCGCGGACACAATATTTCATGCAGTATCGTTTAACCTCAGATGATTTGTGACTTGGCAAGACGTTCTTATCCCATGTATGCGAATCGCGGCAAAATTCTCAAGCTCGATCTTCGAAACGGTGCATCTTCTTGCATTTACGAGCAACCTCATTTAGGCGCCTACGCGAGGTGCTTCGGGGCTTCCGTGTGAAATCGACGCAAGCCAATGTAACGCCTGTGCATACTTTGTATGATAAATAAACAGGAGAATAGAGTACGTGTTCGAGACTTCCGAAGGAAACCCGAGAATCAGGACTTTTAGATTTCCAAATGCGAGCGCGCCGTTCCTTCGTTAGCGTTATGCGCGACGTATTAATTACGCAGGGATTGGAGTTCGTTAATTACGAGCGGCTGGGGCAAGTATTATCTATGTACCGAGTATACTCGTTGCACAGAGTCTTCCTTCTACGCATCGCGCAGGCTGCACGTGTATGGCTGTGAAATTAAATTGCGCTCCATTAAGCCATTTCAGTGTTACCATAATTTATATTTTCTCCGAGCCAATTGCACTTTCCGTTGTTCGACGCTATTTACTGCGCATCGTTCGCTCCACATTTTTTTGTGCTTCTAGGCGAATTTACTTTGCGCGTTTTGCTTCGACCCTCGAGGAACGGGCATGCCTTCACATGAATATCCGGTACCGGATGAATTTTCCTCCGCCTACGTCTCTGAGTAAATAGTTGTGCCTATTAATGGTACTTATACCTATGACTTCACGGTGGACATATGGAACATAGAAATGGCGTCGTGCCTCGACCGAACGCGCACTTGCATCATTGTCTATATGTGCGCTGCTGCCGGGCACTGTGTGTCTTGGACGTCATAGAGCTCGAAGAAATTCATTACACCACGCTGCAGTATATTACTGCAAATGTAGCGCAGTTGGATATTCAAATGCAACCTGTAGCTACGTGTGGATACCGAAAGTCAAAGTGCGTCCATCTTTTGTCTAAATCATAAAGTTACAGTTAAGCTTTCTCGATAGATGCGAATTTACTGCTACTTTTGCGCCTACCGAACCATGATCAAAGTCAGCTGCAGACCTTGACTCGATTCTCTTCACTGGCATTGGCCGAGTGTCTTTCGCGACCATAAATATCTGCGTGGACGTTCGAGAAATTGGAAAAGACACAAGAACAGCGAGGAGACGAGGCAATTTAAAAGTTACCAGCAATCAGGCTGATTTCTGTCCGAAAGACAAAAATCGATTTGTCTGCAGCCGATCAATCGGGCAGAGAGTACAGTACGTCTGGCGCGGGAACAAAAGGGACGCATGAAAATAGTTCTAAGAATCGTTGGTAATCGATATTAATCGACGGGGGCATTGTAACCCGCAATGAAACACAAATGGGCCGAAATAGAAGCTGTGTTTCACGTAACCCGACAAAATGGCACCGTCATGCCTAGGAATGATTGGGCATGAGATCGCTCTTGTAATTAACAGCAGTACTATTGTCCGATTCGATAGTAGATGAATCGTAGGTCGTTATGGACAAATGTTTGGCCGTCTGTCAATCTAGAAAGTCTCCGTAGACCGTGCCGCAGAGTTAGGGTTGTCGATTGTCTGTTTATTGTTATTATTTATTATCAGACCAGTTTTATTTTACCTGTCATTTTCTAGCGGTCGTCTTATAGCTTTTTCTACTAACTCATATTTCTCATCGAGACGCTGCGATTCCAAGGCACACGTCGCTTCCTCTCGCGTCAAGCAATTTTTCAATTCTTTCCCAAGGAACCTTCAGAGATTTATAGATTGATTGAAAATAATATTCAAAATGATTCTTGACCCTCTAGGATCGATTAACTAATTTTTAATTATTGAAAGATTTCCATGACAATGCATGTATTACAAATTCAAATTCTGTCAAATAATTCGATAAATTCGGTCTTCATTAAAAAAAAATCTGTTGCGCTTAAGATATCCTAAAATTGCATCGTAATCGTATGTTTATTTACAGCAAAAGAGTCGTTGTGGCAGGGTTGGGGTTTCTATGCGGCATGTGCCTTGATTTAAAGAAATGCAATGCCCTTGGAAATCCCAAAAATGTCCAACGCGCCACATCGAAATGAGCATTCGAAGTTCTATAAATAACTCATGCTTACATCAACTCCTATACTGTGATTTACTATTAAACGAGCTGAAAGACGTTCTGAACGATAACTGTTAATTCTGACTACACGAGGTATAAACATATTACAAATAATAATTATTCACTTATTGAACATTCTACCTGGAATTAATAATTTCAATCCATTATTACTTGATATATCTTCATGATAATACTGTGTGCCAGTGCAGCAGCACAGTAGCAGCTGTAGCAACGTCCCGCAGTTATTGCAAGTGAAATAAGTAATGTCTAACAAGCGAAGGTAAAAAGGAATACGAATAGGAATTTCATATCGACGATCTGTAGATTTTAATATAAGCCCATCGATCAAACTTTCTTCTCTTTATGTTAATGGGAATGTTCGAATTATATATTAATGCCATCGATTATTTTCCATCGCATGGACTCATGTGTAAGAAATAAGACCTTCATTAGAAGCACAACTCTTCCCTTTGGGAAATAGAATTGGCCGTGGTACATGAACATATTTATGCGTGCAACTGAACGTGTAGTTATCGTTAGGTTCAGACTCGACTTATTCTCTTGAGCCAGTTAAGATATCTAATAAGGACATAGAGAATGGTAGGCAGCAGGTTCTTATGAGAGCGAATACAGAAAATACAAAGTAGCATGACAAAAGCGTCGTATATCAATTACAACTCGGTAAATTCAGCGAAACAGTTGTACAACTGCATTTCATCTTTACATGTCGAATAAAACAGGTTCCAAGAATGATACCAATATGTATAATCAATATAATGATCAATGGATTAGTTTCCTTTTATTAGTAAAATTTTTTTTTTATTAAAAATAGATAAAATAAATTGATCCTAACGACAATTATTTTCAACAATGATTGTTTATCACGAGACTGCATGGGCAATTGGGATGTATAAATTCAAGTAAGACTGCAGAGATATTTAAAAGTTGCACAAAACCCATTTTGCAAAGCATTGCATAAATATTCATTTGCATCAAAATATGCGACCCTTAAAGAAAATGTGATTGAAATAATAGAATAAATAGAGTGCGAGTTAAATTCACTCAAATCAATGATTGTAAATAGTCATTATTGTACACAACCATTTGGATATTCACCTAATTATATAAATGCACAGTCGGATTACATATGTCAAAATGAAATATCCAGTGTAAGCGAAAATTAATTAAATTAATTGAACCAACAACAATTTAGGTAGGTCATATCCCAATTACATATACGAATCGTTTATATTTCAGAAGACGACACAAATTCCTTAAATTCAGTATAGAATTTTTGTTTTGTCACGTCAAACTTATTAAAGTCAAACATGATTTTTGGAAAATAAATATCATTGACTTTTAACACAGTACACATATGTAATAGTACAAATAGATTTAAACATAAGTGGACATTAGGCGTTGACATTTGAAAATGTATGTATCCAAAAATTGAAATAATATAATTCACAGTAATATCATAAATAAACAATGTAAATGGTTAAATGAATTTGCAAGACATTATAAAAATCCTTTGACGTTCCATACTTTGAATTATAATTTTCGTCATTTTTTTTTTCTTTCGTTACCTTACCACACATTAAATATTTTTGATCGAGTGTTTGTAAAATAAAAATGGACATATTTTTTAATGTAGATTATTTAGCTCATATTGTACATCTCCGAAATTGATTGCCGATGGTGCACACACTTTTATATCCTTTAACTGCATAACTATGAGTGAAACAGAACTACAATTGGTAACGGAACTTTGCTTGCACAGAGCATTTGGTGAAATCGAGATATGATTTTATAAAAAAAAGATACTGTAGAAAGCATGATGCATTACCCTAGGAAAAATATAACTATTCTCTATGAGGATATCAATTTGATTACATGCATCATGACAGCTTGTAATAATTTTGTAGTATTACACGACAAATGCCCTTTAAAAAAAAAATATAAATACTATGTAATTTTTTTTTCCTTACGAATAATTTAAATAAACGAAGGATTCGATTTCCTGAATTTTACAAGTATGACTGGTCTGATTAACATGGGAAGACAAATTAATTGACTTTTTTAAGTTCTCTATTAAATTTTAATACATAATATACCAGAGTATCAAACAGATTTACAAATGCATATAATATCGCCGTTGTACTATAAAAATCTAGATACAAATGGATGATTCCAATAGCTAAAAGTCATTTTATAGTCAACATAATTTTATATCATTAAAATAAATTCTCCTCTCTCTAGGTACTCACCGCTTTGAACAGTTTATCCAGTAAACGACGTTTCGAAGACTTTGCCAAATTACCGCGCAATGGGGTATTGTACATATTCCCAATCCTGTGTTCATTCTCTTGCCAATCGAGGGCTGTTCGGTACATCTTGCTTGTTGAATATCGCACGGTTATACTTGATCTAGATACGCCAGGAGTTGCGATAAGCATTCACCGCACAGATAAAATCAGCTTAGCCGAACACGGATGTGTAACCCGGTTTAAATGATGAATGCCAGAACGGTACAGAATATAGAATGAGATAGCCAACGCACGAATGAAATTTAATTTAGTCATAAGGCTTTTCCGGCAATGCGTAGACTGATTGAATTTTGTTATTGATGACAAATTGATCACAGTGTATATAAAGGATACAATTACTGGATGCTTTTGTATATTATACTTGGAATAATATGGAAGTGAAGTGTATTCAAGGGCAAATAACGTGACTAGCAAATTCAACATTTCAAACAATAATAAAGACGCTTTTGTATATAACAGAGTAAATCTGGCAAAACACTTTAACAATTTTAAATCGTTATTATCTGAATCACGGATGTTTATTTTCATGGTATATACTTGTTATCGTTATCAATGTTATGCAGTTAACGAATAGCCTAATAATATTGAGAGTCTGTATATGAAATATTAATGTTTTTTTAAGGTCATTAGATTTAGATATTACTATAGTTCAGATCAGCTGTTATTTACGCATTCAGCAGGAAATTCAAAGATAATAATCTTATACGAACATGAATATTTATGGTCATTAAAAAATCTTTTTCTCATTACAAATGAGCATTAAATGCCGCTGAGTAACGATTATGAATACTGCATTTCGTAAATGAGGCATTAAAGAAAATTACGGATGATTAGGTATGATTGATGTTATTAATTATATCATTCAAGATCATTCGTACATTTATTTCCATAATGATTCAATAAAATCTTTAATCCAGGATAAAATCATTTCTTTTAATTAGTATATTAAGAGTTGCTGCTCATATTGTAAAAAAAATAATATTCTTATTTAATCCTCGAACAATACGGTCAGCTGTCGTGAAACTAATTACTCGCGTGTACGGCCTTAAAGACCCCATTTTGTTAATGCAATGTTTTGACGATCAATGCCAAATCATTATCTTGTACTTGAAATTATTATTGTTAATATTCATAGCTAGGAGAATAATTTTCTTTTATCACTCAAATTTATTATCAGTTAATGAATAATTTCGAAAAACATTATTTTAGTAATGATGAGAGAAAATTAAAGATCTGAGATCTTTTGGAACCCCACGCGAGTGTTAAAGAGTTTACTAGATTTTCAATTTTAAAAATTCTAGTACATTACTTCTATATTTGTAATACTGAAAATAAAAAAATCCATATATCATATGGACAATTGTTTAATTTTTTACCGCTTTCATTTCTTCGAGGTAAATTGTATTTAACTGATGTCAATTGCAGTGTATTTTGATTTATTCAAAATACGATCATCTTCTTGATAAATTCTGATTCTATTTTATGAAAACATTAGGTATAATAAAATGATTTATTTTCTGTCAATAAAGGTCCATTGATCTGTGCCTTGTCATCTTCCGCATGCTGCCGAATCGTGTTCTGTTATTCCCAAGTAGTATTTTCGGCAAAGTTCTTCGTCCGCTCTGCCCCCAGAGCTTTTCCCGTCACGATAGGACTTCTCCGCTTACGTCGCCGCTTTCCTGCGCAGAGAATGAAAGATTGGTTTATGCGCAACGTCATAACCCTTCAAATTTATTAGTCGAGTAACTTTGCCTGATCTATCCTGACCACAATCTTATTTATTAGTTAGATTTACCTTACTTAAAAAATTTTAAACGATACTATCGAGCACAAGGTAATACATCTGTTATCTGCTTGTCAAAAAAGTGAAATATTGTAACGTGAAAAAAAAACATTTTAATTTCTGAAATTAAAATCCATCTATCCAAAAACACTATTTTTAATCAACTGTATGTAATACTGCGATAATGAAATATTTAACTTTTACAATTGTACCATAATATTCGTTCACACGAGAAAACATTGATTCTGTTATAGCAAATTACATACGGATAATCACCACATATATTTTAATTTAAAATCTTGCCTAGGCAGAGATCAACTGTTGACTGAATAAATTGAACCTCCCGATTTGAATAGTCCTCGATGATAAAACATTAAGTCAAGAGTCATAAAATCAATTCCGTCAAAGATTATCGATGTTGGTGTCAGAATTTTTTTTCTGAAGGTTTGGATAAGGACGGGTGTTTGTTGATATTAGCTTTCTACGTCTGTTTAAGAAAAATAAGAAATAAATATATTAATCATTAATCCGTGTGTTACACAACCATCACCCTTACCAATTCTTCATCATCCCTGCGCCTATATAAATTCGTTTATAAAATTACAATAGTATAGCAATTCTTGCTTCTTCGACTGCATCTACCGTAACATATCGTTTCAACAGATCTATTTATTATAATCTTAACGTTAATATCATTCGCAACGCACCGATTACCATGTGGATAGGAATACGGCAACACGAAGTACTTATTCCAATATTTTCTTTTTTTTTTACCGTTCCTGACGTAAGTACGATTTTTGGTGTTTTATGTCTACTCGATATGTTCATATATAGTCGATACACGAGTTCGATGTGTTTTTTTTTTTTAACAAATCAAAAACAATAAAATCTCTAGCAAGGCATAGGTGTCACTGTCAAAAAGTGTTGTGTTACAAAGTGTGCATATGCTTTATCTTTAACTAAAGATATTTTCCTTTTCTACTTTAGCATACATTTACGCTTTTGTATAGAAAATCACGTACGATTTGCTAAGAATTCCATTTTGCGTACATTTTCATACGCATATACGAAATAAGTTAACCATGGAAAATATAATTTTCCAAATAACTCAGTTAAAGTAGATATTCAGCAGAAACATTCTGCGATTCGAGCATGTATATTTTTACGAATCTGTATAGATTTGTGCTATTCGTTAAAACCATTGAAGTCAAACGAATCTATTGTACTGTGATTTTACGAAGTCTAAAGATCTTTCAAACTATATAACTATCTAAGTACATTAATTTGCGTATATATTATCCGAACCAGCGTACTTCTCCAGTATAAAGGAAAATATTAGTAAAACATGAAATGAACAACGCAATCGTATGAAACGGTGTTTCTATGTTCGGGTTTTAAAAATCGTTGACTTAAAAAGTCTGAATTAGTTTGTTATCATAATTTCCTAAAATCGATGCTAAAATGGATAAAACTTTAAGGGTACTAAAACAAGTCAATCAACCGATGTCAAAAACGCAGTTCTAACAACAAAATGAATATCAACGTAATACAATTTCCTAATCGCAATTCGCCAATAGTTCGTTAAGGCAACAATTTTTTAACTGTTCCAAAAGAAAGTTCTCGTTTTTTTTTTTTTCTTTTGTATAACTTACTCTAAACATTGTCTACGTGTACAAATATTAAAAACCTACGCAGGCACAATTAACAACCTTAAGCGGAATAACAAATGAGAAAAAATCTCCACGGGGACATCAGTAAGGAATATCCAAACTTCAAAATTCAAGAAAAAGATAGCAAATAAAATAATAATAATTATGTATCGCCTTCGGCCGTAATCACAATTTCCCCCTTTGACAATTTCTAATACTAATAATAAGTACACAAGTTGCACGCGAATAGAGCGATCTGAAGGTCTTTCAAGAATTAAAAAATCCGTTTTCAAATTTGTATCAGGGAAAGATGGGGTAAGACGAGACCCTTAAAAAAAATAATGCCGGTGTAGCATTACCAAAAAAAAATCATAATTACCTCAAAAAAAATAAATATAAATCTAATACAATCAGTGCAAATGGTTTCATACCGATTGTATACGAATCGTATACAAGAATAATAATAATTGACGAAGATGTATATAATATTGATCTCACGAAATATAAAAATAAGAATGAAAAAAATTGTTGTCACTGAATAAATAAATATTATATTTTGATAAAAGTATCACATCGGGCTATAAATTGTTACCATTCCTTATTACGAATTTCATAATTGTTCTTATTTTTTATTTTAATACGTGTGACAGATATCACACCTTCATCAATGATTATTCTAATATACGATTCATATGGAATCAGTATAAACTCACTATAAATTCAAAGTCCTCCACTGATCGTATATGATTAATATATTATTTGACCTAGGAACTTTTCCAAAATTCAAAAAAAAAAAAAAAAAAAATAATAACAGCATTCAGATCGCATTATTTCAATCCGCTACGTGATAATACTGCTAATTTAAGATCTACGCCTTTCCATGTAAAAAAATAATTCTCTATAAAATGTTATACAGACGCGTGTCAAAGAGAACGAAATAAATATATTCGCTCTCTTGCACGTGCTTAAGCCTCCTCGAATTATCGAGTGCTTTCCAATTGAAATATCACATAACAAATGTGGACAATAGTCCGCACTGTTTTGTTCCGATCTCGACGCAAGCCAACAAACGCGTAAAATCATAAGGATCTTTAACCATTTTTACTACGGCCGCTGTTCCAGTTGTCCTCAAAAATTTGCGTTTACGTTTGTCGACCTACGTCGACACTGGTCGTGCAATTGAGAAGCACCCATTATTATAACTGCAATCGCTGCAGGCATTACTTCCATCATTGCTCTTGTACGTATCGGTAAGGATATATGTATATTTCGAGTATCTCAAGGACACTGCGCAATCGTTGCACAGCCTTTAGGTTTTTCGAGAGAATGTCCGACGGTATTCTGAGATCATTGTTAATCTGTCATTCAAAATTAGTAGCGCGAGTTCTTGATTGTTACTAATAAGAGAGAAACCAAACGTTCTGTTTATAGGAACGCGACAGCAGATTTTTACATGCGTGTAATCGTCGTTCGATATCAGTTCCATGTAATAAGACAAGAGTACACGTTCTATGTAATAAGAAATGAATATTCGAGATAAAATTGATATTGGATAATGGCTACGAGTAGTGTCAATTATTTATCGTTCCAGGCAGAATGAAGTATAGCAGGAATACTTGCACATTCGACTTAGACACTCGAAAGAAAGATTATTTTTCTTATACCTTTGCCAATTAGTAAAGATATCTTTCTATAGCTACAGTATTGGTACACAGCCCTGGTCTAGTTAAAAAAAAAAATTGCTTCACTGAGAAGGTCTGATTAAATTTTTTTTGACGATATCGTATCTATCGATTGTTATCTAATGGTTGAAGCACAGAGACGGATAAATTTATAATTAATCCCTCGAAAGCGGAGGGAATGTCTCGGTGTGTTATTCGCGAAAAAAAATCGTATTTCGATTAATAACAGCACGCAAATTATCGACTCTCGACGATTTAGTTGTTATGAAACAACCTGTAAATTACTGAGCTAGTGTTCGATTACGCAAGCTTCGTGGAGCTGTCAAATTAAGTTAAACGGTCACGTCTATCGAGCACAAATCGCGCATGATAACAAAAGTAAAAAAGCGAGTAAATTGCTTGTAATGAAAGACCAAGAATTTCATTGGAAAAACCTAAATTATCGAACTAAGTCAATCTACATCGATCAAACTTAACATATAGAAATCAAGTTGCAATCAGTCCTAGTATTAAACATGATAAGAAGGATTTAATGAGACATAAAGTTGTTCAAAAGGCTCGCGGTATGAAAAAAGAAAAAATTTGTAAAAAAATTTAAAAAGTTTCTAAAAGTTTCGTTCGAGTAACTTTGAGCTTTGTAACAGCACCGAAAGTCAAAAGGACGACGTATCGCAAAGTTGATCGTAATGTCCTTCCTGCCTGAGGCACGCGTTCGTTTCCACGCACTATCTAGCAATTCGGCCAATGAAAAATTTGATAATACATAAGTGACCGATGATCAAAAGCGATCTTCGTATCCATAATCTCCATGCGCAGTCTTCGTTAGCTCTCAAAAGATAATAAATACGTATAGCAGAAGCAGAATACCAGCAATTTGGGCAATTCTAAATAAAAGACTCCCAGTGATGAGGACATTTTCCGGGCGCTTCCGGGCACTTCGCAGCAATTTCATTGTCGGCCTCTTCAGCTCGATCTTGTCGTCAACGTTGCTTCTCTTTTTCAACGCTTGTTCGTCCTTTGTCGTTGTTTTTTCCGCATTTTTCTGTCTCTCTCCATTCGTCACTTGCTTCTCCAGCATCGTAACGAGTTTCTCGTTTGCCGCTGCGGTCTTTTCGCTCTTCTCGCCCTTCTCACTTCTCTCCGACTTCTCGAGAATGTTGAGACACGCAGCGTTGCTGCCGAGATCCGTCAACTTGTTCTTGGCCTGTTTCTTCGGCGAGCGTTTCGCCTTGGGACTCGTCGGGGGTGTACTGACCGGCGTCTTGACCATCTTTTTCTGGAAAAGCGCAACAGCATCCAGGTTCTTCAGCCTCGAGTTAACTGTCTTCGGCTTCTCGCCACTGATCGGATTGGACTTTGCTCTCGTCAGACTCTCCTTCTTCATTTCGAAAAGTTTCTCGTGTCTTAGTCGCGATTCCGAATCGGTTGTGTCATTCTCAGCAGAGACAGAGGTGTAATTTTCGGCGTCACCGATTTTCTCCGCTGTTTGGATCTTCCTCAAATCGTCTGGTGTTCCCTTAAGAAGCGGTTTTAGAGATCCAGGATCTTCGATGTTTTTATTCTCCAATTGATCGGGACTACGCCGGAGTATCGTGTACTTTGGGATCTCTCTCTTCGAAGCTCGACCGTTTCGCAGATCCGTCGGTAGACTCAAAGTGTTTTTCAGTCGAATCTTATGCACGACTTTCGACTGTTCGAACTTCCCGCTCTCTGATCGCAACGTGTCGCTCAACTTCTCCAATCGCACTGCATCCTTATTTTCGGATGATCTTGAGAATTTCGCGCGCTCTTGGTACGTGCCTGTTGCACCCCATGCCTGATAAACTGAATTGGAGGATAATTTAAGCGTATTACCTGAGGCCATCTCCCATCCGTCGTCTTCGGACGTGTCGGGGATATTCACTGACGATGCTTTTGGTTCTTCTTTTGACGACGGCGCCTTCCTGAAACACAGAATAATAACGTGCAAATTTCTTAAATTGTTTTTTTTAAAAAAAGGCAATTAGTTTAATTTATGCATACGTGTCAAGTACAACAAAATTTGGTAATAATTTTACATCGCACTGCCATGGAAAAATTAGGCATTAGTCTGCATCGACAGGAACGTCTCTTGGAGACGTAATTAAAAATGTTTGATAATACAGATGACAAAGGTATATGTATAAGTAACGAAAACTTCATTAACGGAGTGATTTTTTTTTTTTTTTATAAAAATATACATATTCCTTTAGATCTTGTAAAAATGCATGATACATGAAGCTGAGCTTTATTTTTTAATCGTTCATATTAATCGCACAGTAGTAACTTCTTGTTCTACTCGACATTCCAAACACAAAATTTCTTTGTAAGTCCAGTTCCCTCTAAGTAACCACTGGGCTGGTCCAGGCATAACTAGAACCTCAGTGGGCCCTCACAATTCTTTAACAGAATTTCGACCAAGGGTCCCAACTATATTTACATAGTTTTTTGCTACATAACGTGCATCTGATATTAAAACATGTAAAAAAAAAATAGTTAATATCTCAAAAACAGTACATTTCTAAGAATGAACAGAATTTGTAGAAATAAAATTACCAAGCAACACGTGTTTGAATGCAATGAAATATCCGATTGGTAAAGAACGTAGAAGTACCGCAAAGTTTTAATTATTCCTGAAGTAAGTCACTAAGATATTTAATAAGATGAAGCGATCCCCTCTGGAATTGATGAGATATCTTAGATAATCTCCCATTGTTTCCTCCAGAAACATAAAATATCTTTACCGGTATAGAAGAATAAAAATTAAGTGACAAAAGTCGGGAGCGTCGTGCAGTTGCGTCGAGTGCGCGCGACAGTTCCAAGTTTTTCCTTTCTCAATATTCAGGACTATTAATGCGACGCCATTAGCGGCCACATGCCCCGGGCCTTGTTCGTGAAGTTCTCCTAGAGTTTAGCGTGCTTGTTTCTCAAATTATTAACTTCGAAATTATGCCGTCCGCGGGCAATGTGATTTATTCAGGCCATGGGTTGACGGTTCCTACATAGATGTTGCTTCGACCTGGGCGCTCTGCTTATGAATATGCAAAATATAACAGACTACTAGCGCACACGCGCATGTATATCAGACTCGTATGACGGATCGGTACAAGCGTGTGCGCGCGCATCAGTGGAAAATTCAATTTCTGCTTTCTTGAAAAATACGAGACACGACAGGTCGAGGCTATTAGCCCCACGAGTTAACAGTAAGAGCATCGGCCGCCATGCTCGAAACTTCGGCAAAGAGATTAATAGAGTCAAACAATACAAGAGCAGCAACGTGATGCCTGAATTACAACAAGGACAACACAGTGCATCGGATTACTCAATTGTTACTCGTATCTCCCCCCCCCCCCCCTCCTAAGAAATCTTCCGAAAGAAATGTCAGAAAGCATCATTTGATGGAGGTATCCAATAGCAGACACGGGCGAATAACTTTTTTTCCCCCTTCAGGATACGTTATGAGAGGCTGCTTCCTATCACGAGTAGACGGTAAATTAGAAAATTTTTGCGAACGATGTCGGAACAGGCCGACATGAAACGAATAGGGTTAAGAGACGGAACGCCGAGGGTGCCTTGAGAAAACATCCTCGTAGCAGCGGGTAGCCAGGAGCATTGCAGTGCCAACATTAATTTCTCGTCACTCTTCTGGTCGGCCATAGCGGTACCATAAATCTGTCGCCGAGTGCCAGAGGGCCCGATCTCCCTGTTTCACTTTGGCCATCGTGCTGGCTCCTTCGTGTTGCAATTGTCCTTACAGCAATGGATTAAGGGGGCCTGTCGATTCTTGAAGAATCGGAGGCTGGATTAAATTCTTCAATATGTAACGTCATATACGATGAGCTTTTCCATTGGATCATGACAGGGATGCCTGGACGGTGTGGGCACACAGAAGACACATGGGTCAGCTCGCGGGTAGCATAGCATGCCACGAGTATTAATGAGGCGCCCACGTGCCAACCAATTACTATGCTTGTAACTCGTAACTCCTTAACTCGTCTGGCCGGTAACTGTAACTGCTAATCCTTCTTATTGTCTTCCATATACATCATCCATTTTTTTCTCGATTACTACCCATTAAGCTGGTAGCAGATGTCGCCGAGTCGAAGGGACACATTGGCATCGTGTCCACCTTGATCAAATTCCAAGACGAGTTCATGGAAAAATTTGCGTTACAAAGATACCGGATGTGTCAGTACACTTTTTTTTTTATATAAAGGAATTGATCTTGTTCTCTACACGATAAAATAGAGCCATAATTTTCATCAGTCAAGTTCAACTTCAAATAATTAGGCTTACACGAGAGGGATGGAAAAAGGACTTGGATGCACAGTAGATCTATGAGTTGCATGTGGTTTTTTTTTTTGACAGATCGCAAATAATTAAATGCAGGCTCCACGTGGCTCTGCATTGGAGTTTTGTTATAAAGTATGTTTTGCACTGAAATATATTTAATTTGTACATTTTAGCATAAATTTACGTAATTTTATAAAAAGCTTCGCTAAGGATTGCATTGTCTGAGAACTTTCAAAAAAGCACATTGAACTCGTCGACCAACAATAACATTGTAACCGTTACTCTGTTCATATGATCAATGATAATTGCGCTTATAAAAAATGTAAAGTAAGAACAGTTTACCGATAATCCCGTATAAATAAGAAAATATTTAATAAAAATGCAACAAAAGTTTTGCAACAAGATATAAGTTGTCGTTCATCCTTGAGGTAATATCCTTTTTACAAACCCTCCCCTTATTACCTTTATCCGTATTCGAATTTGAAATTACAAAGAAATAAGTTTAAAAACGAGCAATCCTCGGTACTAACTTTTAAATAATAGTCAAACAATGCTCCATAATTCGTATTAGCATATAAAAGCAAACTGGTTCGTTATTCATAAAAGACAATTCAAACACAGCGAATCATGGATCTATTAAACAAAGCAACTTTCATACACATGATTATATAAATACACAAATAAAATTTACTGGCAATCCAAATTTCCAATTTAGCTCATCCATAATAAAAAAACTATCTGATTAACACGAAACGATATGAATAAAAAAAAAGCTGAGTAGAGACACTGCACATTACACTAGTGCTTTCCCATTACATACTGCTCTCACATATTCATATATTTACCATATAAAATAGAAGTTTTTTATCCGAGGAATTTTGCATCCACAAATTTTGCTACCGACACAGCCAACACGGCCACAGGCAGTACGGCATGAGCAACGAAGGTGGCGCTTTTGATGTGCTATCGGATAGACGGACAGCCGCATAAGCGCAGGATCGAGTGGTCCCTTCAGTCTTTACCTTGTTTCATGCAAAACAGCAAAGCCGTTTGAGTGAAAAAAACGCGAAGCGTGTAGAACTCATTACGGATAATACCGAGGGCGTAGCCTGGATGCGGCAGCTGTGTACTGCAGAAGGAGCCACTCACTCGTATCCGCATTATACATGGAAATTTCTGGCTCCCGTACATCCCAGCGCGCCGCTCTTGTTCGTCTTGCGTCGTAAAGCCGCACGCATTAGCGTTATTATTAATAATATTATCATCTTCAGCATGCGCAGTCGCATGCGTACTCCGCGTACGGTAGCTACCAGTAGATACCGAGCCTTTATTTATGCTATTGGTGCTCGCCTTTATTTCTAGCGCATTTAATGGGGCCTTACGGTCACCACGTTTTCCCGACGACATATCTCGTACGCTCGTGGAACGCGAATTCAGTCGCGTTCTTATCCAAAGGAATATCTCGTTCGATTTCAGGATCATTTGAATGATGCGTCAAGAAGTTATTGTGTAACTAGGATTAGGTTAAGCACAGGAACACGCCCATGCAGTCGGGAATTCGACGAAACTTTTAAAAGATAGTCATGTAAATTAGCTCTTGACATTTACGGAATACTAATCGGCTGCGTTATGTTATGTTACGTTTATTATGGCCTCCGTGGAGCCAACGGTACGTCGAAGCCGTTCTTGGTTCCTAGATTAGAATTTCGAATTAACGTAACCCATATTCCAGGAGGTTCGCCGTGTCGTGACTTTATATGATTATTTAAAGCAATAACATGTCAATTGGTAAACTTTAATTTAAAGAAGTTATCTTTGAAGTCGTTTTTTTTTTTTTTGTAGAAAGTTCTC
This sequence comes from Calameuta pygmaea, assembly GCA_031762395.1. NCBI lineage: Eukaryota > Metazoa > Arthropoda > Insecta > Hymenoptera > Cephidae > Calameuta > Calameuta pygmaea. Next base: position 95,673 of record JASANN010000037.1, on the reverse strand, counting down.
CGTACTATAAAGCCCACTTAATTGTTATGGCTTAATAGTACCAGGACACAAAGTTGTATCTTTCGAAGTCATTATATTTAGATTGGTATGTGAACTTTTTTTTAGATCTTAAAATGAAGTTTGAACTGTTCTTTAACAGCCGGTAGGAAACGAACGACGCCAGGGGCTAATATTTTATATGCGTTCTAAGACACAGCAATGCCGTTTCAACAACGAGCGAAAAAATCTTGTGATGCATAATTGCAGCATCTCTTTGTCAGTTTAATTGAAGCTCAAAAGCATTTCAACCGATCGTAACTCAAGTATCGCGATCTAGTTATCTTGTTCGACGAGTCTACGTATCCTGGGGCTAAGCAGTGAATCCAATTGCAGTCGCCCGGGATGTTGAATTCCCGTGATAATTTCAAGACCTGCATGCAACGGATCGAACTAAAAATTCAATCGAGGGCGGCTGTTTGCGCTTGAATATAAAATTTCTAAAATACACGAACTACGTAAACTAGCTGAATAAAAATACCCAATCATAAAAATCCATTAACCTGCCACTCTCTCGTCCCGCGTTATCTGCCCTGTAAACAGGTATTCATATAATAGCTCTAGCTGTATTGTAATTCAAACAAATGAACGAGTGATAACAAAATTATAATGCATCCGGCCATTGGGGCATATATGAGGCAAAAATACAAGGACTGATTACGAATTCTACGCATGATCTCCCTGCTATAACTGAGCCCTGTAATAAGCCGCGTGACTTTAGCAGTGTTGATTAGTTCGTAGTCGAAAGATAGCGACAAGTGTGCTGGCTCGCGTATAATCAAACCGCGATACAATCATCCGTTTGAGCTCGCCATCGCGAAATCGCTAGGTGGCTTAGTCGAGCTTTTATCCCTTTTTTTTGTATTTCTATTTTCTTCTTTACCGACGGCTACGCGTCCTACAAGACGCCATATACGAATTCGCATTCGATCGCGATAAAGTCCACAGACGTAGAGATAGTTACGGGTACAACGAGACAAACGGAATGAATTAAACGGTAAGAAGATAAGGGCGATGAGATTTAGACCTTTCGACGAGACTTCTTAAGAAGAATCTTGAAATTTGGATCGCGGCGTATGACGTGCCTGGGTTATGCGCTATCGTTAATGTTTAACAAATTATGCAAAAAATCGCAGCAAGGAACGGCTAATGAACTAGGGTAAAAACTGGTTGTGGGTTACGAGCTGTCGCGTGATAATAGTTACTTTTTGATGCCCTGCGCGCCCCTGTCGCACTTTGTTCTTCTTGTCGGCGCGAGATATTCTCGTTATAATCACAACTACCGTTCGTCGAAAAGCTTGTGCGTGTTATAGAGGCGCTCGCAGCTATCGCTTAATCGAGATAGGAGAAACGATAGAGCATTTTACGTATTTCGCCCTGCGAATTTCATCGAGCGAAACCCACGGAGTAGCTACAGGGTTTATGATTTACAGTTTTAACTTTTTCTATCACTGTGATAACGAGTTACGACGTTCTTATCTTGAGGGTGCACGCTAGTAGATTGCAAAATTAGATTCGATGGGAAGACATGATGCTCGACGAATAATTGCGTTCCTGATTATTCCTTCGAACACTGGACTGATCAGAAACGTCATTTGTGTGTGAGAACCGGATTGCTGAATTTAAAAAAAAGCACATGTTCTATTTAATTAGGGTTGGCAGAACTTGGATGTGTCCATCTTGATGGACGATACTATTAAGTCTTTTGAGGGGGATATGGGATACGCGCAAATCGTAGATATTTCTCAGCGCCGCAGCGACAGATAACGAATGTCCCTTGATCACGAAAAAACTGATAATCACTGAGAACCTATCCCACGTAGAGATTATTATGTTAGATTTTTATTGTAGCCATGATATTCAGTGGTATAATGAGAATCTTAAAAAAGCTTGTTTTTACGTAATTTCGTAAAATTTCTTAAAATCTAACCTATACAGGAGAGTCAGGTCCTCTAAACTTTATGGATAAAGTATAATAAGAAAGTTTTTCGATCTCCTCTCGCGTTCCCATGTAACGACAGCCTCCTTTTTATCCCTGAAGACATCTTCCTTACTTCCAATACTTTCTTCTCAAGATAAAATTTTATTTTAAGAAGCTATTCCGGTAATACGCACGTAAAAGTAGAGCATTTTTAATGATTCATAATTCAATGAATGCAGAATATAATTATTCGAAATTTTTTAATTGACCTATTCGTGAATGGAAAAAAGTTGTATAATTATCTTAAAAATTTGATGTCGTTAAAAGTCACAAAGAAAAATGATGCTTTGAAAAAGACAGACCTCGCCTGCGGAATTTATTGAAAATCACAAACTCGTCTGACTCAGGAATAAAAATCAGATTCTTAATCCCGTATGAAAATAACGATCGTTCCTACCAGAATCGGATATATGAGTAAATGTTTACGAAAACGGTGAAGTTAAAATTTACGTATCAAAAAACATCACATTTTTGCAACTTTCGTCTAAAAATATTAATAAAAAATCTTAAATTTAGTAGAACCGATGGGTAATGGTTTGCAGATTAACTTCAAAAAATTTCAAACAATCGGTTTAATAGTATTTTTTTATCCCGTAGTCAAGAAAAAATTTTCTTCTCGCCCTCTCTGACACGTGCCAGTTTTCGATTAACTGTCAAATTGTACGCAAACGATGTATAGAATTGCAGCGCGTGTGCTACGAAGCAGACCTGCGCTTAAATTCCACGAATGACCGAGTCAATATTTCTTCGGCAAGGAGGAAAAGGAACACAAGGCCGAACGCGTAAATAGGAAGTACATTTTCTATTACATCTGTGACTTTTAGGTTGCTCGTCGTGTCTTTGAGTATAAAAGACACTTTGCTGGAGACGATGATCAGGAGTAGCTTTTTGCCCCTCTGTATTGGCGATAAACCTTGATAAACTTAAAAAGGAGTACGTAACTAGAGAAAACGTTGACTTGGAGTAAATTGACATCAGAAACGACGATCTAGAATATGTGAGGCATTGGGAAAGATCGTCTGGCCTATTTGAAGATAAAGAACGATAAACTCCAAACAGCTGGAATATCAGGACAAACAGGTTTGCCTTGCGCTCGACATTTGAATCATATGATCGCATTTTATGCGTTCAGCGCCGCACGAAAAATTTAATTTCGCGAACGTAAACTTTTTTAAATAGGGGATTCTGGATATCTGCAAATATTACTGGTCGATCTACATATATCTGAAATTTAAGTTTTGCCGAGAATTCAGCCCTTTGGGTTAATAGGTTATCCAAAAAATTTTATGCAAATATGCGAAATCAATTTTTTGACTATTTACACATGCGTCATTTTGCAAGCGAAAATATTTGACGTCTGCAAGTTTTACATATATCCTGATACAGCAATCCTTTCCATATGTTATTTTTCTTCGATACGAATTGCAGAGGACATTGCCATGCAATCGTACTGAAAAATCGCGAACATATAGAACGATTATCTGAACTATATTAAAATAAAGCGAATTATTTAAGGAAAAGAAACGAAGGCTAGGATCATTATGAAGAATAACGTAACAATAATAACAATTGATACCTATAAATTGGTACAGATCGTTAAGGATATGCTATAAGCATAGTGGCCAAGGATCGGGAAACGCGATGATCCGGCATACCTAAACGTCAAGACGATAATCAAGATTACGTACATATGGAAAATAATGATCCGAAGTACCTAGACATCTGAAACGATAAATTGAAACATTTTGACAGTCACAAAAATTATATAAGTCCAAAAGAGTTACAATCTGAAATACTATATTTATAAATCCGGATCAACGATTCGAACGACTCAGACACACTGAAGATATTTGAACACAGAACGGTGATCTGCAGTAAGAGGAAACCGAAAATGACGGTCAGAATAATTCAACTAGAAAGAACGACAGTGGAAATAGTCAGTCCGAATAGCACACAGCATAGGAAAAGACAGATAAAAGCACTTGATGATCAGGAATGTTGCTCTAAAATACTTGAACTCTGTAACGACATAGCGAAGTACGTTTTTTTTTATATTTCTCAAAATTCGTCTGTCATTAGAATTCGCAGCGAAAAACTGCCAGAGCTGGTATTTTTAAACTATACAAATAACGGCCGAAACTATTTCTTAGTTAAAAAAATATCTACAGCTGTCTAATAACCACGTTCTAACGATACGCGTGAAAATGATCTAGAAGCCAGTATGTGTTTTTTAAATGTGGGTTTTACCACGACCAAACTCGAAATAAGAATTGAGCAAACAGAAGCAGCGCAAGGTAAAGGCGTTGCACAGTGATGTATCGGTGCCACGAGGTAATATATTCCTGCGGTGCATGTGGCTCTGTCCAGCTATACACACGACACTTTACAGAAACACATTCGCGGGGGTGTCGACAAAAGTGGAGAACCCCGTAACGCAAAGATCGCAATGTTATAGCGTTGAACGTAAAGCCACGTTAAAGGAGATTCACGCGCAACCAACTGTAATATTCCGACAGCGTGAATTTTACTGCAGAACGCGAGTCATTCGGTGTGGGATAATGTCGCCATTTTCCCACCCTCGCACCTGGCAGACTATGGCTGCTTTGAAAAAGACTGAAAGCCACCAGATGTTCACATTCAGGATGAAGCATGGTCTCGCATAACTATAGTCTCGTATGCATATAGTCCATCTGAGACCCGTATTCCAAACTCCAAATAAAGACACGAATAAACATCGGCCACAATTCCACCGTTCCACTGTTCCACGTTCCACCGTACCACCATGCCAGGACGCCAGGATGCCGAGACGCGAGCAAGCGTGCCCAGTATGCCGCGCGCGCGCACGACACTACTCCTATTTGCATAGAATTATATTTCGCTTTAACGTTTGACTCATGGTACTTGTTGCATCATTGTACGCGGACGCCTCGGAAATTACGAAAAATCGAATCAGTCGTGAGAGCAATACGATAACGTATCACTTCGAGGTAATTGCGAATGGAACTTGTTACCGAGGAATCTACTGTGCCTGTGCATCGAGTTCAATTCTAATTGAGCCGTTTGCCTGATAACCTCGAAGTTGAATTGAGCTACAATCCGTTATATGCAGAAATTTCAGACAGTTTATAAAATTAATCTTTGGATGCATTGTTTGAAACGTTTGGATGAAACGTAATTACGATTCTTAAATGTCATTATCCGATTACGTAAATAAATCAGTACAATTGATAATCGTATTAACGGCTTGATTAAGATGGTAAGATACATACATTCTGAATACACTAAGTTCTTTTTAGAATTAATTCACGGTAAGGCGATATAGGAAAGTGAAGTTTTTAATGCATGTTTCTATCCGGAGATATATGGAGAATAAAAAATAAATAAAAGCTTTACTTCCTTCCACTTTACCTAATGCGAATGAGCGCTTGACTTCGAGAAATCCACCTAACAATCTCGTGAATTTATCGTGACTAATTACGCATTTTAATAATCATTATCCGCTATCGCTACGCGTGGAGAATCGAATAAGTCAGACTTGTGCATTTGCATTCCCGGCGCAGAATCTTGAGAATCTGGAAAACCCGAAGGCGCGTTGCGTTCTGTAGCACGTTATCCGAAGCGTGTTGTATTATTATAATCATTCTAATCGATTTCTGATACCCACTGTTAATTTTATCCTCCTATGGGAAACCCGCCTTGCATGCATCGTAATGACGGCGATTGGGTGCACCTATACATTAAAGAATCTAACTAATACAAATCAAAAAGTTCAAACTAATCAACTAATGCTCGAGGTAGCCTCCATTCTATTACTTTTCCTAGCGACGATGGCCTACCGTATTTTGATAACGGGTTAAACATATTAAATTTGTATCATCATTGCTTCAAAGCTCAACTAGAACTTAATCGAAAAACAAGACAAAGTCCAGGTAAAATTTATGCACTGTTCGTCCTAAGAGAGCATGATTTAAAGTGTAGATGATCAGAATTCCCGTGACACGAGCGGGAGGTGTTTTGCATAAAAACATATGTAACGACGCGTCTCGTGCATTAATTCAGGGCGTAGTATACGGCTCTATGCAGATTATTCGTGTACAGGAAATCCTAGAGTGCATCGGGCAGATCGCGACCGCGCATAGACCACAAATTATATTGCAATTTATCCGGAGCCGATAGCAATTTGCGTTTCACATAATCCGCGCATCCCGCTGTAGGTTCGGCTGAGTGTAATGCAACATAGCAACGTTCTTACAGTCTCGCACACAAACTAATCGCAGTCCAACGAACTTCGAGGAGCGCGATGTACCTTTTAATATCTTTTCTTTAATTAAAGTTAGACAGTTCCGATACTGGCAGGAAATATCAATGGTATGCACTGTACTTCCATTTAGCTATCAATCTTTAGGTTATGCAACGAATCGTGCACGAGTTAATGTTATGTTATTTTTCGCACAACTATCGGATTGATGAAACGTTTGGCTTTGGCTAAATTTAAATCATCCCACAAGATAGTAACGAGATAATCGTATTAGTCGAGGAATTAATAATTTTTAAAGACGGTAGCTGCTTTGTTACAATTAACCATGGTATGACTACTGTGTATTAATATGCTCCCATCTACTTGATGCTTTGAATTTTACTCACTCCGATGCTGACAGCTTCCGTTTCCGCTCACCGTGGGTTAATTGATTTGACGTATCCAAGGATGCTTGGTGTTCCGCATATTTTTGTATTTTGAAATTTCCAACCTTACTTAGTTGTTTTAACACTGAGCCGCTCTGATCGCGCCGATTCAAACCAACGTAGGCTGTCGTGTCCGACAACCAGGACACGCTTACGCCACCTGAGAACAATAGAAAGATGACTTGCGACATTCCATCTAGATAGGTTGCGAGAAGAATTGAACAATATCGATATACACAAAATGCTCGAAATATTGTAAAAAAAGGAGCATTCAATGAAGTAAACCAATTTACAATTTTAAGAGACACTGTATAAAAATAAAAGCTCACCGTATGGATTAAATAATTGGGATACGTCACTAAACCTCCATTTTTTCGGAAATGTTATATGAAAAACATGGTCCCGGCTTGGATTTGCTGAAAAACAAGTGATGCAAATGTTAAGCAATGTGAATGTAAATTCAATATCAAATACAAAGAATCGTTGAATTACAATGAGCATATGTATTACTTACGATCCTTCCCCGTTAAGTCTATATATGGAAAATCTTTGAGTCTTGTTATAAGGAGTCTAAAACAGAATTAGGATTTCGTTTTAGAATTAAGTGGAATAGGAATCATAAGTAAGGCAATTTACGAGAAAGTAATGCATATAACTTACTTGTTTAAGAAAGGATTTAGTAAGGAGGAGTCTGTAAGCACCGTCGATACTTCAGGCTTCTGTAAGGAACCTTGAACATCATTTTTTTATAATAAAGATCTATTTAATTAATTTAAATATATTATATATGAAAAGATTTATTGCGCTCACCAAGATATTTGCAAAGTGATATAAAACACAATCCAGTAATATAAGCGTCATAACCAGCTTCGTGAGACTTCATTGCCGACACAGAATAACTTCGATTCTCCACGGACTTCACTTCCGGGAGTGAAAATGGGGCTTTGCTTACTGTCTCCAAAAGAATATTTAAATTAGATGATAGCACAGACTCTCGAAACTGCGGAGATTGACAAATAACTTTTGTATCTAATATCCTAGAAAGAAAAATTGAAGATTTTCAGGTGATTATAAAAATGAAACTGGTGACCATAAACATATATACATATTTATACTTCCTAGAATATTATAGTTTAAATTACCTTGGAAATAGGCAGTGTATTAGAGCTTTAAATTCCGAGTAGCTCTCGGGTAGAGGTGCGAAAAATTGATGAACTATATGACAGAGGTCCAATAACATGTTATGCCCCACTAATAATTTACCCTGAAACCCATACGTACAATGTGTTTCAAGACTGGGAGATAGAATGTAAGTTAATATCTGACTCGTGACTACGGACAGTAAAATCAAGCAAATAAAGTTTATAATTCATAAGAATAAAATAATATGTAATAAGAAAATAAAAATGTTAACTAACCGAGTCAGCTATTTTTCTTAATAATGCGCTAAGCCCAACTGCTTCTTCTACTTCACGCTTTTCTTTTTCTCGTCTTTCTATTTCTCTTTGTTTTTCTTCCTCTTTTGTTCCTATTTTTTGAACAACCAAACACTGGCCTCCACCTTCTGTCTTACTTTCTAATCTGATTTTATTAGGCCACCTCATCCTTGCTTCCTGATGAACAAGTCGTCTAATAAAAGCGTTGCATCTGTCGATCGTCAATTCATCTGCTTCTGAATCAATAAACTCATCTATTCTGGAACTAATAATATAACACAACGAAATTATGATAATTATTTGAAACAAAATAAAATATAAAGATAATGATATTTATTAGTTAAAAAAGCGGAAAATAGTTTTTTATAATCGAAATCAAATCGCTCAATTGCTTCATTGAAGAAAGTTTAAGGAACAGTTTTTATAAATTTTAACATTTGGGTACACAGAATCCAAATTTAGGATCCAAATTTCAAAAATCAACATTGCCCATCTAATATGGTGAACATAAAAGTAAACAAACACGGAAACATGATATAATTCAAACAAGATAAATATTACTATACGGTTTTTGAGGCCACTGAATCGAAATTTGACAACGGAACTTCACAATTTTAAATGTGAAGTAAATCCAATATAGTGACACAAAACGCTAAAAATTCGAAAAAAGTATCAAGTGTCTTATTTTATTTCCAAACATTAGCTGGTGACAAAATTTTGTAAACCGATGATGGATCCGCAATTTTCAATTTTTGAATTTGCATGCCAAATTCAGATTCTGCGATCCCAAAAATATTAATGTCTATCGTAAAAGAGAAAATCCATCTGCCATTTTTCGGTATGCAATTTGGGCCCACATACTCAATTTTAACTCCGACAGGCAAGGGGTTAAGAATAGTAAAGCTCAATAACAAAGAAATCTTCTTACCAAATGTCTTCTATTTGTGGTTTGTCCTCATCGGAGATTGGAATTAACTCTAAACCCTCTTCCCTAGCACGTTGCCTTTCTTCTACTCGTTTACTCAATTTTTCTTCCTCGTCACTAGTTAGATAAGGAATACCTAGCTTGAAAAGTTTATTGAAGTCGAATCCTTGGTTTACTAGAAATGATATAGAAGATGCCTGACACATGAATCGACAATCTGGAGCTGCACGATTTAACGGTCGTGGAAATACATAAAAATTATACGACTGTTGAGTGTAACTGAAATAAAAATTTTGTTTTTAGTATAACAATACATCAAGTTAGTCTGATAAAATACATAGCCGGTCCACGAGTTTGGCATGTTTTTTTGGCAGAAGAAAAACAATGAAATTTAACAAGACACATGTGTCAATACATCAAATTTTGATTACAAAGTACTCATATGCATGATTCTTCATTAAATATATTTTATTTTTCTATTTCAGCATATATTTACGTTATTTTATGGGAAATCGTATGTGATTTACGAAGGATTGGATTGCTTGCAGACTGTCAAAAAACACATTGAACTCATAAACCAAACTATACATATATAAAATTTAATCGCATACCTATTGGTTTCTGAATTATATGAAAAAATGGAAAGGCCAAACTGAATAAGGAGAAACTCCATCGAGCCAGATCGGAGTTTTGAATAGTATTGAGCAGGTGTGTCAAACGCACTAGTTTCAGGTCCTGAATTCAGTCCAGTAAATTCCCCATCAATTCCCAAGAAGTCTGCTCTCTCCAGAACTTCATCCAGTTCCTTCAGCACTTCTTTGAAGTCTATAAAATAGAAATATTTAAAAATTCTCATTAGAACAATAATAAATATTACACCTAAATATACTAAGATTCATTAAATATTCATTGAAAATCCTATAATTTAAGTAATTATTTGGTTATTATTTTTTGGTAACAGTATAATGACGAAACTTGGTTTTAATATCATAAAAAGTACAAATTTATAGTTTTTGTGTAAATAAAGTTAATTAGTTAAAAACCTTAAATCTCTATTAATGATTATTTTTCCAACTTAAATCTCCTAAGATGTTCAGAAAGTACCATAAAATTTAAATTATTAAAAATAAATATTATTGAATTAAAAGTTATGAAACATAGAGATATTACTGTCCATAAAGATTAATTGAATATTAAGAAACCATACAATCACATGGCTGAGATTTTTTATCAATTAAATAACATTGCGTAAACAACACAGTGGGACAGTGAAAACCGAATAGATAGTACAATATTCAGAGCAGCCTTTTACGCACGATGACCTAAAAAGTGTAAATAAGAATGAAACAGATTCAAAAATGTATTAGATTCGGTAATCGTCTACACAGTTTCTCAACAACGAAAGATTTTCTGTGAGAGACTTATTCGTGTTATCAATTATGATTTACATGAAGAACGAATCATGTTGACACTATCTATTTTGACATGTGGCCTAGTTTCTAACCTAGAAATAGGCCATGACGTTAAGCAGGCTTGTTTCGTGGTAGTTCGCTAAGAAAACCGATCAGTTGACTTCGGCAAATCGCGTGTTAACAAAAGGGCACTATCGGCGTCCATTTGAACCGATTACTCACTCGTACGGGTTACTTCCATGATATTTCTTGTATGTTGTTTATCCGCACTTAGCGCGAAGCGGACATTTCTGATTTTTGCTTGAAACTTGGAACTAAAGTACAACACGGAAACTAACGGGATTTGTCTATTCTACACGAACTTATACCGACTGCCACAGCTATTGATGGGCAGCACTGGCGTTCGTGGCTTCTCATGCCAGCCGCAGTGACACCAGCGCTACAGCCCATTCGGAGTAAAATCGAAACTAATATTATAAATGCGAAAGTAACTCTGTCTGTTTGTTTGTTACGTTTTCACTCCTAAACCGCTGAACCAATTTTGATGAAAATTGGTATAGTATAGAGATAGATGAAACCTTGAAGAAAGAAATAGACTACTCAAAATAATTATTCTACGCAGACGAAGTCGCAGGTATAATACCAGCTAGTATTTTATAAAGAAAGAAATTATACATAAGGCTTGTTCGTTCTAACATTTTTAACCATGCTGGAGCACTCTATAGGTTTGTTTGAACATGAGCTAAAAGCGTCATTGTGTCTCGATCAATTGCATTCAATAAACTAAGAAACAACGATCCTCTCTGCACTCTCGACTCACTTTCCAATAAACCTATAGTGCTATGGAGCCTTTAGCCTTTATATTAATACCCGAGAACCGTTTTTCTAATTTTTAGTTGAAAAAAAACATTTAGAAAAAAGAGATCATTTTACTCGTCAAATCCCCACAATTTGAGCGATTTTGAGTTGACTGACGTCCTTTTTATTATTTGCTCAATAAAAAATTGATTAAAATGAGACTAAGCATGATTACTTCTGTATTAAAAAGCCGTGGTAGCCGGGCACCCATATATGTTTTTCATTAGAGATATGAAAGTAAACGAAAATTGTATCTAATAAAGGCTCAAATAAACAAAAAATAAATACATACTTTGAATTATAATTTTAATATAAATATATTAATATATCAATGAACAATGATAACTTATTTTAATCAATGTTATTGTGCTACCGGTCAACTTCGACATAGTCTAAATGTTTTAGAATGTTCGTCCCATATAGATTTCTTGCAATGGAAGCATAATTTTCGAATTTTTCTTGTGACCTGTGAATTTGGGGATCGATCCTAAATTACCGGCAGACACAGTTCTTCTCCCAATTGTCTCAAAAATATTCAACGGCACTTTGTATTGTTATTTAGCATGTAATTATTTCCTTAATAAATACTGTATACTGCAAGAGCTGCAATTGAAGAAAAAAGCAAATGGCCACCTGTTCGTCCACCTTTTCACCTTATATCGTCGAACCAACTTGCCCATAATATAAAAATCAAATTTAGTTTTACTTTAAAAATCAATCATGTCTGGTTCGTTCTTAGATTCCGACGTTGCATTATTATCGCAGATCAAAGATAACAATAAGACTGTTTTTCCCTTTTGGGACACATATGAGCATATTGTTATGTGTTTTTATAATAGCCAAAGAACAAAGTTATCATCGTAACTTCTCGAGGAATATATTTTTTATTTCGTTTCAGTATCCCAACGATGGTCAAACTCCAGCATAAAAAAGTCTCTGCTAAAGGTAAACTTACAAAGAACTTGTCCATGGCAATATTACGCCCAGATCCCTTAAATGGAGCGACTAAACATTTTGCTACTCGTTCTTCCCGGCTGGTTTCTCGTTCCGATGCTGATATTCGGTGTAAACTTTACCAGTAAGTAGGTCATAATTTTCCCGATCGTAGATCCATCACACTTTTATCCCATATTTAGTACGATGAAATGTACTCCGTAAATCGTATTCTTCGTCCATAAGGTAATAATTGTTCGTCGATCGTTAGGTTTTCTCTGGGTCTATACATTTTCATGAAATTCTAGTTCAGCATCGTCCACAACTCGTTTATTGTAGCAGCTTTGTCGTCCTGTGAACGCTACGTTCTCGCGTTTGCATCGTCAAAGCGTAGAAATCTGACAATATGCGAAAATCTGTTTACTCCCTTTCTCCCTCGATACAATGGACAGCAAGTATATTTCCACATAACGTATTTCAATTGTTTACTCCGGATGCAATCAAAATTCCAAGGAACGCATAAAAATCACTTGCAGTTAGATCTTTTCAAGAGTGCAGGCTTTTTCTTCATTGTGCTTCTGGCAAACACTCCTGGTCATTCTATTTGTATGGCAAAAGATAACGTTGACCATTTCCGAAGTAAAATACATTTGAATATATCACATGTCGATAACGTTGATGTAGATCTGCGTGGGCCACTTCGGGGTCTAACGACATTACGGAATGGAGCTTGATGGTGAGTAGGTGGTATTTTGCTCCATATTGTCCCATTTTTAGCCCGAGAATGATTCTGCGCAAAGGTATACACTGCGAAGGGATACTGCGCTGCCTGTGTATACTCTTCCTGGCTATTTTCACTTTCGTTCAGACTTTGATCTGTTTAAATTTCGCCTGCATCTGCCCCTGGGTCCTCATCTATTTATTAACAAAAGCAACACTATGAAAGCAGAAAATTAAATTATTCCTTATCGATAACATAAGGTATAAAACACATAAACGAACATCGCAATCCTTATCAGAATATTCAGTTGCTTAGCTCCGTAAGGCTATTCAATTTTCTACTTCACTGTCAGAGAAAATCTCTTCTTCCGATGATGTTTTTTAGACGAAAAATTTTCGCAAATAAGCTGCTTTTGGAAACACTGAATTTGGAAAAAAATTATTTTATATCCACTTGTTCGGTACTTATGGCTGTACGAACTGTAAATATTCCATTATTGAAATTGTATAGATAATTATCTTGCGTATTCTTCTCGTGGCAAGTCTTCAATTTTTTAAATTGTTTTATGATAAAAAAACAATTTAACATTCACTAACTAGCTTTACATTCTTAAAATGAAGGACGTCCAAAATACGTTCGCCTTGCACTAAATCGTAGTTTAAACTGTGCTGCAAACGCCAAATGCTGAAGATCAGATATAAAAAGACCAGATATAAAAAGGACGAAAAATATTTTAGGCTTGAAAAGAATATTCTAGAATAACCTAAAACCTTTGTGTGACTATGAATTTATGATACAGTTCGGTAGGAAACCGGATCTAGGTCTGCATATTAGACAACTCAGGCTATTAAACAGCCTACAAAATTCCAGGTATTGACCTAAGGGTTAAAAATGCTAAAACGATCAGACTTATATAAAGAAATTGAATTATAATTTTCGTCCTTCTCTTTCTTTATGGCTTTATCACCCGGGAGGGGGGGGGGGGGGGAGGCCTCCACCAACTTTTAATAATTAATACTTACAGACAAATACGAAAACAAAATAAATAATTGATTACAGATTGATATATTCTTTTAAAATAAGAGAATGAGAAAAAGATTTTTGTACTCCACTCTTGTTCGCATTAAATAAAATCTGTTTTAAATTAAAAAGCCGATTATAATAATTAGAAACTTTATTTCCCAACGTTTCGAGATTACACGGGGCATTGTCAATTGACAAAAGAAGTACAGGTAATGTGAATAAATATGCGAGTAACATGAATAGGTAATGGTATAATATTAAAATACATATTATATTTCTATATCTTATATTTACAATGAAGAATATAATGTAATGTTGGTTATATCGAACAAAGTAAATTATAAAACTTTAAACAATACATTAGGATCAGAATTACGTTCCCAATAGCTTATATAGCTTACAGTCACAGTGAATCCTGTAAAGTCTTTCCTCACCTCCTAATCAATATTCGAAGAATGTGGCGCTCATATATATACTGTGAAAACTCACCAAGCAGCACTTGCGAGAAAGATCGACTAGAGCATAACGTTCAATGTCAATTAACGTATACTACTTAATTTAGGAAGAAGAGAATAAAAAATAAATACATTTATGACGGTTCATGATTTTTTAATATATCACTTCTTTCGCGTAATCATTTTTTAATATAAATTTCCATCGATATTCTGAGAGTACGTATGCCAGTGGTTAAGCGTGTAACATACTTTCAGGGGCAAATGCTCGAGCAGCATAGATAAAGAATATTCTTCCGATATATTGAAACAATAATAAAATATGCTGTTAAAATTTAATTAACTATAATTAATTGCACGTCAACAAAATATTTCATACATTTATGAATTTTAATGCAATTCTAACAACTTTTGTGTCTAAGAACATATTTATGATAAAAAAAAATTAATTTTACAAAACCAATTATAAAAATAATATAATAATAATTGTAGGAAAAAAATCAATTTATATGCAGTCCCTTTCCCTATACGTGAAGAATGTGTGGTGGATATTTTCCTAACCACTTTTACGCAGATAAATTTAAGATAAATTGTTTCCTATCGTTTCACCTGCGAAATAACCAGATAAATTGTTCCGGTGGGACTTAGACCAGACTGGGGTCTTGTGCTTCGATTTTAAGCTTGAGAAATTTCCTTTCCCCCGCCGAACCCGACCGAAAAGAATCGTTCAAACTGTAATTCAGTAAAATGGAAAACTTTTAACGACTGGTCGTCTCAAAATATACGAAAACGCATGCCTTCTGCACACCACCCAATATCCTTCTGTTATCGAACTTTCTGACATTGGCACATATTCGGATAATGCTAATCTCTATGTATAAATTTATAGAATAAATACGTCATTCTCTACAATCCTAAATAAGGATTTTAATCGCAGCCCTTGATTCGTATTCAAAATTTTCAATTGAGTACGTACTTTAATGAGATAGTAAGTGAAATTCTTTACAAATATTAGGCAATGCATAGGCAAAAATAAATAAAGCAAAAAAATTGTATACTTTACGTGTTAAATATATAATTTTTTTTCAATGCAATAAGAATTCGTACAAAGCACAACGATGAGATCAAGGAATAAGAAATACAATTTTCTATCAATTTATGAATGACGTATGAAACAAGATATATACATATTCCTTACTATTTAAGGAAAATTATTTTATTTATTACCTGTTCCAAAATTGCTGCATCTTCAAATGTGATCCTTACAGTTCGGAACAAACATTTGACGGTTGTCAATGATTAATCGATAATCATTCTGCCATGACGCAATGGAACTCTTGGACGTTGTCGTTCCTCACGATATGTCGATTGATCTATAAACTAAACAGTCCTCATGTATATTCATATTTCGTACAATTTTTTCAAATTTTCTTTTCTTTATATAATCAACATCTTAAGTGAATGTTGCTGCAACTGCCGGTACATAGGATTCAGTATACTTTACGAGGCCAATTTATTCTGCTTATAGTCTAAGTGGTAAGCAGTGACCTGCCTTTTCTCCGATCGATAATTGAAAATAGAATCAGCTCTACAGTAAACAAGACAAATATCCAATCGAATAAGTTAAAAATAAAACTGGCACACGTTAAAACTAAAACCCGATAGCGTGACGCAGTAAAGAAATATTTTTTTATTTTTTAAACTAACATAGGTGTATAAAATGGCACAAACGATCGATGCTATCTAACAATAGTATTGCGATATGTTACAAAGAATATTTACACAGTATTTCTTGTTTCACTTGAATTTTTTAATTGTATACATTTGTAACACTACGTTATAGCACACTTACTATATTTTATTGTAATAACATGTACTACATGAAATTAAATATTTTTCTGTTCGATTTAGAATTGTGCTTTTATTGTGCTCTACGATTTTATTATCTCGAACTGTTATTTGTTAATTAAAAGCCTCGACTCGCGAGCAAATATCAATGCTTTTTACAATTATAATTACAGAAAAGAAATATCCAAGTACCAAGTAGCATGTTGTTTGCATTACTCGAAAAACAAAAGGCAGTTTATTAGTACGTGAAATTATGGAGTAGCACGTCTCTATAAAATAATAATAATGACCTACCGACATGGCAACATAGACAATATCAATATTTCTTTTCCCAGAGGACTGCAGTTACAATTTCTGATCGGCCCCGGGTCTCTGTTTGCTATTCATTATTAATTATCTCCACAAATAGGGATCGTATTCCGCTTCGTAGGATGCTACAGCGCAGTTCACAAACATTACTTGCAGTACCTGTTACCCATAAAATGTTTACTGAACCTTTTTAGCAGTTGCAAAATATATTATATAAAACCTAAAAATTCAACGGAAACCAGTATTTGATTAACCGATAGATGGATTAAAAATATATGCTGTTTTTCCGGAGAATTTCGAACACACTAAAGTACATCACTCCAACAGTTTTCACGAGACCAAAAAATTTGCATTCCATCAAAGAGAAAATTAAAAAAAAATAGACGTCTAAAGGTTTAAATAATTTTGATCAATTTTTCGGCATCGGTAGGAGGGTAAATGGCTATTACAAAAATCAGAAAATCGATCGTACAAATAATCACGTGTACCCTCAAGTTGTGTCCATTGGTCATCGAGCACCGTCCGGCAAGTATATTATTATTATTATTACAACAGATCTGTTTCCCGTTTTAACGCGCACTCTTGTGTGAACAAGATCTTAAGAACGTGAGCGTCACAAGCACTCAATCCAAACAGTAAGAAAATTCGGAATCAAGGGTGGCAGCGCATACAAGGGTGCCAACAGCGTGGCACCCCTGGACCTGTTATTTTTTCCCGTTACGACTAACGTCATTTTTCCTTGATATATATTCTTGGGAAGAAGCGTATCCACGTAATCTTCCTACCTCGTAGAGCCAAGATGTCCCATTGGACATCTGCTCACTGTTTTCTTCGGTCGCGCATTGAAAGGAGAAAGAAAAGGTCTGAGACGAAGCCGCAAACGATAAGGAATGGACGAAAGCCAGTCGTGCCATGTTAACGCGAGGATGCTAACGATAAAGGACACACCCTCAAAAGTCAGCGTCAGCTTTTAAAAGCAATTGCTGGATGTTAGTTTCTCCCCTTTCAGTTTTACTAGAGTATCGAACGCACCGACTATTGATTTCTATTAGATGGGTCGCGCCATTACAAACAAAGCTCCGCATCTAACATAAGTATAATATCCAATCGTAAGACATACTCCTATACAATTACGTGCTCTATGTCGGTGAATTGTTCGCAGCCTGGACTCCAACTTTGGCGACCACACAACTTAGCGACGTGCCAAGGATAATTTCCAAAGCACGTGCCGCGACTGCATTATCCGAGTAATTTTATTTTCTTTCTTTCCATTTGCCTTTTTCTTTCACTCCCCAGCGCGAAGGCTGTACTCAGGTCAGTCCCAGCTACACCATTTTCGTCCTGAGAGTTTAGAGAACTTTTTTTTACAGTTCCAACGATCTCCACCCTCGACGATTTATTAAGTCTATTAAGAGTGTGCCAAACCGTTTTGACCGATAGGAAATGGCAGGGGTGTCTGAATGGAGCTCATAATGTGAGGGTGGGGTCACATGCGGTGTTTTGCTCGATTGCTGGGGTGAACCTTTTTCACATACTCACACAGAGACATGTACACTTTTGAGACGTACAACTGTTGGCCTGGATTTCGAGTAATGTGCTAGTCGATAAATATACTTTTTTTTTGGGTATTTTGTAGATTTTGAAACATCTTCATTTTTCACTCGTTATTATTATACTCTATTCACTTTTAGTCCTACTGAACGAAAGAAATATTTGAGACTTTTAGAAAAACTTTTTGTTGTAAGACAAAAAATTTAGAAATATAACTAAATACATAGCTATGTAGTTTAGGCATATAGTCTCGGCAAAAGAAATATAAAGTCTAAGAAATTCATTTACTATGAAACTCATGCGAAGTTAATCCATCTGATTGTAAGACACACGTTACTAATGGATGAACTATAGTGACAATTAACACTCAGTATTTGGCTGCGTATATAGTGGAAGATTATGCATACAAATTTTTACTGGTAAAATATATTTATTCGAAGTTGTAAATGACCACAGTGTCTTCTAGAGCGGAAGATCAATACTCTATTTATATTTCTGTCATTGTCTACTGGATAGGCAAGAAGCCAGAAAAAATACTGGAAATTGCAGAAATCTATTATTTGGCCGGTCATCTTGACATTCGATTTGTGTGCGTTCGTCGATGTGTTTTAGGGCGAGTTCACTATTTCCGAAATCAGATTAGCTGAATTTATAGGGGCACTCTTGAGTCCCCGATTCAAGCCATTCCCGTGAGATCGGAAAACCTATACAATTAAGCCGCCTTGGGGCCGAGGGCTCCGTTACTGCGGAAGGATCCCGCCTTTTAATTTTCCTAGAGTTATTACGAAACAATTGAAAAATATTGATTTCGAATTCAAAAATATTCTTTTACTATAGGTACTGTGCATAAGGCTAAATACAGATGACCATGATTTTTATAACTTCTGCATGCACGCTTATACTATAGACAGTTGTCGTTCATTTCACACTAAAAAAAATTTTTGAAACTCATATACATAATTAGCATGTCGGGCGAAACGGGTTTGCTCTGAGGCCTAATTGTATGAAAACCATGCCGTGACATTTTATGAATTTTCTGTTATTTTCGCGCATGAGCTACTTCAAATATTCCAAATTTGAATATCTGCAGATATTTCTGTACCATCCAAGTGGGAACTATGATCTTTTTTAGAAATTTTAATCCAACTTTTTTTTGTGGTTCAGAATCTTCGATACAAACATTTATGCCAAGTTATACACATTTAATATATATGCATATTTTTTCGATACAATTGCACAAAACACTCTCACATGTTTCATGCCTAAAAAGAGAATTTTTCTTTAACTTTAAAAAAGGAATGCAGAATTTTTCTTTGGCGAGTACAAGGCTTCTCCAGGGCCCAACTGAACCAGTCCAGGACCGCAATAATAATTTCGTTATTATCGGCATAAATTTCACAATAAAAAATGATGAAAAAAGGACACAGTGAAAGAAAAAGTTTAAGGGAATGGGTTACAAGATCTTGTCGACGTTTAGACACAAGATTAAGCTGAAGCACATCAGACTCGCGCATAACGCGAATTCCTATAACGCGTCAAAAAATAAAACATAGGAATTACCTGATGTAAGAATTAAATCTGTTTTAGTTGGGCATTAGACGGTTTTTATTTAAATAAAAAAAATTATGAATATATAAAATATATAACATATAAATTTAAAACTGCAAAAAGAACTGGCAATAAATGAAGCAAATATAATAAAGAAAGATAAAACACATAATACATAAATTTGTATAATTACATTATTATTAAATATCAATGAAATAAAAGATTCTTTATATACATTAATAATGTTTTTCTTTAAATCAACTTTTTGTAAATTCTACTTATTTTTAAAGTCCTATTTGATAAAATATAGAAAATAAAAGTTAGCATAGCAACAATCATTTCAAACATGTTACTTTAAATCATACACGTTACACGACAAAAATTCCCGTACAGCACGATTTCCTATAACGCGAATTTATATGTATAGCGCGTAACGCATTAACCACGTTATACAGGAATGTACTGTATATGATACAAACCAATGCGTTTGGCTGCACCAAGAAGTTTTAAATATCAACGTAAGTAAAGCGGGTTCTTTTCAGAAAAAGCGAGAAAACTTTTAAATAGAGTCCACGAAAAGTTTCACAATCGAAATCGGCCTAACCTACTGAAGCCATCGAGTAGATTACAATCTTGAAAGTTGAACAGCGTCCCGTAAAACGGCAAAGACCCTTTGTATGCATATTGCTGTTTTAAAACGTTCACTTGGGAATATGCCGCAAGAAAGCAACCCTGCGTGCAGATTCCCAGTTGACAGATTTCGCTCAAGCACACGCCTGCACCCCTAAATTTCATGCTACATTTTCTCCACTGAACGATTTTCTTGCCTGCTATGCGAAAGGAAATGACCTATGATTTCTAACCTGGTTGAAGATGGTATATGAGCGGATGAGATTTCTTTGGAGATTTCGATTATTTCACTTTTAAATGCAAATTCTAAGCACTTACATTTCACACTGAAACCTTACATGCCTTAAGGAATCGACTTCTATTCAATTTTGAAAAGACCAGTAAGATATGAAAGAGTAGTTAAGTAAATGTATAGACATTTTTGGAAATAATGAAAGGTAATGAAAAGGAATAAAATTATTCGAAAAATTTAGTTCTTGTAATATTTGTATTATTGTTACTATATTATTATTTAATGCTGTATTTAGATGATAAAATATATTACTATGTGTGTTATTAAATAATACACGTAAAATTTTTGATTTAAATTTACCGCAAAACTCAATCAGGGGAGAATGGGCGAATGGCGCTCACTTAGAGAATTCGTTCAATAATTCTTTAAATAGAACCTTCGATGTCTCTACTTAAGAAACGAAATGATAGTTCGTCATAAAAACTGTAAATATCTGCAATTTTTTTAATTGGGAAAAGTGTGGAAATGAGAAATATTGCTTGCTAGTGCGGTTTATAGGGTCAGTAATTTTTGATTGTATATGACATTGAAGTTAGATAAAAAAACATAATATATTTAAAAATTATAAAAAATTGTACCAGTCGTTAGAGGAGCTTATTTATTAGACCGCGTTTCTCACATTAAAAACGGCATAAAAATATTTTCGCTTGCCAATTTTTGAGGGGAGAAAAAAAGGGCGCCAGCATCAGAAATTTTTATTGAATGATCTAAGAAATAAAGAAACAAGCTTCATTTCCAGAAATGAATTAATTCTTTAAATAACAGGGTAAGTCACTTAACCCACTCAGCCTCGTTAGCCCCTTCTCCTCTGATCATGAAACAACATTCGACTTTCCAAATTTTTAGAGTGCGCAATATAAAATTTATTGAGCGCACAGCATGTGACAGGCTCGTAAATTAAACCGATGCACCCAGCAAGTATTTGGAAAGTCGATTGTTGTCGGGATGCCTCGTTAAAATTATTAAAGGAAAGGTTACGCCGTTAACAAACTTAAAGATTTTCCCCATATATAACGATCGTCAGTCAAAGTCAAAGTTCAAATAAAATATAGGTCTATTATATAGATGTGAATTAATAAACATTTCACAAGTAATGAAGTTATATTAGTAAAATCGCACCGTGCTGGAGATAATAATCGGATTAACTAAGGATTACCTACGTACTGAAGTAAGTGCTTATTTCGAAATGAAGCAATGTTAAATATTCATTTGATACAGGAAAACGTTCTATCTCAAAACTGAATTAATAATATTGTAATGGTCGATATTTGTATCACAAAATAAAATTTATACGTTAATTTATACTTCTGGATGTAAACTTTTTTAAATTTATAAAATATAATAAATTTTAACTCTTACTACGTACTGTTGTTTTTGGCACCTCTAAACCATAGAGAAGGATCTGTTCTGTACGACGTGTTTTTCAATGACTAAAATAATGACTGAAATAATAGATTTGAGAAATAATTTTTTGAGCAGGGGAACGACGACCTCATGACCGTTAGTTTCCGACGAATCAATACTGTTAGAAATTGTACAGACAAACATGACCCATCAGTACGGAGTAAAGGTTAATTTAAGATATGAGATTATTAATAGTATATGCTGTATGAAAAAAAAATAAAATACGATCAAGCTGCAGACAAAAAGAAAGGCCCTGCAATGGAAAAAAAAAACCTCGTGCGTACAATTTGAACACAGCTGATGTTCTTAAGTACTCTGAATCTTATACAAGCATAGTTTTCTTATCTAATACCAATGTGCCATGGATAGATAACAAAAATGACAAATCTCTTAGGTATCACGAAATACAACTTCCTGCACGCCTATGTAATACATTCTTAGTTATATTTTAATTGAGTTATGCTCATTATGTTTATAGACAAGAATATCTCTACAAGTAATGCGTATTCAAATACCACTTTAAAAATTTCTACAGTGGATTAATAAACTCATTATCATAATACATATCATCTTACAAGATGCTTCTTCAGATCACGTGGGATAAGCAGCTTCGATCCAGAATCGACTTTAATGAATTTTTGGAAAGATAATAGGCAGAAAAATTGACAAAAGTGAGATTCTGTTTTACAAGATAACCAAAAAAGAAATACATTGTCCTAAAGGCTCTAAAGAGGAAGTTACACATCGGGTGATGGCATCTGTTTTCTCGTAGTAAAAAATACATCTGTCGCGTTATCGTCAGACCGAGCTACACCGCTACAAGGTTAATGCAGGGTCAACCTAAAGTATGCTGGATATTAGTAACAAGCGAAAGGAAGCTAAGGTGAGAAGCATAGAAAATTAACTTGATTTTATAATTTCGGTATTTCTAAGGCCGGTGAGAAAGAAACGTACAAGACCTACATTGCTAGCTGCATTATAAAGAGAATTACGGGTTAGTTGAATACACTAAATTCAGTTTCCAAAATGGAATTTGGGAGGAGAGGGATTTTTTTTAAGAGCAAAGTCGCGCCAAAGAACAGTACCTGGTTCCAAGAATATGGTTGAAAGGTCAACATACTGAAAATAATTGCTATAAATAATGAAGAAACGTAAGAAGAAATTATTACCGATTTAGCGACATATACTGGAAGGAACGTTACAAGCGACGCTAATGCAACAATGTGACTTTAAAATATAAATGCACAGAAGAAATTTTGACGAGTGCTCGCCTTACCCGAGACGGCGCGGTCGTTTATACTTTTTGTATCCAACTAGTCGCAAACAGCAGAATGTTCCGAGTCAAAATTCAATGCCGTTTATATACCTTTAAAATATGGCCGAGATGGCTAATGTAGAAATCGTACGCGTCGCGATGCCTGCTTGTTATAAGCGAAGGTGTACCAAAGCTGTACTTTGGTAGCTAACTTTTTAGAAATTATGCAAAATCTTTTTAAAGTTTGTTATATAATAAAAGCGTCATGGAAAGTGTTAATCATAAGATTTAACTCAATATTTAAATAAAATGTTATTAATGCATAATACTTATAGACTATCTTTAATCACTCACAATATCACTTTTGACAATGTGAAAAATAAAAAGATACTTCTTCAAAGGGCTGATTCAAGATAGATTCAGCAGCAATAGTTCACTGTACGTTTGTATCTCATAATTGTGCGTGTAGTGCCGGCTTAACATGCAGCTAGGCTAACAAGCAGCTTGTGATTAATGTTTTTGCAGGCGCTCGTTCGCGGGGATGAGTCCATAGGGAGTCCTCTTTGTTTTGCACTAGCTATTTGCCACTTTCCCCATCGCGTACATTACTCCAGGTAGGGAGTCTACATGGAAATCCGTTACGAGCTACACCGTGTCGGGCAAGTTAAGCAGAACACCGTTGAATCCTCGAAACTTGTTAAAGTCACTGATCCGCGCGCTCAACTAGGAACCAAAAATTCATGAAATTTTATTTGCTATTTTATTCCCTCGCTAAATTCGCAGAAAGATTTGCGATTTGCATTCAGCTGGCCATTGTCAACGAAAATGCATTTCAGGCCAGCAGCTAAACGCAAAAAACTACCCCCTTCGATTTAATGGTCAACCAACCATTTTATTCGCACGCACGTGCGCGCACATAAATTTTCAGAATGTAGAATCAGTGTTGTGTTTCGTACCGGCAGTTACGGTCATGAAAGCGTTATCCAAATTTGCGAGTAACACCGCAGGTAACTATATGTAAATCCTAGAAAAAAGTTACATGATTACTATGCACTTCTGTCGTAGCCTCCAAGATAATTCGTTATGAGGCACAAAGTATCGATAAATTGAGAATCGAACAATCGTATTATAATTTTGTGAAAAACTTTATGGACATAGAAAATACTACTGTTGGGACGTTCATGGGTCTTCCGAAGGACGTTCGTAGGATGTTACTATACATATACGTACGTGTATATATTCATATGTAGAATATGTATCTGTATAACAGTCGTAAGATGCCCTACAAATTGTCATCGAATACTTTGCAAGGAATTACTTGATGCATTAATTGAGCGTTAACGACGGCTGACAGAAGCGTCGAGTTTTCGAAGATATATGGGTTCAGAGACGGTTAACTTAAGTAAGCAAGGGCTACGCCGAGCCAAAAGACACGAGACGCAGGATTAACGTGAACCGCACGAAAGACGAAACGGAATTAACGTCTTGTTCTTGAATAACAAGGCATTCCTGAAGCCCCGACTTTGCGCGTGATTTGTATACCCGCTCTCCATTCTAATTTAGTGCAGGGCGGCTCCGTGTCCCTTGCCCTCTTATGCCGCTAGGACTAGGGGACATCCCTACGAACCCCGGCCACTGCCATACACACCAGACCACACTTTCATATTCTGAGAGAAGGGATGCACGATCCTGCCAGTCATGCATGGAAAAAGAAATTTACTTTCACAAACCATCGATTACTTTCGCTTATGCTGTGCACTGTTAAAATTATATAAATTGTATGATATTAGTAATACGTTTTTCTTTTTGGTTTTAATCGAAACACTGTGGACTATTAAATTGAAATTATTTCCACGGGTTATAAGCTTTAACAGAGACCCCCGCGTAGACTGTTTTGGCTACTGAATATATGCGTCAATATATTTTCCCAAAAACTTTCAGAATATTTGTTCAGTTTCAGCACGACCACTTTGGTTCATTCGACGGGACTCATACAATTTTTCAACGGCACTCGCACCTGTAATACCTTTGGCTGAATATCGCAATGTTCGAACGATACTGCGTTATTTGTATTTTTTGTATTTAACTAACGGAGGAAAGGATTGAGAGTAGAGGAACGTAGGGATGGGATCCTGTTAGGTTCTAACTGGTCTATTACTGGCTTTATTGAGATTGGAAATCAGCCGGCGATTACTATCGCGCGGAAGAGCTTCGTGACGTTCGAAAATACTTTTCTTTATCACCTAGCGTAATATTTCGAAGCTTCGAACGAAACAGAAAAATTTAGAAGCTTTAGAAATATTTAAAGTTTTGGGAGGAAAAATTTAGTATGAAAAATCATTCTGCAATGATTGTTTGAAAAAACAAAAACATATTTTACTTCAGCGTAGATTTATTAATATGATTCGGGTGGGTCAATGTTTAAGAAGAATTTCATATTTTCTCAAACAAATACTGAGATAATTAATAACACCGTTCCGAACGAAAGTCAAAGTAACTTGATAAGGATGTCGGAGAGTATTTTGTTTCGTTTCGTATGATAACTAGCACGTTTATTTGCTTCCCAATAGCTGTGTAAATTTGATCCTACTCCTGCAAACAACTGGCACACGCGCAGGGTACGCAATATGGAATACTTTATCCACCGTGGGCTGCGAAGGTGATGTCAAAACACACAAGCCAAAACCGCGTCCAGACACACAATTTAATTGAACGTTGCGACATGTTAAACTGCTCCAACGGTCTCATGGGAAAGTCTGCGCCGGGCAGAAACAAGCGCGCGTCGATGATTGGTCCTGCTGCACTCTGGAACCCTTTTTGTATTTTCGTTTTACAAAATTAACAGATCGATTTGCATTTCCGGAGTTATCGTAGCACTCGTTTTTATAATTATCATTAATTTCTTCAGACTGAAAAAACATAGCTGCACTACACACTGCACGAGTACGTCCTACGCTGCCGTACCTGCCAATATATAGCATTATTGTTTTGGCAAATTCGGAAAAGTTATTCTCTTTATGACTCTTACTTACTTACTCTTACTTAATAAAGCGAACGATTAGGAAGTCCCATCTTTCACGAGGCACAATATCTCGACCATAATTCTCGAACTAATCCCAAAGAAGTCATTTCTCACGAGCCGCCCTGCTTGTCTAACCGACTACCCTCCGAGGGTCAAGGATCGTCATCCCCTCCTATTAAGAAAGAGCTCAGTCATCAAACTGGTACTAGGTCACATTAGTAACGTCATTTGATTGTTTGTGTCTGATCTTGAGGCTAAACTCACAACGTGGAAATCACACCCTTGTACTGCTACCGCGTAAAATTAAGATAAATGTAGGAGGGGTGTCTTCAGGATGCAGCTGCTGCTTCCCATAATCTCGAGTATCGAAACGACCTTGACTAATTGCAATTGAACAAGTATTTCCAGTTTCGTTGGATCACTGCTATTTTTTTTTTGACAGAGACTGTCTCTTCTCTTGCGTCTGTAGTAAGATCTGCATCAATAACAAAAGATACAGGAGTCTTGTGTATTACTTTTTTTTCTTTATGGTACTTCATATGCTGAAAGTTTCTTTCCCCAGCGCATTCCGAACTTCCCTCTTGTCAAACTCCTGCTATAGACTGTACGTACTTGTATGCAATCGAGTCACGTTCAGAATGCAATTGTTGGGGGACAAAGAAGGGTCTTTTCCACAAAAATACGAAATCAGGATTATCGAAACTCTTCAAATTGCACCGATTTCGAGGTTCGACACGTACCCAATGGCTGATGATATGTCCAAATTGCGCAGCGCTCTCGTACATAGGTCTACCCGTTTATTTATAAAATAATTTAAAAATCGTCCTTTTATTATAACAAAATAGATATGACAGGTTTCCAGGCTAGTGATTACGAACGTGGCCTAACTCAATTTTGTTTGTTGAAACAACTTAAATTTCACGATTAATCGGGAAATTAATCATACGATCGTGTTAAAAAATGTTCTTTATAAATTAACTCAATTTTTCCATAATTAAGACTTGAACCACTTTCATAACCACCAGAACATATATGTGGTATAAATAAATCACTGTAATATTCTAAATCATTTATATCGATTAGTATTATATGTATATTATAGACTAATTTTTGTCTCCCTATAATATGATATGAGTGAAAAATTATTTTCTTCAGTATTGAATTACTCAAATTCAAAGACTGCAAATGCAACGGAGATTCCAATCGTGCATTGATAAATCGTCGTTTTCACATTCGCAAAGGATGTACAGAGGAATTCATTATTTTCACTTCATTTCCGTTTTTTTCCACTTTTTCCGATAATCACTTTATCTATCGTACGGTGTACGTGAACTTCACAGAGTCGTTTAGAGTACATCACTAAAAATTTCGGCGTAAAATCGACCAGGCTTCGACGAATTTCGACAGAAGGAAAGCAGGTAATAAATTCCCGCCGTAAATCTGGCTGCGATGCAAAGCTGAGAGGCTCATGCAATGAAAGTACCATTTGCTGCAGCACATACGCCGTTCGCCCTTAGTACTGGTCCGTGCTTTGAATATAATTGATAGCAGTTGGAATTTTGTTGGGGTTTCAGGAAGTCTAGGGTGGCTCTGAAGTACAGGCCGCGTTACCGACCCTCAAGAGTTTCCATCCCTGCTTGCTTTTAACCCCTGTGTATGTCAAACAGTTTTCCATCTTACGGACTCTCAACCTCAGCAGCTACTGTCAATCTCGAATGATCGCCAAAGAGACTGAGAGAAATACAGAAATTAGCCTTACCTGCTATACCTTTATTGTTCTTTACTGTTCTCTCCATATAGAGA
Organism: Calameuta pygmaea; assembly: GCA_031762395.1. Lineage (NCBI taxonomy): Eukaryota > Metazoa > Arthropoda > Insecta > Hymenoptera > Cephidae > Calameuta > Calameuta pygmaea. Next base: position 67,551 of record JASANN010000037.1, on the reverse strand, counting down.
AATTCAGTGTCCTACAGACATCCAGATGCTTATTCCATTTCACTCATGTCCCACTGGCGCCCACAGCTTTTGTAATCAACAATAAATAACCCATACGAATATTCAGGACTACTGCAGCACCTGAAATTAATCTACCCATTTGATTCCTACGACAGAATTGCCTTAAGGTGAAGCTTCTTTCCTAACTTTCATTTCTACGACATCATAGCTGTACGATAATTGGTATAAATCGGTTCCGATACTGTATCAGGATTTGGATATACGAACAACAGTGTATCGACTTTAAATGAAAATGATAAGAAGAAAAAATTATTAGCAAAATGCTCGACTCCCGACATGACACTGACATATTCAATGTCCTAGAAGTGTGACGTGTTCAAGTGAAAAGAGCCGACTCACGGATTCTCATGATGCAAAGGCTGAAAACTAGAGCAGTCTTCTGCATTTTGCAAGCCAGCATTGTGAACTCTGGTTCACGTGCAGGCATGCATAAAGTTTCTACATGACCGACGTTTCCGCAACGCCAAATGCAGATAGTAGAAAAAAACAAAAAAATATCTATCGTTAGATCGAAGAATTATTTGATGTCTAATATTTATCAGGCAGAAGGTTATTATACAAGAACGAGTTCTAAAAAAAAAAGAGCGAGTAAAAGGACTTTCGATTTCGTAACAAAGTGAACGTGTTCATAAGTAGATCTTGCGAATCAGTGAAGATCAGCAGTCGCTTAGTTTTGCGATAAATCTTTGCCGCGTTCAGTTCCAATGTATATCTGTCTAAAACAACACTTATGTAATTATGCGGGAATTCACAGAGGAATCTTGCTTGGGTTTAAAAGGTCTAAATATAGAGCGCCCGACTGATTTATTACCGAAAATTTTGAGATACGGCCTGGTACCTACTACCTACGCGTCACTGCGCACGTGTCCCAGTTAATCCGACGGATGCTATCTTTCAGATTATACGAGTAAATATCGATTTTCAAAAGGAAATCTCTTATTTAATTTCATGATCCTTCTTTGTATAAGATAATCTTATTCGCCACTAAATCGATAAAATTTACGTTCAATACTCCGCTGAAGCTATTGGACGGAATATCGATGATTTCGCAAGATAATATAACAGTTTAGTGGAAGGTTTCAAGAACGTATTCATAAATCAATTTTCGGTAGGATATTGCAAGGGCCAAGCATGCAATCGAGTTAATTCGAGAAGTTAAAATAGTTTCGAGAGGCATTAATTATTTTCTTCATGCTCACGAAATTGATTTTTTTTTTTTTTTGAAAATTCGATTCAAATATTACGTCGAAGTGGGTATGCCATGCAAAAGTTATGAGGCACGCAGTATTATTCCAATCACATCTCGGCATTACATTACCAGAACAGTTGCATTACCGGATCGTGCACGGATTATCTTATTCCTAATTATTATTTTATATTAGTGACAAATATGAATCGAAAAAAGATTAATTTTAACGTCAAGACAAACTGCTATTCCGTGCATTATTTAAGCAAATTTCAATTCCAGGGTAATTTTGGCTATACATGAGTGTCACCGCTATACATATAGTATCATTTGCTAATAAAATGCACGATGTAAATAATACTTAGAAATATAGATGAAAATATAATTTCACAAGTCTATTTAGTCTGGCTTCCTTTTAATTAAGAAATAAAGAACAGCTTAATTAAACTACGAAGTAGATCGACCTCGCGCATGAGTGAGACTGGAGAAAAAGTTTCGGTACGGAAAAGTCGTACAGAGCGTGCGTAGCGCGTTTGTACTGTAGGATGATGTTGAGAATGGTAGACGAGGACTGAATGGTGGGGGTAGATCGGAAAGAGAGGATGGTGGAGCAAAATGTGCCCTCAGTCGAGCGCGACGCGCCATATGCGGTGGACCATTTGTCAAATCTTTCACAAAGGCCAATAATCTCGCATGACACGTGTGATTTCCCGATAAAAAGTGTCACGTGCACGAACCCCTCATGAACTCTGCCACCACCCAGAAACTTTTTCCTACGTCGAAAGGAGAGAGAGAGAGTAGCGTCATACTGCGAATTCAGTAGCAGTGACTGTCTGCGTACGGGATCGTGCTAATTTCGAACTTCTCTGACAAAGGGACGCGCGCGAAATGCATCGAAATTCGAAACTGTGTATTTGTGAAGGCATACCGTAGGAATATTTGTGAACGCTGCAATTTTTCATTTTTGGCTATAACGATCAATTTATTAGTTGAGAAGTTTTGGTAGATATCAATTTAGATAGTATTTAACAGTATTTTTCTTGGGAACGACTGAACGATTAAGCTCCAATTTTCTTACCTTGTCATGAGTTTCTTTAATTTCTGATGGAATACGCTTTTTTTTGTGGATAAGGATCGCGTGAACGAATATCTTTTCTTGCGTGAGAATTCTTTTGAGAAACGTTCGGACGGTCGATACAACGACTGCGAAAATGAATGAGGGGAAAAATAATATTGAGCGAATATCCGGAGTACATGTCAGGACCACAAAGAACTGAAGTGAGGAAGGGCATTGTATACAAGAAAAAATAGCTCATAATTAATGTGCATTAGGTTTGCGGAAATATTGTAAATGTATTAATGATAAGGGCCTGACAAGAACAAAAACGGTGAATATTAAATGAAACAGAAAATTTATGAAAATCGGTGCGATACAATTAGAAGAGGTAAGTCTTGCTAATAAATTAGCATAAACTTTCTCTTTATTAAATTCTGATTTATTTTTTTTTTTTAATGCATATTTAATTGACGCAAACTAATTCTAGTCTAGAATATGTAATTTGTCATTTTTCTATTTCAAATGTCTTTTATTAAATTTACGAAAAACATGAGTTAACTAACGCTTGACAGCAAAGACTGTGATAATTTTACTAATAAGTATTCGTATATTTTAATTGTTCTTATCGTTACTAAACTGCGCAATTTATTATCCAACTTTAATAGAACTCGAATCCGTATTCTCTTGAATTGTTTCCATAGCTCCTCCTTTTACGTATTTCAATGAATATAGTTTTGAGTCTTTAACTTAATTTGCATATCAAGAACATTTTCAATGCTAAATGCACGTAGATTCTATTCGCCATTCAAGGCAACAATGCGTAAATCAGGCTTTATGGTATCGTTACACTCGAACAAACCGATTATCTCAATTGAAGCTCACTTGAATGCCAATTAATCATGGTAAACACAGTGTCGTGTTGATCCTACCATGAGCTCAAGTCTCTCTTTGTAACACATCTCGAAAACTTGACAATATCATTTATCTGCTTAAAAGCAAATTTCCTTACAACATTCAAGTAGACAGGGTGGGGCATATATATGGTGAATAGATCGATTTTTTTGGAAACGAAGCCAGATATAAAAAAATGTTTTAAACAAAAGTTTTAAAAGTTTCAAGGGGGACGAAAGATTTCGTTATTGTATTTCTTCCTGAGTGCAGGCGTTAAGTTAAAGGGGTGGATGCAATTTTTCTTCCGGAGATCAAAAGAGCTCTCAATTTTGAGTCTACAAGTACAAGTATACTAATGACCCAAAATTGACAAGTGATAAGACATTTTTAAAATAAGGAAAAATGTCCCTTCTCTATGTCACCTGGAATCTATTATCTACTATCCCCTCTCCCTCATTTCCCCCTCGTGCTATTCGAATCCAAGTAGAGCGCGAAACACGACGAAATTTAAGCCAGGCATCTTTAATTTTTAATATTCCCCGGGTAAGCAAGTAGGCTGCCTAGAATGGATATTTTTTCATATTTTTAAAAAATCTCATCACTCGTACATTCTGAGTGATTAGTGTACTTTTACTGTTAGATTCAAAATTGAATGCTCTTTTGATTCCCGGAAGAAAAATTAAAAAAATGAAAGTTAACCTTCGAATTATCTTAATACCTGCACTCAGAAAGGAGATCAATAATGAAATTTTCCGTCCTCCTTGAAACCCTGTAACTTCCGTCTAAAACATTTTTTTATATCTGGCCTCGTTTCCAAAAAAAACCGACCTGGTCATTATAAATGCCCCACCCTGTATACTAACAATAACACATTTTTTTTCTCACAAATATAATGTACGTCATTTGCATACCCGTTAGATGAAGCATCATCAAGCCCATGTGTGGAATTAACAATTGTTTATATTTACTAATGCATTCATATTGCGCAATAACTTTCGCACAATGTAATTCATATCTGTACTCATATGCGGTGTATAGTACTACTCACATTAGTAAAAATAATTTCAAAAAAAGATTTCAATTTGCAATGCTCACGGCTATAATATTTTTTATGCGAATGACCCTCGATGCCATATATTTTCCAATTTTATAATAATCGAGTAATCCGTCGGCTGATTACCAAATCCGATAATTTATTAATAAAATGTCATACGTAATTCTTGACAGCGTCGCGCTCGTTGGCGTTGCGCTTATTAGTACACGTCCAAATTACAAATAACTTGGTGAGCACTGTGACCATTACGGCGACCGTGTGTTACACTGATTTTGCTAGGTCTGACGAATGACGGCAACTGTGTCATGAAAGTGCCGCACTATATGGCAAGAAATAGCATGGAAGATGTACTGTTAAAAAGGAGCCATGTAAAAAGTATTATAGCTTTGATAAGAGCACGACTGATGCTTTGAAGCTTATCCGAAACAGGTAGTCGGTCAAATCGTTCACTCGCGCCCACGTAATCGCGACGGGGCGCTTTTGATTCTATTGGTTTATCGCAATCATCATAACCGTCATTATCGTCTTCGTTCACTCATTTGTTATCCTTCTTATTACGTGATCTTCCTATCTTTCGGACTATTAAACTCGAGCTTCACACAGCCTACCCACTAGTCTTGGTAAAATTTTCCATGCTACATAAATTTTTTTACCGCTTACAGATACATTCCTTTATGGCAACCGATTACGAGAAAGTCCCTTATCGCTCGTTATTTATTATGGCATATTACGCTTGCGCCTAGATTTATCAGGACTACTAAATACCGAGGGCGATCACCTGCCTAATAATTTTGCCGAAATAAATCGCTATGACGATTGCCGTTCAATGAGGATTCGGTGGTTTCTAGATTTTATGTTATTCGAAAGGTCTTCTCGTAACTGGCCTCATTCAGAATTTATCTTGCGTGGGATGGCTGACCATTGTACACGCGGTCACGAAAAACTCTTAATAGACACGACAGGATACACTGCATTTATCTTCCTCCGAGTCAAGAATCCCAGAACACTTTCAAAGAGTGAAAAGTTATACCTAAGGGACGCAGCGAATCGACCATTCTCAAAAGCGATACTGACGCTAACCGTTGACGCTGCGATTCGAGAATGAATAGTCGAACGTGATCCCAAGAATTTGAAACCTGTTCCATTCACAATATTGATAATAAATCGTATCTCCACGTACCGAAAGTAAGGACGGATTTCAATGTTACTTTACTAGCTGCATTTATTTCCTGACGGAAAGATATATCAATGAAAAAGTTCTCGCACAGGGTTCAGTGACGATGTCAAATTCGAGTTCGGAGAATTAATTGACACTAAATAGTGAGAAAAAAAAATCAAAATGGAATAGATCTTTTTACCAAACTATAAATAAACAAGTTAAATATTCGTTTTGTGCGAGCTTTGTAGTCGCTGCTACTATTGCCTCATTAACATTCTCAAAATTAATTCCTACCCTAGTACACAGAAGAAACGAAGGCAATCAATCGATCCAGTTTCGGTAGCCGTTAATGGGTGCCAACCGCGAGCATTAATCAACCAAAAGCAAATATCGTTATTTATACATGTCGAGGAGTTTTCGGTAAGAGCGAACCGGGAATAGCACTCGGACAAAAGGAGAATTTTACGCGAGTGCATTCCAGAACAAAGAAACGAGTGGGACTCGATAGACGGACGAGTGCATGCAAGAAGTGCTCGACTAAATGAGAAAAGAAAAGACTCAGAGAAAGTCCCACTACGCGTCGATGTCATTTCCCAGGATACACAAAGAAGAATTTCTACAGCTTTTTGTTTTTCCGTTGATCGGACTCTTCCAAGAGTCAATGTAATTTCCCACCCGTTAATTATTCTCGTACGATTGATTTACTGAACGCTCAATCATTCGGACACTGGCGCCATCTAAGTGGTGCATGTGCATACACGTACACAGCATACACGAATACCGATAACCCGACGTAACCGGCGACTAAGTAGTAATTGATAAGCTCGTGTTGACCGACGCGTGTCCAGGTTTCCGAAAGCTCGCGTGATGAGACACTCGTGCGTAAATGTGTCCGGTTGAGCTGGAGAAGCCACTTAAAAATTCCTTTAAATAGCCCGAATCTTGAAGCCTAAAGAAATTTTGATCCGTTTCGCACTCGGCTTAACGACGTCGAACGACACTCCACTCCTTACTGTACACTTTTATTTGCTTTTATCGAGGCGACAATAGAAATCGAATGTCTCGAATGCCTTGAACATCTCGAGCGAGATTTCGGAGCTGTATTCAAGTGTGTTGGATTCTCGAGTGTAACCGACTGATATGTCTATCATGTGTCAGGCTCGCAAACTATGAAAAAAAAGAAACTCTCAAGATTTATATAAAGACTCAATGAACGCTACGTTCATACATGTTACGTTGAAGTATTGCCTTTTGATTAATACTTTTATTGTGAAGTGATATTGATTTTTATATCGGCTGGGAATTGAAGTAAATATATATATATATATATAATATATAGGTGCATATTCAATTTAAATTTCGAAGGAACTAATTTCATCACTGGATGATTTCGAATTTCGCGCTTCGGAAGAATTGAGTCAACCTGTCAAAGGTGATAAGGGGGATTGGGAAAAAAGTTAAGTGGTAGAGAATTTTCGTAAAAGTGAGACAATTAGGCATCCTTAATACGGCGACCCTAATCGTCCAAGATCTTCGTCCTATAAGCCGAGTATGAAGGAGCCGACCAATCTAATAATTCGATTAATTACGAGTCGCAGGATTTCAATTGGCGGCACCATTCAAACTTATTATTCGGCCCCTCGCCGATATAAATTGGATAATTTATTATACGAAATCGTCAATTTCCTGCCTACGGATGATCCGTCGAGTCTCTTCGCGATATGAAAGTATGAAAAGTTTTGCCAAATCTCACGGTGAACCCTACGATTCCTATTGGCCAAGAACTACAGCAAGGCCAAAATCCAATTGCGTATTACAAACACGCGTAAAATTCTCCCTTCTCTCTGCAAATCACGAAGTGCATCCAGAAACAGGCTTTAAGGGCTCCCACTAATGTCTCGAATTTAATAGGAAGGACATCTGCGCGTTTACGATTCCTCCACACGACCCAAAGTTCGAAAGCACATGATACTCCGCTTGAGAAACTTCGCAAGAAGTTGCCAAAACCACAGAAACTTACCGAAATACATGCATTATCTGGGAATAAGAAGTTACAAGTAGATTAACGTAGAAAGACTTTATCCATTAAACGACCAAAAATTTTCTCTGTCCTTGTAAATAAAGTACGAATATAGATCCTCCCAGTAATCGTCAGAGTTCAGACACACGAAAGGGAAAATATTCGAATGTCGATAGTTCCAGAAAGCATTCTCGTTATTCTTGAGTCTAGAATTCTCAGCTAATATGGATTTTCCTCTATGGAATTTTTTTCTTCAGTTTTCGGATTTTACCTCCACCGCTGCTCGTTCAAGCATTATTCCGTCTTGTACGGAACTTGAACTTCGCTTCTTAGGAGCTTGTCGGTATCCTTCATTGTTTCCTTTGGTCTTCTTCAGCTCATCCCCCACTGTTATCCTTTTCTCACCCTATTTCCTCTTGCCTGTCCCCACCATAGACACTCTTCACACTCCCCCACCGCTCATAAACGCTTTCTGTAATTGTTTTCCGCTTTTCCACACCAGTGCCCTTTTACTTCGCATTAGGTAGGATTCGCTGCGAATGTTTTTCTTCCTTCTTCTTCGCGAGGGCAATGAATGATGGACTGCAAAAAAAAATTCTAGACAAATGTCCTGTATGGTCTTTTTATTTCTAACGAGACACACTGTAGGTATAATAAATATTATAGCTACGCGTATCCTAAGGTCGCACAGTTATCACTGCATTGTCACTAGTATAAAAAGAGTAATAAATAATGATCAATAACACAAAGTTTCGCCTTTCAGGCTGCCCCATACTACATGCAATGTGTATAGTGCAGAGCAGTGACGGAGATTAGATTTTTTAAATAATTTATAAATCACGTACTTTTAGGTATATTTAGTTATTTAGCTCATTTAGGACAAATGCGTAAACTGAAGTTGTTCGTATCACAAGGATCAAATGAACAAACTGATTTTATTCGATTCTCTTTCATGAATAATCGTACGTACGTTTTCTAATATTAGAATTTCATTTATATTTTTCATCCGCACTATGTTCAATATATCAGGTATAAAAAACATGGGATCAGAAGGGTCTGCAAATGACCCTTCATAGATGGAAGGCGATATCTAACGATACCTTATCTCACGTGATAGAACAGATGACCGAACGATTTGTGTATATCTGTACCATATAGAAGATTCCATGGAGTTTTTCAATGGGATCGATTTTTTTGATTCCGAAAAAATTATATTTTTTTAAATTTCTTTTTCGGTTTCAAATTCTTCTCTGTGCCTTCTACTCTTATCGCGTCGCTAACGTAAATTTAATTTAAATTTAGTCCGTAGCTTGAAGCTATTTAATCTTCAATCATAATATATACTTTAGGAATGTGTTTGGCAATACATTGAAAAATGTTAGCACATTTTTACTTAAGATATTTTGGAGAACGCGTGTATTGTTGACATAATTGAAAGTGTTGTTCGGATGGATTAGAGGCTGCGTTGTTGTTGTCATGGCACGACAACATTAATATTTGGTATACGTAAACAATTTTTTCTCTTTAATATTTCATTTAGATTACGTGTTTTACTTAAAATGTAATGATTTTTAATAAACCTTAAAATCGCGACTAAATTATAGCATTCTGTATCCGAATAATTTTTCTGATAGTGGATTAATTTTTAGTTTCTTAACTCTGGAGATTCTTTACAATAAAATATAACGAATAACAGTTTTAAAGACGAAAAAGAAATAATAAAAACATTGCTAAAGCGTTATATTGATCGAACAAAATTTTAAGGCTCATTCCAAAGATATTTTTGATATTAAATGTTTGTATTTCAATCTAATTAATATAAATTATATAATAAACGAATAAATAATGTAACAAAGAATATAACGAAATTATGTTATGGATGTTAAATCTTTATTAGGATATTTTTTTATAAAACGAATTTATTATTTTTCTGAGACTTTGATAATCACTTCACTTCCTCAGAAAAAATTATCAGCTAAATCAGACTCAAACGTATCTAGCCCACCAGATATAATCAGTTTTAAAAACTGACTCGACTTGATCATACGTTATAATACGCCTATGACTAGATGATCAGACCAGGCCATTTTTCGAATCTGGTAAGTTAGATGTAATCACAACTCTGATTATATTTTCATTCGGTCTTTTACAAAACGGCATTAAGTTTAATCCAAGCGTTGTTGTCGATAGGGGAATAAGTACTTTTGACACGTTGATTATCACTTACAACATATCGCTTTCACCTTTCATTCCCTTACTGCTCTTACAGAGCTTATTTTTGACGGTATACATAAAGCCCAGGTCTAAGTACAAAAAAAAACTTGCTGGCTTTCTTCTTGCATACTTCCAAGTCAATACGTATCTGTTACTTACATTTCTACTACTATATATTCCACACACTATACTATAACAAGCTCTATAATGTGTTCATACGAATGGTAAATCTGTAACGAAACACTATAGTGTCAAGCGTTTAAAGCATGATGCTACTCAGTAGTACCACCTGGTAACTCTATAAAAAAATATAGTAATTTACATCCGATTCAAGTGAAAATTGATACCCGGAGGTTTTGAAAATTCATTGAATTCGGATCTGAAGTTAAAATTTCCGATACCTCAATGCGAAGGGAAAATGCATACTTCAAAGCGTTAAAACAAAATTCTTCAAAATCTTACTTACGGACTTTTCAAATTATTTTTGTTATATTCAACCCATTTGCATCATTAAGCGGAAAATTCCGCACATGGCGACTGTCTTCTATCACCGAGTGCGGAATAATCCACTGAATCTAATGTACAATGAACGCCACTGATGTCTGAATTGTAAAAGCTTAAGTAAAGTCATGATGCAAGTGGGTTAAAATACAATTTTTTTCCCTTCAACAATATAACTGATAGCCTAAGTGTACAATGCAGAAGCGTAGAAGATCTGATAACTGTTAATCCTCGAAGTGTTAACATCTACCAACGTTTTAACATGAATTATTATACAAATTCAGAAATTGTTTCCATTCTCAAGAAATATTAGTCTGCAGAGACCCAATGAGTTTAACAAATTCTGTATACATATGAGCCCATAATTATGAAGGTGGTCTAAGTCAAAATTAAAAAAAAAAAATGTGTTTATCAGTTATTTCACACCATATTATTTTAAACTAAATTAATTCAATGTAATCTCGAAACAAAAAATATTTGACTTATACCACTTTCATAATTATGGACACATATATGTACAGCACATGCTTAATGCACCACTGCATACCCGTTCGTAAGTAAGGTCACGCATGACGGTAAACTTGAGAGAATCGGCTCCTGTTAACTTGGTAAAAAAAAAAGGCAATAACTCTTAAGTGAAGTAGGCTGTTTCGGAGCAAAAGGAAGACCACTCTGTCTGTTATTTTAACGTAGAGTCCTAAAGGACCGAGCCAATAGAATTTCGAGTGTCGCTAAAGCCCAATTAATAAAGGTCTTTCTCGTGCGGATACAAACAATAAGTGAATTTTCCTTGTCACAATTCATTTCCGAATAGATATACCGATAGATGGACCAACAGTTTTTTTAGTTTATTGCTTAGACTGGCAAGAATCTCCGTTTTCTCCGCTCTATTTTAATACATATAATAAAGGGTAAGATAAGCATAATAGTGTCGCAGTGCACATGAACCAGAGGTACTGACCTCGTGCTTCGGTGCCATTTCCATCGAGGTTCTCTCGAACAGGTTCTAATTCGGTGACTGGCGTCCTTTGGCCACCGCAACGTTAAACTTTGTGTCTCACCCTGAGAGTTCTGACCTCTCGGTCTAGCCAATTCTCTATCACGTTGCCGTCTAAGCCCTTCTCCGTCTATTCAACTCCCAATTGGATCTGGTAATTGCCGTTAAAATTACCCGTCCCGTGTCTCGAGAGAATCCGCCTCTTCGCTTCTGCTACTCCTGGTCCTGGTCCCCCTTCTCCTTTCGTCCCTATCACTCCTTCCAATCGTGATTGACTTTTTTGCGACGGAATTAGTAGCTACGTGACAGGTCGCTGCTTTTTCACTCAGCCTATGTTGCTTCGGACGCAAACTTTACAACGTCCGTAATTTGGCCCTATTGTGTCGGTTTCCAAAGTTCTAAATGGGGAGTCTGATGTTCCTAATAGCCTTGGTAGAATAACCGTATTATCTCTTACAATCACGTGTGGGTGGAAGCTGTGCGATACGGAGAGGAGAAAAAATACGTGAAGAAAAGGAAGATTCGATGATTATGGTGGTTGAACCTCTGGGAATGTCAAAGTGAAAGAGTAGAGATTAAAAGCGTTTGAATCGTGCCTTGATTGGGATTCGAAGATCGTCGGGCAGCAAATTAGAGGATGCCATGAAATTCTAGGCTGATTAAAACGATCTAACCAAGTATTAGGAGGGGTTTAAGGGGTCCCATTTGCAATGAAGAAATTAGACTTTCGGCATAGTGCTTAAGTGTTATTGCGGTACAATTTAGAAATACGAACTGTTAAAGCTGTAGACGCAGAAGCCAAGGAAGTCGCAAAGGCAGTTGCGATTTCTAAGGAAGTTTATTGTGGAAGTGAAAATATGTGATAGATAAAATGTAATGTTGAATATTGCGCGAGGAAGAACAGGCGATGGGAGACCAGAGAACTTCGTAATTCTCCTGTGGTCTTGTCAAGTGTGCTGTGCCACGGGAATAAAGAGCATCATGATTATCTTTTGTTTTATCCTCCGGTATTCTTCAGGGTAATTCCGGCAGGTCCAGAGTTTCGCTATGGATCCTCTGGGAAAGAACTTTTTTAAAGCCCATCGCTCTCGCGGGTTCTTCGACCGTGAGCTGTTTTTCTAAGCTCATCGGTTCGCGCACGTTTCTTAACGGAACCTGAGAATACTCTTGTAGTGCCATGTATACATATATAGCTGAATAGAATTCGAAAGGACCCATCCCTCGATCCATACATGCGATATGGGTGCTCATTCTTATCACTTCGGATGACCTTCTCGAACCGGAAGAAGTCTTTTCATATACTATTCCTGTTGATACTAGCGAATACGTTACAACAGGAATGGAACTAAAAAAGCATAAATTCTGTCTATCCTATAGTTTTACGGTCGCTTCTCCTTGTTGTCGCATACAGCACAGAAGTATCGATTACGGCCTTTAAAAGTCTAACGGATATTATGAATTTTATAAACGTCCCACAAACATTTTTGAAACTAATCATCTACACTATGGGAGAGATTTGCATAATTTTAATTGACGAGAAAGAAAATAGGATTATTTCCTATCAAGCGACGAGCAAATATATCAATTATTTAGTAGCAAATTAAAATATCCATATTTCTAAATACTGACCGATATATCAGGACGTCCCATAAGTAATGTTATTTTTTGTATATCAAAATTACCTTAAACAACAATATTTAGATAGAAAAAATATTGACACTGATATTTTTAAATTATGGCCCTTTAAGTGTTACATTTGCAAAATTTCCATCAGTACAGTATGTATAAAGCAAAGAATATACAAGTAGTATGTCAATGTTAGCTACTGTAACAGATCAGTGAGATGAAACTGCAAGTTATTTTGTTGAAACTTTTTTTGATAAACAAATTTTGCCATTTTTATTCGGTCAAGGAAGTCCGCATAGTTTAGGAAATCATGAAACTCTCGTTGGCCCTAGCGAATGGTCCGTGCGCTTTCATTCGGTATCAAGTGGTATCGTGTCTGAAGATTAGCGGCCGGTTAATTACACAAAAGTGCTGGTGTTTACCGTGCGGCTGCTTGTTTTATAGGTGTTATCTGCGTGATAAGCCCTCGTCCCTCTTGTGCTACCGACGTATCCTTCCCTCGGGTAGAGGGTGTCCACAATACGAGGAGTACTCGAGGGAGACCAGCAAGAGAAGAGAAGTGCGGGGAAAAGATGAGAGAGGCTGCTGAGCCAACTTAAACGGAGGAGGAAACGGGCTTCAGGACGCGTTGCCAAGGACAATTTTCGAATAACGAAAATGAAATGGAACGTCGTACTGTACTTTTGCGCAATGCTGTCTATCCCGTTGACAGATATTTGCTGGGCATTCATGGACGCGAAAGGTACGTTTCACGAATGATCATATTATTCTATTAAAAAATAAAAGGTAAAACATTTAATTTCTACTGCGACTGTACAAAGTACGTAATAATACGTCATCAGTCCAACTATCTATCGTCATTAATTATAATCAATATAACCATTCTTATTTTTAATTAACGGTATATTAGATATAAGATTTAACAAGGTATAACATAACGCAATGATGTGCACTCAAGCTGGTATTCCATTAGTGTCTATTTTCTTTAGATTCACGTGTCGATTGTTACGCAACGGGAATTCCCGCGATAAGAGGCCTATACAGGTTTCGTGGCGTAGCATACATGCGCGCTGATTAATTATTTCAAGTGCTACAGTGTTCTCCACTAACTGGAGCAATTTTTCCTTTTGAAAAGGAGTCTTGAATATTCATGACTCTCGCGTCAATATGCACACGTATTATGCAGTCTGTAATGTAATCGTGTCAAATGCAATTTACGTACCTGAAAGGTCACTTAAATTTTTTATTATTGCTTAAATTGTTATCCCTATATTTTTTATAATCGTAATGCATATATATATAGTACACTCTGAGTTAATTAGTGGTGTGTTGACTGTTAATTTTTCTAGTAACAGGATACAAAGCTTAAGAGCGACATATTTTAAAAGCATAGCGTGGTGTAGTGAAACGTGCTTAAGTGTCGCGAGGGTACGAGGGGTGGGCCAAGGGCTTCTACAGCGGAAAAACTCTCGACTACTCAAGTCAAATTCGCGCTAGAATCGATCTCAAACGTTTGTCTTTCTCTTGTACGTGGCAACGTACGTACTATAAATTTTCAAAAAAAAATTACGATTATTCGACACGTCTAATGGGAAATGACTAATCCTAATACTGCATGAATTTCTAAATCCGTAGGTTCTGTATCTACTCGATTCATTAGTGGATTGTGACTTGGAATTGGTAACTTGGTGTTCCCTTTCCAATCTTTGAAAGTCTAAAGTTACATATTCCAGTTCCATCTGATCTCAGGAAGTTGTGGGTTATCGTCGTTTTCCGCTCTCGGCGCAATCATTCATGTCCGATCGTAAGTCGCGAAATTTCCAAAGATCGCAGATTACGAAAGGTTCCAATTTCGTTCGATTCATTCCGGGTGCGATTGGAGATTCAAGCTGATTTATGACTTTCATTACTATTTGCCGATAAAGCCAATTAAAACGAATTATTTTCAAGTTGGGTATTTTATTTGCTTTTTCACTTTCTAACGATTAAGTTTTATTTTTATTGTGTAGTCATTCATTTTGTTATATATAGATTATACCGATATTCAAACTACAGCTGTACTAATTTCATCTTTTTAAATCAATATATTAATTAAACTTTTCTGTAAATGAATTTTTTCCCTTGTAAAAACATTTTAGGAGCGTATTTTTAATTTGTCAATTATAAATAATTAAAAGCAATATTCTAAAGAAGTAATTCAATTTTATTGATGCTGCCCATAAATTCACGTATCTTTTGTACGTGAAACCACTTTTGACCAAAAAGGTTACTTCAAGCGGTTTTATCACAGTTCATCTATGCAAATAAACTGATTATTTTCTCGAAAGTCACACAGTATATGAAAAAATTTAATTCTGTTATTCCAACCGGCTTCTTTACGAGGAACTAGCCCCTTCTCCGTTGTGCTAAGCATTTTAAGTCACTCTGTATAAGGAATCAAAATTAGCCTTGTGATTGCTCTGTTGGAATTACCAAAAATTTTATAATACACGATAATTTACGCTTTTTATCTGATAATCGCCTTCAGCTGCTTTTGCTTATTCCGAACTTACAATATACTATATTGTTTACGATGCCTGACATTGTCATCGAATAATGATCCATAGAGATTTTGATGCAAGGATAATTACACCGGGATTCATTATACTAGACTATAGTGTAGAAACATAATAACGTTATGCATGACTAGACGACAATATAATTAAGCACGTACCGCGTCATTATCAAACAAAATGAAATTATTAGTGGTATTAAATGTTACTAATATACTAAAAATGCGGTGATACATGAGATCGTACAACGAATTAGTATCACGAACAATTAAACAAAATATGTATATAATTGTAATACGTACATTCAAACATGTTGATAACATTTCTATGGATAAAATATACGTTGCGAGCCATTTTTATCGCCACTTTTTCATTACACCATGCATAGAGTCTGTTTTGATGTTTTTTAAAATATAAATTATCGTTTTGCATAATGTCTACTTTATTAATTATTCTGTTGTGACGTGATACTTTAGAATTTCATAAGTAACAAGTACTCCACATTCTAAGCCTCGATAATTAAATAGGGTACATGTCAGTCTAATTATTTGAATAGTTTTTCGTATTCTGTATTATTATAGTATATTATTTTTTTATATCATTGAAGCAGAGTGGCGCAGTGGAAGCGTGCTGGGCCCATAACCCAGAGGTCCGTGGATCGAAACCACGCTCTGCTAGACGAGAGGAATATTTTTTATTGGCTAAAAATGGCGAATGATAGTATGCAATTTCTAAAAATACAATGGATGTGAGATAATTAAATTTTAATAAATAATCATATAATATTAAAAAAATAAAATTACCAATAAAGTATAGCAGAAACGTATCGTGCAAACGGCATGTTAAAATAAACGCATAATAATGATAATATAATATTTGTCTTATTTTCTCGATTAAACAATCCTTGTGTATGAAGAATATGTAAGGTTATTAAAATTGAACTTTTAGATAGAGAATCAGTAGATAGGACTATTAAAAACTTCAAATTTTATTTCATGACTTTCGTATTGAATATTCATAAATAATAAATTCCATGCTACCGGCAGTTATATTTCTTTTGAAACGACAACCAGAAATTCCATAACGACTTTGTTTGCCAATACTCCAATAGAAACAAACAAACCTGCATTAATATGATCATGTGTAGTAATTGTACAATGATCTTTTGAATTGATCATTTTACACATATGACATACTTGTTTTTTGCAAAGATATTCGTTATTTAGAAAGGCAAATACATAAACCACAATCTCATATTCTTTTAAGCATTATGCCCAAGTGACTATAAGATAGAAAAAATTTGTATTAATCTAATCATGTACGTATCATTTGTAACGTATTTCTTAACTTTACTCGACACCGATAGCAAAATCCGAGAACGAACGATCTGCGGGAACCAACCTACGTTACCTTCGGCCGTCCACCCTTCATGCATCCGCAAGCCAGACGGACGCCAGCCAATTCTTGTTTCACCGGGAATTGACGAGCCGGTATGAACTGGGAATTGGGGTGGAACAGGCCCAACTCCACCAAAACGAGAGCTTTGATGGAACCTATCCGAAAGGCGATAACGGATCCTTTCGATTTTTGGGGACACGTGAAATCAAGAAACGCAGCTATAGGTGCTGATCTTTGGGGTCGCGTAAAATCAGCAAACGCAACTGGATGCACGAACGGGAGCAGACGGAAACGGAAATGCACGACCGCTCAGGCTGCTAGGTTATGGTAGAGAGGGTCGGAGTAAGCGTCAGGCAAACAGTGCGCGATACAGAGAACAGCTGATCGAGAACATAACAGATCGAAATCTCTTCACCAATTAATAAATTGGGAGTCCTCACCGGAGCTGCGGCAGCTAATCCGTGATGATCGAGAACCGTATCCAAGGGACAATCAGGTGGGCACTGCACTAGGGCATAACGCTAGACCCTCCAGAAGACTCACAGGAAATCCATAGAGTTTCCTGGATATCGCGAGAACAACGCGAGAACTACACGAGCGAGAACTGTCTATACCGTATCGAAACGCGGCTAGAAAAACTATCAACAGATAGCACGGGAGCGCGAGCCAGCTCGTGACACTTCGGTCGGTGCCCCCAGACAGACTGATTTAACAATAGCCAAATTCGAGAACTAATCATTCTGATTGGCCGAGATCCTTATAGCCGATAACTCTTCCTTTCCTTCGAGTCGTCCCTTTAAACCAAATCGAAAGCGTTCCTTAGCGATCCGGTACGTAACAAATCGGGAGATCCTCCACGGCCGCTTCCCCAGAGCATCGGGCGACAGCTGGGCCCCACTTCCTTAACTCGGGCAGGAGGTTCCTCCTCTGCCCTTAACCGTATCAAAACCTTATCCTCCGCCCGCTCTACAGCCCTTTGCCAATCTCCAGCGGGGCGTCGGTATTTCAGCCGGGCTTCTGCCGGTCCGTGGAGACGTCTCCGTCGGTTCCTCCACTCTTCTCCTCTGCCGGGCAACTCGGTGCGTCGAGACTATCTACCCACGGCAGATTCGAGCACCTCGGCCTCAACTAAACAATAACGAAATTTTCCGAGAGCATTGGCATAACTGTACTAATCAACCCGAGAGCGTAGCTTCTGACCAGGGTGGCGACCCGAAGGGAACCGGAAAGCGAGAACGTTATCTTTATCGGTAGCCGGAGTCACCTTGTGATCGTGAGTCGAAAAAACACATCACACATTGTAATATCACGCCACAATCAGTTCGTCTTGAATTTATCTATAAATCAGAAATAATGCAAACTGAATTCAGAAAGGTCAATACATAAACCACAATTTCGTATTCTTGAAGGATTTTCCCCAAATGACTATAAGATAGAAAAAATTTGTATTAATCTAATCATATACGTATCATTGCAATATCACGGCAAAATTAGTTCGTTTTAATTTTATCTATAAATCAGTAATGATGCAAGCTGAAATCCCTATTTCACAATAATTAACATCAAAATGCGATTTGAAGGAAATAATGAAATTACGGCCCTATCAGCGCAGTGAAAAAGCAATGATAATACATAAGAATGGGAATCGATTGAAGATAATAAACCCAAATAATATACATAGACATTCGAGACTGTTAAAATCTATTCTCAAAGAATTTTGAGATTAATCCCATACTGAATAAAACATTGAGCACGCATTCGTCGAAAGACGATTCGCTTGAATTTTATAGGAAACTTAACTCCATATGATCTATCCGATCGTTAAGATCATAAAATTCTAATTGAGTCCTGTTAATTGCATTCCGTGTAGTGTCAATTCGTTTATCTAATCTATTACCCGTAACTTCCTTAGAAAGACTCACCACAAACACGGCTCTGATTTTATAATAAACTAACGGAAGGCAGTTTTTAATGTGACGTGATCGATTTTACGAGGTCCTCCATCGTGCTATCGGCATTTAAGATCTTGCGCGGGACAACCGTGCCACATGGCGGAGCCGAAAGTTCTTCGGCTCGAAACGAAAAGTCCATTAGCAGCCCGTTTCACTGAAAAACCTTCCTGACCGAACTCCTTCCGACTCCTTCCATGAAAACTTCGATCTAGCGAATCCAATCGTTGGACAGCGGCTGGCTGGCTGCTCTCGTAAAGGAGAAAAGGCACGTTAAAATACAGTCCGGTCTTAAATTCTTAAATTGCTACTAGAGAACAAGATTTTGTACATCGTTGCATAACGGTCAATGTGGTCAAAAGTGTCTGTAGATGTTCACACGTTTTGTAGACTTCTTATCAATATCAATAATATATGTCTGATATGCAATGCTTGATTCATTCAGTCGGATGCACAATATTAAAAATCATTTCCATTATTCTAACAAGAAGAATAATCTCGGTTTGTTTTTTTTCAATAAATATTTGTCACACGCTATGACTTTATTGTCACTTTAACTTGGTCTCCCATACAGGATACGGGTATACGAATGTCGGCAGTTTCTGCCTTCTTAGTTGTTAATGTATTGCGACGTTGATAGTCAGACTGACATGTCTAATATGTACTAATGGATATGTATTCTATCAAGCATGATATTATGTAACGTGTATATATGTATGTGGTATTTTTATGATTTATTCGAAATCTCACTGCGACCTATTAATAACATTTGATAATTATATATATTATATAAAATATCGTTTTCACGACACATAACAATATTTGCAGTCCTAGGCTCTCCACGTGTTAAATATCCACAGTGAACACGCGATTTGTCCAAGGTACAAGGTGATTCAAAAAATCACCTATGTACGGCTTCTCGCGTTCAATTATTTCTCTCTATCTTTTGAACAACCTGTATTCGCCATTTGTTTTTGCCTAAACCATCTGAATGTCCCTGTAGTTGTTTTGGTACCGATGTCATTAAAATTGGTTCACTCATTTTCGTCTTTATCGCGTACACTAAAGGTTAGTTACAGACAAGAATTGCCTTTTACAAAATATAAAGATTGAAAAGAAAACTAAGACAGCAGTCTGTAATTGTAATTATCTCTTTGGTAAATATTCACCGTTATCCTTCTGTCCCCTTTCAACCAGCAAGTGAGCAATGGATTGTGTCAACGCCTTAGCCCCTGTAGTGTCCCATGCGGATACCATAAATACAGATGTAATTATCTGTGGGAGATATTCAGGCCATGTGGCAAATATATACTTTACATAGATACATAAGTTTAAAAGCAGCCGACGAAATCCTCGTAAAATATTGTATCTACGTTAATTGTCCTAGTAAAGCTTTTACCGTGAAGAGTTGATGGAGTTATGAAGAATCCTTCGTACAAACGGACCACTAAAAAGTTCTTCTAAAGTGATACTTTGTGAGAAACCCTATCTCTGGAGTAACTGAATGTACATATAAAGTTACTATACGCAATGAAAAGAACTTAATATCACGTTATACTTACATTTGCTCTGCTTTGTGTAGAGACATTTTTTTTTACTCAAACATGCCGGTTATACAGTTTAACTTTGAAATGGGTAATATTTAATCTATTACTTACTTCCAAATATCGATGGCTTTTGATTAAGTAGAGAAAAGTATTACGAGAGTCAAACATATAGCAGGAACTAATTAAGGTTTCTTAAACAATTCGTCGAAAGATATTTCAGAATGGAAATTTAATTAAATGAAATTGGTCGTATCATGGCCATACGACGTATCTTGTTTGTCAGTACATCTGGGAAATTTGCCAGATACTGAGGAATTTCATTAGCAAGTAATTCGTCAATGAGCAAATATGCTGCTTGAAAAGCAAGCGAATTTTTATTAGACTGTGGATTGCACTGTATCACTTGCCTCGTGCCAAAATATTAATTTTGCAATATTTAACTGGAATTAATTATTTAATATTTTTCATTTCAGTCTGAAATTTTTGTATCATCAAGTAACAGGAATTTGAAATTATTTCGATTTTTAACGTCGTCAATTCTAGCGTAAGACTGTTACTCGATAATAAGATATACTACTAATATGACTCTATTAGTTAGTTATTAATTAGATTATTTTCAGACCGAATAATAAGACTCTCAATGTAAAGAATAGACCTTTTTTTCCAAAATCCAAAAAACCTGTTAAATATTTTATAAAATTCCTGTTATCTGTATGATAACGTATAACAATGTGACATTGTTGATCTAACACTTTACTTTAGAAAAAATCAGATTTAGTCATACCATTTTGAGATGATTCGAAGGAAATTATTTTGATTGCAAAAGAGACTTGCAATGCTACGCGGCACAGACTAGCAAAATAAGCCAAACCCTCATCACGGATAGGAAGGGACGTATGGGGATTATTACTGGTAAACATTTAACAAAATCTCTTACGGCAATTTATCAAAATAAATACCGGGTAGCTTTGTGGGTGAGAGTCAGTCCCTTTCGGGAGACAGGGTGATATATGTAGACCGCGAAATTGTCGGATTAGCGGGGTATGCAGGACACTAACTAGCATGAGCAAAACGTACCGAGTGACTAATCCGGCATAACGTCGTAGATTAAAGGTGAATAAATCATCGGGACCCTTGATTTTCAAAAAGGTCAACTGAAACGTTAGTTATAGTATAAGCCCTGCGTGAAACAGTTATAGAAACTTTTATCTCTTTTCAGGATGTAATCGCACGATCAGAAATTCGGTTGGATGGATAAGGTGGACAGGACGAATGGGGAAATGCGTTGTAAGAATTCGAGCGCCTCTCGGGGATCTCCAGGTGAGAGTTCTTCGTAGATTAATAGATTTTTAATTAATAATTATAATTAAAGTATCGTATTTCTACGACATTTCTATAGTATGATTAATCATAAAAATCCAACTTTTGCTCGTATAACTTTAATATGCAAGTAAGATTAGAAGTGACTCTAATATAAAATATATTATTTTTGTCATTGTAAGTGATATAACGAAGACTTATTGTTTATACATTTAATTTTTAACGACAGGCCTGTTTTACATTTAACTTCTAACGTTAAAAATAATTTTCAATTTTCAATTCCTGGCTCTGACCAACGTACGCAACCGTTGTCCAAAAAGGAATTAAAATAGTTGACATACCATTACTACTAAAAATGGGGTCTTATGTGGATTTTTGTATGGACCATGTGAAATGATAAATCAGAGAGCCGTCCCTTATCTAAAATTTGTACCCGGGCATAGGCAGGCATACAAACGAAATGTTAAAATATACAGTGCCGATTGATTCCGTCTTAGTAATGTATGCCGAATCATGTATATGTATAAGTACTATAATGCTAATAATATGATGTTTCATTTACTATTCTAGGTTATTGAGCTGAGAATCCGGAGACTACAAGTGGGTGTATTAAAAAACGCAAGGTGTGAGGGTGCCTATATTCAGTTTTCTGACAGCGTAGAAGATCGAAGTAACGATCTAGGACGATACTGCGGACATGTCACTACTAATACAACGAGGTATAAAAACAGCTGCAGTTATATATGCATATTATCAGTAGCTGCTTTCCTTTGAACAGATAGGGATAGGTTCGATGATACGAATTCCAAATTCGTCCCACCATATAGAATAGACATATAAATGGTACAAACAATACAGTATAGAATAAAATAGTGCAAAGAATTTTGAAAAATGAAAAAAAAAAATTATTGTAACTTATATTTTTTTTTTTGACATAAACTATGTTACATATATGACACGGTATATAACTCTTTTTGATATACACAAAATTTTGTGTATGAATTATCCGTGTCTTTTTACTAGATTTTATTAGACGTATGCACCGTTAGACCTTAAATAAGTTTACTAGTTTAATTGATATCTCCATTTCAGGCTATTTTTGAGACGAGGACCAGAGCTGGCTATTGTAATGGATTCAGAGGTGAAGTTCGCTGCTGTTAATCCGGTTATATTTTCTGCTCAATTTTCCATATTACCAACACGTCTTGCGTTAGACAGACATCATGGACCGCCTCCATCATCAGACGAGTGTCTGCTCAACTGTTCTAGCCGAAATGATCGAAGAACGTGCAAACTCGTGTCCCCGGGATACCCAGGAGTCTATCCTCGTGGAATTACCTGCAGAATATCGCTTGAGTCCGTTACAGGAAGGTTCAAGATTGGCGGCGTCTTAGAAGACTCATTTAACTTGATGAATTATACGTCCCAGGATGGTTGCCACACCGAAAATTGTGAACAACACGTGGAAGTCAGCACGGATCACAAATCTATTTTATCGAATGAAGAAGAACCAAGACTTATTAGAAGTTTAAAAAGCCTTGATCAAGATGAGGAAGATGAGATTATTATTGGACAGGATGTTAGGCAAGAACAGTGGCCATTAAGAATTAGAAATCATAAAAAGAATGTAAAGGGTATACGTCATAGGAAGAAATTGTCTGAATTAAAAATACGTAAATCTTATGGCAGCAAAGCACAGTCCAAGCAAATGGGACACAAGAGAACGAGTGACGCTGATAGCTCCGATTGGTGGGGAGGCAATTTGGAATTTGATCGTTTTAATAGTAATGGAATGACTCAAATTCAATCCGGTGATCTTCGCCATTCGAAACATTATCAAGGTCATAGGGATTCTGATAATCATCATGAAAGTAGGAAAATGAAGTTTCTTGATGAAAAGTTTTATGATAATCAGGATACTTATGAAAAATTAAGTTTTCAAAGTGAAGGTAATTCTAGACCTCTAAATAGCTATCTCGATGACAAGAATGAAGACAGCGTCAGGTTGAAGAATGGGATGGAAAGAGCACACAGGGGCCTCAATCATGAAAGAATGAATCCTTTGTTCGAACAGAGATTTCTGCGCAGGCATAACATGCATGAAAAATTGGAGATGCCTGCCTGCATCGGAGATTACCTTGCTTTGCACGAAAACGTAAATGGGAAAATTTTCGAAATTTCAAAGTTTTGCGGAGAAGGTCATTTTCCTCATATAGTATCTCGCGGTGGAAATGTTATTATTGAATTCTTTACCGAGCGGGACGGCACCATAATGCACGATGGTTTCCAATTAACCTTGCAAGAGATGGAACCCGCGGAAGTCAATTACAAAAAGAGCTGTGAGTTCTTTTACAGGAGCTTTGATCGTCCAAGGGACAATGTGAAATCTCTTCAAAGCTGGTATCCACCAAATACTTTGTGCAGCTACAGGTTCCTCGGAAAGGCTTCGGAAAAGGTTTTTATTCAATTGAAAATCGTAAGGAACGAATTGAACGATGAGTTAGAAATTGATCAAAGAAAAAATGTAAGTCTGAAGTATTGCTACGGGAATGAGATTGCCATTTACAATGGTCTAAATTCTAATGACAGCTTAATGTGGTCCTACTGTGATATTTCTCATTCTGACATTAACAACATTCAAGTTCCAGTTACCTCAATTGGAAATTCCCTTCTTATTCAATACTATAGTGCAAAAGGTTCGTTCAGCGGTCAGGAGTTCACTTATACAATTTCGTATAAATTCATGAAGAAATTACAAACTGGTACCAGAAAGAAATCGGCTCCTTTTAATGACTCTAAGGTTATTTCATTAAGGCCCGTGAACTTTTCCGCGCTTAATCTAACCGATCATGAAAATTGCAATTGTGATATTTCCAATAGAATTGGGACGTTCAAAAGTTGGTTCATGGTTCTTGTGGTTCTTGGTGTAATATCATTTTCGGGTGCCGTTCTTACCATAGTTACTCTCTTGACGAAATGTATGAAAGTGAGATCGATAGAAAAAAAAATGTTGCAAACCGCAAAACAATAAATATATAAATTTGATAAATGTTTTCATTAGTTATTTTTTATGCTTAAGGAAATCACAAATCCTCCACAGAACGTTCGAAAGACATTTCTAGGGTGGTTTTGCTGCGTGGGTAGAGAGCACTAGAATATTCTATATTTGATTACGAAAAACCATACGGTAATAATACCATGAAATATCCTAAGAACTGAACTCAATTATGAATAGTAGTAATGATTGATACACGGCCGACGGAGAGACTTAACTTTAAGTAGGGATCGCAAAAACTATATAGGATGCGAATAGAACTAGGATTCTAAGCAACAATTACTGTAGTGATAAACAATCTTCAAATAATTTTCACCCGTTATACGCAGAAACATCATGTAGATATCAACTTTGACAATAATATTCCATAAACAAAAAATCTTCGCACTTACACAAACATAATTAATTAAATTAAACAATGTTAATGAAGATTTAGTAACGCAATGATTTCTCCTCCTAAAAAAATCAGCCAAATTTCTATCTACCAAACACGCATTTCGCAAGTACGCAAGAATAAAGAATCGACTTATACTTTTTTTTATACCCAGAGGCTATTGTTATTGTTGATATCTCTACTTCAAATCAAAGCGAACACTTAGAATTTATTGATACATATATACATATCGATCCCCGAGACGATATTTCAAATATTTTGATTGCATCTCTATTGGAATATAAATTTGATTGTCAATCACTGATATTATAAGAATGCGATCCGTCCAACAAGATCTCCACATATGTAGACTACACGTGCATAAATTTATAAAAATCTAATTGGATATACTAATTGATGTATTTGCTCTCGCGCGTTTCTATAAAAAATTTCGCGGAGTGTCCTCAAGAATATCCATACGACGTACAAAAATCCATTTATATTTTACAATTATTTTTAATGTCTATTAAACATATCTGAACATCTTGGTCTGTACGGTAGACATAGATTAGATGGTATTTTTAACATTCTGCTCAGTCGGCGACAAAGGCAAAAAAACTTATAAATATTCATACTTATTCCAGAATGATTGAAGAAACTCAATGAAAATATAGCTTGCTGCAGTAATCTGATTAAACATGTTGAATATTTTATATGCGAGGATATTGAATTTATGTGAACGTAAGGAGTTACGTGCTACAAGATTAATTGATCATAGACGCGTAGAAATTGTTTCATTTGCCGCAACATTAGTTGTTTCGTGTATCGTCTGTTATTTAGAAAACGTTTTTATTATGTTTATAGTTTACATTGCATACGCGCATGCATGTAATTTCATACATATACATATAACTTGCTCATATAACAACTTCAAAATATAATAACTCTAAAATAAATATGACGTGTATAGTTAAATTTAATAGATTTAGAAGTACATTTCTATGTAGGCGTAGTAGTTACTTTTATTGTCAACATACGTAAGATATGTTTATGTTTGAATTTTTCAGGTGTAAAAAAAAAGCAAAGATAATTTTAGATTTCCAGAAAAAGTAGATGTACCGGAAGACTTACCTTATTTTTATTCTATTTATATGCTTCTCGAGAAATTCTACTAATGCGATCTTTCACTGTATGAAAGTTAGAGTATATGCATGATAGTATAAGTTTCTGTCTTACTCGTATAATAGAAAAGTAAAATAATGTATTCACTATCTTGGATAAGACGATCGAATGTAAACGAGTTCAAAAAAAAAATTAGGTCGCACCGAGATTTGAACTCCGATCGCTGAATTAACAGTCCAGACTGCGAACCATTACTTAATGGGAGTTTTATATAAAAGAAATTAATTATTTATACAATATTAATTTATATTATAATTCATAAACAAAATATAGTTTACTTATTTAATTTACGGTCCTACGTATTCGAATCTCCAATCAGTGTCTCCATTGTTATACATATCATATTACGTAGTATCAATTCTTCGACAATATTAAAATTTATTTAATTGTTTGAAAGTTCATTTTAAACTAATTGTACAATTTATTTGTATTTAAAAAGATGAAATGTCATCTATTACGAGAAAAATTTTGGACAACCCTCTTTTACATTTTATTTTATTTATTTACCCTGTTACACGTGCAGCAAAGTCAGCCTATTTTATAATTTCATTTAAAGATCAATCGTGTAATTAAAATTATATATAACGACGTAATTACATATCCTAGCCCTAACGTGTATATTTATTGAATTCAGATGTGATTTCGAATACAAACCAATAAACCGCACGACATTACTGTCCGACAGATGATAATTCTTCGTTTTAGTTTACTTTAAATAACTCCCAATGTATGCATATACGCATCTAACGTGTGGTGAAAATATATGTATCAGCACAGATTTTTTCGTCTGGCTGCAAATCGTCGTAGGAACCAAGTCCTATTGGTTAAGCACAGCTCGTATGTGCAAAAGGACAATACTATACCTACGATTGATTTAAAATTTGCAGAACTTTGCAGATTCTTACAGTAAATGCTTTTATTAGACTTATGTAACTTTGGCTAAACGGCAATAAACCATTTATGCAATTACTATGCAACTGTTAAAAATTCTATACACTAAGCTGTATCATATCTTGCTCATGATATTTATTGTGCCAATTGTAATTAATATAAGATGGCTATGACAAAATAACTTCAAATCACAAAAAGTATCCCAATATTATAAAATAATTATAATTTATGTTGTACGAATGATCAAAATAATGTACATTTATTCCCTGTCATATTAATACTCGTTCTATACATAAATTTAAATCGATCACAAACATCAATCTTATAAACATCGTTTAAAAGAGTTTCGTAAATTATTTCTCGCATGACGTGTGTTTGGTCGCTTTTGAAAATGTATTGTTAAGAATCTCCATTATTTTAGAATATACTGAGCAGAAAAAATTAATGTTATATTCATTATCAATTAATTCCACGGCAGTGAGTGTATTAATTTGTATAATCCGGTTTCTTAGTTCATTATTAAAAATACTTAATATATTCTGAGCACGAGACGTATTTTTGTAAAAATCTAGCACCTTCGTGTGACGGCGTCTAGCGCATGATTATGTAATTAAAAGTAAATAAAAAAATAATATGCGAAAGCAAGAGCATTGTGTAAATATATAATGTATATATGGTTATCTTCATTATCTTTTTTATTAAAAAATCCTATAACTACAATATAATATGAATATTATTTATCCCCATTTAATAATTTAAATAACTATTGCTGTTCTTTACGTAAACGTAATAATTATTTCACGATTTTTCACTGATTTATGACACTGCGAAATATAATATAATATGTTATATATTTCTAAATAGTATTTAAATTATTTGAAAATGTGTGACTAGTTCGGCTGAGCGCCGTCGCTACTGTCTCTCAGTCGCTCGGTATGGTAGAGCTCTTTATTTCCTGATTCGATACCGCGAAATTCAAGGCGCAATTCTTAATATTCGAAATACACAGCCAGAGGTATCGCCTTTACTTGTACGTAAGATATGAGACCCCAGCTGCCTTATAAAATCAGCAGCCTAATACTTTATATATCTTCTTCATTTATACTAAAGACCCTTTTCTTTGTAAACAGCCATAAATAAAGGAAACACTATTGGAGGTTCCTCGCAATAAGACCAAGGATCACGCTGGCCTAGCGTACCTGCTCGTGCGCTGGTTAGCATGAGCTGGCGGGGCCTGTTTTTTGTCAACCATACTTGGCGACCAAGAGGGCCCTTCGGCTTGTCTTTTGCGCGAGAAGCTCTCAAGAAATTTTTCCACGCTTTCACCTTTCCCCCAAAACATTTCCTGCGTCAAGAAATCGACTCAGGACGCTTCAAGGTCCTTCCCCTTCAGGCAGTGCTGACTTAGCTTCGAAAGAATGAACTTGTATACTCACGGTACTGCTTCAATTTGTTTTATCATCCAATACGCGTACAGTCTTTTTCTTGTTCACACATTAGTGTAATATAAAGTTTATTCTGATCTTGTATAAGTTAAATCCTTTGTGTATCAACTCATTTTTTCGCATATCATTAAAGAGTTGAAATAGAAAAAAGTGAAAATTCCTGTGTTTATATCATTTCAAACTTCCCGGTCCTATTGCGATATTTCTATTGTCAATACAGCGGCGAATCCCTGACGAAACTCACGGTCCTAAACGGCCAATCAGAAAAGGACTTCAAGGTAACCAACTCCAGGACGTAACAAATGATATCAAGTGGCGCTACCTTCAAACGTCTGCAGGTGGCAGTATCATCAATCGAATAGCCAAGCTGCCTGACTCTTAAATAAGTCTTCCCAGCATTCAGTGTGATTCAGTGATTGTTGACAAGCGCTACTACGGAAGAGGTGGCTGCGATTGTGTTAAATAAACACCTCATCCAATTAATTTTAGTTAAAGTGCGTGTACATAAAGTTGTAGTGGCCAGAAACAACTTTCACTTGGAGATCTGTGAAGCGTAGCCAAGAATCATTGGAAAAAGTGTCAAAATAGAAAAATGAGGTATCAAATCATACTTCTCGTTCATCTGTAAGAGAGTCTGTCAAAAGATCGCTGACAGTTAAAGAGCAATATAACTTTACTTCTATTTATTACGATTTTTTGGAATGTTCTACATGACTAAGACGATGAAATATAGATAGAAAACCACATGAAACGAATTCCCTCGCTGAAATGTCACGTCGAAACGGCCGCCATTTTTATCACTGACGTTTCTTGTCAGAATGGCGTTTAGCTTGAAAGGTTTCCTTTCGATCTTTGTATAAAATTTTATCGAGTTTTAAATGTGTCTTTCAGAAATCTTGAAAATATTAAGTATATGTCACTGTACCAAGAATTAGAGTAGAGATTTTAGTTAATTCGATCAACTGTTCCTGTTCGAAAAGTGACCCTAAAAGACTTTATCTTGCAAAATGTAGGTAACATTCATTTTTCTATTGTTTTTGTACTAATATCAGTTTGTAGATTTGTGTCCCACGTAACTTAAAATTCTTCCTATTTTATTAGAACTGTTTTAACAGTTTAATAATTGTGTTCAAAAGGATGATAAAGTTATTTCAATGTATTCAAATCTTACTTTTTTCTTGATTAATGAATACATATTATAATTTTTATAGTGGGAGATCACAAATGACGGCGATGAATGGAAAGAGGCCATCCTCCATTCCTGCTAGACTTCAGCCTGAATCATCGGCTCAACATTTTGATTTGATTAAGTATATTTGCGAATGTAAGATTATACACGTTTACTGATTATTCTATACTACAAACAATGGAATCTAATTAGCAGTTTTCATCTAATTATAGCTTGGAATTCTGTGTCCAGAGAGTTGGATATGTGCCACAATCAACAGCATGGTAACTCCTCGAATTATAGAAATGGAGCATCGGTCACATACTATCAAGAACGTGAGCCAAATCCACAACTTAAAGGTAACATTAATTTTTTTAATTATTCCTATCAGGATGTCAATCTATAACATGCGTTTGCCACTTGGAGATAAAATTTTCAATAAGCATGAAACTTTGTCAGATAATAATTGATAATTCATATCAATCAAGATAACCTTAAAGTAATTTATAATCATTATTCATACATGCAAAAATTTCATGGATAATATAATTTTAACTATTTTTTATTTTTTAAGCAAATCGATGCACATTTCATTATTTAATATGAGATTTTAAACACTCAGTGTCTTTTTGCTGCAGATTTTGAACCATTCAATTTGGAAGCATGGTGGGGACAACGTGTCGTCCAAAGCATAACTAGAAATGCAAGCTCCTAGTGCCAGGCCCCCTGTATCGACCACAACCGAACATTCTCACATAAACATAAAAAGCAAAAGAGATAAATTCTATCTAAGCAGAGTCCGATTTGCCCCTTGCTATGTCCGCAACGGTTCTACGAGCCATCTCTAATTGAAGTTAAAGGGATATTTAAAAAATTCAGAAACGTACATATGCCAGTATGTAATGTTTGACGTTTGGACATTTATAAAAAATAGCTGAAATCAAGAAGGAAAACGGAAGAATGAAGCAGGCCAATTGCATGGACCGTTATACCCCAACATTCCTTTTACACTTTTGACATTTTTGAAAATATAATTTTACTATTTTCCTGAATTTTTTAATTTTCTTTGAAGAAAATTGGAATATGTATGAAATATTATCTAAATGAAGAGCTGTCCTTGTTCATCGTCGAATTTTTTCGTTCATTCTTACTTTTTTGCTTTCGCGGAAGCCTGTCAGTGTCTTCTGTGACGTTTGAGGCACGTAAGAGAAAATCACGTGCGAGGGAAGCATACAATTACTATAGTTGATATAAGACACAAGATTATTTATTGTGCACAGAGTGAATACTCAGTCCTGACGAAATCTAGAGAACCTAAGCGAAAACATAACTTATTCTGAATTTACTAAACCGCATGTTATTTTCGATAAAGAAAGTTACTTTGATTCCATTTCAAAATCATTTATCTATTTAATATAATCCATTTTGATGTCATTCATTGAAGCTTCTAGAGAATCGAAAAATTCTAAAAATATGACTGCGTGCATTTAGTAAATTGAGAAAGTAACGAGAGGTGTTGGTGATATAAAAAAATTGTTACATCATTTCCTGAAATTCCATGCTTTTATTGTGAACATAACAAAAGTATTCCGTATATATTATGTTATGCGCGCACGCTTGCATGCATGAAGCGCGAGTCGTATACGTAAAGCATGTGCACATCCCCGTTATAAGAATATTCCACAGACTTGTCACTTAGGGAATTGGCGCAATGTTACCAATTTTTACAATT
The DNA here is from genome assembly GCA_031762395.1 of Calameuta pygmaea. Classification (NCBI taxonomy): domain Eukaryota; kingdom Metazoa; phylum Arthropoda; class Insecta; order Hymenoptera; family Cephidae; genus Calameuta; species Calameuta pygmaea. Next base: position 36,174 of record JASANN010000037.1, on the reverse strand, counting down.
CGATTCCACAGAGCACGATAGTCTTGTTCGGACTTTCGACGATCGCTTTGCAAATGATCTTTTTTTTTTCAAGTTTTCACGTAGGAGTTCGTAGCGGGTACAAACTAGTGCGTTTCACAAGTGTACATTAATATCTATCTGTATAGCACTAGCGGTTATTACTGTGAGATTAAGTACGATTAATATATACGATTATGTATAACTTGTATATGTGTATATATGTTGTATGCATGTATGTGTGTATCTATGCATACATGTATGTACACGGATACGTGTGAAAAAAAATATTATGTAAGATTAATTAGATAACGAGATAATGTTTCTAACAATGAACAACAATAATGAGTAATACCTTTCTATAATCGCAAGCACTTTTTTTACCTCACAGAAACATTGTAATGTTTTCTTCAAGTAAAGCAAAACACTTTCTTTTATATACTATTTCATTTGTTGTACGTTGACGAAATAATACTTTCTTAACTTTCACAATAGAAGAAGTTAAATCCAGTCGTTTCGTAAATCACTGTATTCAAAGCACTTCTTATTGTTGAGGAATGTGCATTACTTGTCAATTATTAAACGTGCCTGGTCTATCACGTTCGGTTGCATTTCGCCCACAGCGGTTTCTAAATTGCAGAGACAGCGTTCAATGGCGCGTCTCTCGGAGTTTAACATCTGTTTATGAAAAGTACATTTAAATTTTACATGAAAATGGGAATGCTGAGTTTGATACTTTATACTTACAAAGAAACCGACATTTACGCGCGAAAGATTTTTCAATCCCGTGACTGGAGTTTGCGTGGAACGATGGAAAATTTTGATTTTAGTTGTCTGAGTTGCACAATTGATTCCGTTTGTTTCAACGCGTACAATTTGCTCAATATTTCTTACATAAATAATCATTCTGTCGAGTGAAGCTTCCTGATATTTCTCTTCGCTGTCAACGAATTCCACTTTTATTCGATCGAATTCTCCAAGTTGAGTTAGGGAATGTTTGATTCGTATTTCATGATTTTTCGAAAGACGTATTAAGTATTCCTCGAATTGAATTCCGTTTAAGTGAGAGTTTATTAACTCGATGCCAAAATATTCCGATTTCTCGTTTTTCTTAATTAGAGCATCTCTGTCAATATTTTCTACCTCGTTCTCATGTAAATTATTTGATCTCTGATCTTTATTGGAGCAATTTAACTCTACGATTTCTGCATTTTTCATTTCCATTTCCTCTTCACATTTTATAACTGAACTTCTTTTCGAATTCTGTATTTCGGGTACGAATCCCGTATTAAACTCGTGATTCATATCTTTGGCAGGCTTAAGGTCTACATTGTGCTTCTCGTTTAATTTTTTAATAAAGCTTTCCGGCGTCTTGAATTCTCTTTCAGCTTCTTCCCTCTGGGAGTCTCTTGGAATATTTGCAGCGCACAGCTACAATCAAGTAAGACAAAGCATTTTGATATACGAAAGGTTGATTCATAAAACTAGTGAATAAGTTAAATAGAAGACTAACGAAGCTACCAGGTATAAAGTTCACGAGTCTTTTATTAATTATAAAATAATCATAATAGCATCGACTTTTAATATATATAGGATATGATTTGTTTCATGCAGTTATGAATCATTATCCTTCTAAATACAACTTAAGTATTACTTAACATAACGATATACCATTTATGTACCATGTTTTTTTTTTTACTAATATCTTATTTGCATATCGTGTGAACTTATAATTTCGCAAATGCACGTGTCGCTATGCGCGCATATGTGCAGATACACTGCGCTTAACGGACTACTGTATTGATTCGTTCTACAATACACGTTGGCACGTATCGCCTGCGACAAGTTCTATGGTTTACACATTAGAAGCACCTTTACGAACAGGGAGAAGAACGTTAAATGTTTTTATAAGATTATAATGGACCAAAGACAATGACCAATTGTCTCCAATACTTTGATGATACAGAGAATTGGCATTTTCAGGACCGTTGAAGAAATTTTTTATTTAATAAACATAGGTATAAAGACTTTTTTTTTTAATGCGGCTTACATGTACAAAAATCGTATGCGTTTTCATCAATCAATATATTCTATTAGAACTGCTTTCGCATTACGCATCTAGAATAATTATTAGTATTTCTTACATGAATTTTAATCAAGCACAACGTTCGCTCCTTGTATTAGAACCCTGAGATTTATTAGACCGATATTAGTTTTTCTTTCTTATTTATAATTCGTTACATACAGTAATTCCTGTATGTTATATTTGAAATCCTAATGAGGATTAATACATCATTCAGTAAAAAATAGCTAATGACTTTGTGCAATTTAGTGGAAGATATTTCTCGAATTTAGTGCTGAAAACATAAATCAATAATAAGTTACTGTGAACATCGAGAAACTCCGTTAACTTATGGTGTGGATGAGAATGACAAAATTTAAGATTTACAGCCTCTTTTTTTCGGCCGAGTTGTAAAACGAGGATATATTTTTTCCGGGCATGTTTCGATAAGGCTTAGGGTTTTTATGAAAGGTTTCCAAACCGATGAATTGGCGATAGTGAAAATAAAATGTTTGGTCTACAAAATCTACGTTTAAATATTTCACGTGTGAATGCGAAGGGCTATAAAAATTTAAAACAGAAAATAAAAGTGATAGTTTTGATGGACTTACAAAAGGACAGTCTTCTATTGCAAGGAAACAAACTTTGTACATTTGTTCCTTAATATCCTCAACGAAACAATTAAACAAACTGGGAAACTCAATAGCACCTTGGTGCAAACTTAGAACTTTCCGAGGTAACACAAATTGATATATTGTTGTTATATTTCCTAGAAATTTTGAGTGATAGAATTATACAAATATTTTAAACGTAACTTTTGACATAATAAACTTTGTCTTAAATATTTACCTAACTTCGCCTATAAAAAATTCCAAGAAAACGTGTGTCGAGTTACAATTTAAAAATATATATATATATATATATAGTACTTATAGCTACAGTTTTCCAATATGAATATATACAGTTTATGGATCGAAACATGGACAACGACAATATCAGAGTATCTACTAGATTTGATTATTGGCTATTTACACGTACAAAACATACATAATCATAACGTAAAGTGTAAATAATTGAGTAAAAGTTTATAGATTCGAACCGTGAATACGTTATCACGTTTCAAAGTACAAATATTTTATATACTTTTTATCGTGTACGACAATACAATTTTACAGAGTAAAAGGCAAAAATGTTAGGCATACAATTAATACTGTTTTTAATATTCAAGCATGGATATGTGGATAGGACATTTAATATTAGATATAATATCTAAGGTATATTAAAATTTGAGTAGGTATTATGGTTAACAATACGTAAAATTATAGTGTTTGTACGGCTTTAAATTAAGTGTTATATTAATCATATATTCTTAATGAATTGAGATACTTGCCTGTCTCTTGAGCTTTTTTATGATTTCCCGCAAAATATGATTTTGCGTACGTATAGTATCCAAGGACGAGTTCTCGGTAACTTTTCGATCAACTTGCCACGACAACCTTTTTAATAGCTCCATCTTCTCACGAAGAACGTCACTGGGTCCTATTAAGCTTTTCAATGCTGAAACGATTGAGTGATTTAAGAACAGCACAACGTCATAATGATATATATCGACCTACCGTCTGAGAGACATTGACACAAAGAAGCCACGTTGAGATCAAAATGTCCTAAAGTTTCGAGCAGATTAGTCAACTCGAAAATTCGATATTCCATAGCCTCGTCATTTTTGCGACAGATTCTCAGCAGTTCTTCCATAGATTCTGCCTGCAAGGTAACCATCAAAACGAAACAGGGTGAAAGTAGAAGTTCGTATCGGAATATTTTCGGTATCGTAATAAAAGAATCTAAGCCCTAAAGTTCTCATTTACTCGTAGAAACGTCTTTTGTAAGTACCAGCCGTGCGCGACGAAAAGTTTTGACTGTTCAATAATCATAGAGTTTCGTGCTTCATTGGAAGGAGGGACAGAGATTTTAATTAAAAAGGAAATCCAATCTACAGCGTAATCTTCGACGATGACAGGTGTAACTCGCCGGTTGATTAAATTGGCACATTCATCAAAATCATATATTCGCGTAATATATCAATAAAACAATTACTGTTTTACTACGAATGGAATTAGGAGGCCACTTGGATTTACGTACATAGAATCTCAATAAACCTGGTTGTCGCCTTCGTTTGACGTATGTCAATAGTTGAAGAATCACATAATCTTTAATAACTTTTTGGGAATCGTATATATTATTATCTGTTTTGTGATATTACGCGCGCAAGAGTAGATTTAGACAATAGATACAAAGATTTTATTTTCTAATATATCCTATATCGTTTATATTGTTCTCGCTGGATTACATTCGAATAAAGGAGAAATTTGTAATAATTTCACCTGACTGGTACGCACAATTTTTTTTGATGAAAGTAGGTAGGTGAAAAATTGAATTTATGCACAAGAAGACTTTTTGGGTTATGTGGAATATAAGAATTTAAAAAATTTCGAGTCGTATTGCATAGATGTCGTTGAATGGTACGTCGAGAAAACTGAAAACTTACAAATGTCTATTTATTGATCATGCATCATATTCATGTATCAATAGAAAAATTCAGCAAAATGTTTTTTAGTATTTGCTTTTTAAATTGCTCCGGTGTCTCAGTACACGAAACATGTGGAATCGCGGGTTTTCATGGAAGGTAAATTGTGCGTCATACTTTACTGACTTTGGGGAAATCGTGCAGATCTAAAATTTATGATTAGTCGTGTATACGAACCTTCCTAAGATCTTTTTCGAATAGGATACGAAGCTGAGCGATATGTTTGTCGGCTGTCGAACCAATCATCTCTAAATCCCTGTGGTATTCCTCTTTTCTTCGTGCTTGCGATAAATCATACTCTTTCATCATCCTAGAAATAAAAGCGTAAGAAATATTTGGGAAAAGCACGTGCACTTGACAAAACAAATAGATCTATAATATCGCAATGTTAAAAGTCTACGAATGCATAATATATGTATAATTTATACCGTCTTGTTAATGTTAATGAAAGTTAATGATGAGTTTCTTAATGAAAATTAATGAACGGTCAGAATATGTATAATGGAATAAAACTGACCTTACGTTACATCATTTGTTCTGTCGGTAGTATAAATGTGATTAGAAAATCATCTTTTTTTGTATTGGCAGACGTAATGTCTGCATTATTAGTCAGTTAACGAGGTTGGAGCGATTCACACTAGGCAAGTATATGCTAAATATTTTTTATTGGTTTTACAAAGTTTTATGGATTAATTGGTCGCAGCGAAGGATGATATATATATATATATTATAACACATGCCCTTAATAAACTAAAAAGCATTGATAGCGATGAATTTACAATATTACCTGATTAATGGCAATTTCCGAAAATTTTGCTCTATTTCTTCATGAATAATCCGTAATTTGTGCAGATTTTAACGAGGCATGGCTCATTCTGCTTTTTAAAAAAATCCTCTACGGATTCGCCATCTAGATATTTGATAGTGTTAATCCTTAATAATTGAGCAGTTTGTTTACGAAGAAATTTCTCGCTGGGTAAACAGGAGGCTGTAATTTTTAAACGGTTGGCAATATGAAAAAAATATCTAGAGAGTATGTTTGTAGAGGGTTTTTCGAAAAACAAAGTAACCAGTGTCGCGCATTAAAAACGGTAAAAAATTACGGAATATTTTTGGGTATTTGGTTATTCTTGAGTTTTTTACTCAACGAAAACGTAAATTAACATTAATTAGTTAATATTTTTTGAAAATCCATCACTAATATTTCTTCGGATCAGGGACACATGCTGTAACACAAATGACAATCAATGTTATGTATTGCATAAAACTTTAGAAAAACGATTACTAAAATTAGCACTGATTTGATTCCAGCCTCCTTAAATAATGCAAATTAAAGATTCAAAAAAAATATATTTAAATAATTTTATTAAACAGAATTTGAGTAGGTACGCGTTAAATGAATTTGTCGAAATTCAAAAAGAAGAAATCGAATATCATATGAGTTTCACGTGCAACCAAACGTAGGTAAAAATATTCACTTGCAAAAATTCATATTTATTTTTTAGGTACAACGTAAGCCACTGATATAAATAATCTCCATAGTAATTATTATAAACATAAAATGCGCAAAAATTGTGTAATTTTACAAAAGAAAAAAACGGAAACTTAACTAACGAGACGAAGTTTCAGTAGTAATCTGCAAAGTTCTTATTGAAATTGAAACTTTATGAGCAAAAACCTATGACATCACTAAATAATAACTGTTTTTTCCGATAATTAGGTCATGATGAAAATTGGATATGTAAAAAAATTTTGTTTTATCCACGAAAATTTGTATTTAACAGTATGTATTGATAATTTTTTTTTAAATGATTTTAACAATTACTTTTCACGTACTTTGATCTGCAGATGCTTAAGATGACTATATAACTTTAAATTAAAAAAAAAAACGAATATATTCTTCAGAAGTTTTAAACGAATACAAATGACACATACATATTCAGTCGCTGTTAAAAAAAAAAACAAAAGACATCCTGATTTTCTAAAAATGTTGATGCTTGTAATAATTGCGAGATTCAAGCAGGAACACTATCCTTGCAGCGATGTAAATTACATTTTTCACGTAAGCATGCACAAATCATACGTTTATATCTATATGGGTAAACATATGCTAGGTCCTACAGTTCTTATGGAAAAATGTATAATAAATCTATACGCTTTGTAATTGCTTTTAAATCGAGTTTACAAAAATCGATATTTTCTTCGCTGAATGTATCATGCAATAGAACTCGCGAGGCAAAAGTAAACAGAACAAAAATTGGTGTTAAATATAACATCAAAAATTTTACATAGATTTGCCCAACTTACAACAGCGATTCAATCAAAATGCTTTTGTAACTTCAGATACCATCCGCATCTAATGCCTATGAAAATATTTTCAAACCAAGATAAGCTATTGTTAGATAGCCAGCTGCTTCATTAGGTTTTTTTTTATCATTTGAATAATCGTAAATAATTATATATTTTACTCCTTTCCTGATATTATGAGTAAACATATACTGTGTGCTATCACAAATTTATGTTTTCATTACATACGAAATATCCGTAAACTTCTTTTACTATTGCCAAGTGAATCGCAATCGTTAATCAATATTATTCGGTTATTTTCGGAATGATCTTTTTCAACCATTTTCTCATCAAGCATGCCATTTGTTTCCACCTTTCCGCGAAACATCAGCTGGGTAATCGATGGCAACTGTTTTTTTATTTCATGTAATCTCTCTGATACTCCTGAATTTTTTCGGTCAGACCCTCTATTACTCTTGCTTAATGTCCTCTCGCTTTTTCTTAGTACGCTTGTTTTTAATTGAACATCCGGATGCTACATGCCCTTCCTGTTCGCACCGGTAACAAACGATACGTCTTTGATTTTGACACTCTTTTGCAAAATGTCCCGTACCTCCACATCGAAAACATACTTTACCCTTTTTCTCCTTTTCGTCGCAGCTTTCCTGTTTAAGTGATACTTTATCCTCTTGTAAATGCAACGTCTTTTTACAGCTGGTTTCGTTATTCGTGCATCCATACTGCCGATTACGTATCCGTATTCTTTCTGAGATTAATCCTTCAGTTTCCAAAATATCATAAAGAAGATCCTGTTCATTGTTGTGTGACTTTGATATCGTCTGAATAAACACAAGATTGGATGTCAGTCCAAAGAGGATCTGTTTTCTTGTCTCTTCAAAATCAAGATTAACGGTTTGACATAGGGCTAACTTGTCAAAGAAATAGGATATGGTTAATTCGCCATCCATCTGCGTCCGATTTAAAATTTTTTCCCACTGCTCCTCTAGGTAGCTTTTCTTGTTACGTCTAATTTGTTCTCGCGAAAGCAAGTTACTCCTTGAAGAACTTGTCTTAACGGAAATAGGTTTCTTCGGTGCTCTATCAAAATCTTCCTGCACGATATTAAAGTTTTCTTGATTGAGAGTGTCCTTTAGAGAATTATAATTTTTTCCGTAAAGCTTGACCGAAGGATCGACAAGATGAGGTTTCGTTAAGGTCTCTGGAAGGTCCTTCGTCAAATTTTCTGTCGACTCCTTTGACGTCGGTGTCATTTCATTATTAGGCAAAGAAAATATTTTTAACGTATTTTGATCGTCTATCACCACGCTATCTATGTGCATACTTAAATGTTCAAGACTCGCCTCAAACCTTATTCCCATTGCCTTCTTGGTCTCCATTGTTGATCTTTCGAGATGTGACCTAATAATTCACCCTTGAAGTTTCTCACTTCGTATCCCTCCTCCTTCGAGAGACTTCGGTATCAATATCATAAATAATATCATAGACTCCACGCGACGACGTAACTTCTTATATGACACAAGAAAAATTTAATTTTCCAGTCTACATTTTGATCAGTCGCACGTTGACGAATATTGCAGCACTTCGATCCATAGACATAGTACTGTAGCATCTTCAAATTCTAAGTTTATTCTTTCGTCAAGTTTTCACATCTCACGATATCACATCACTGCAACTTTGATGAATCCATTCTTCCCAAGAAAGTACCGATTGTTACACACTTATGTTCAACGACGCATTCTCCGACACGCTCCTTGGGCAAACTGCCGTGAGCCGGCGGCTCCCCACTACTTGATCTTCGACTATAACTATGTCTCTTGAGCGCGAACGCACCAATCACGGGGCCCTTTGGGCCTTAGGCACGCGACACATATACATACTTTCTTGCTCATAACATAACTTATGCTTTAGTCATTTGAATGAGCGTAAGTATCTAATAAACACAATATTACATTTAATGCAGATGTCAGTTGCAATCTGTCCCTTAGATAAAGTAAACTGGTAGATTGACGTTACATAAATGGAGGGGTCGTTGCAGCTGATATGTCCGTTACATGCAATATATATTGTATTTGCCTTTGATAGTGGGTAAGATTATGCTGATACTTTTTCAATTATATCTTCCAAAATCACTTTTTTATACGTACATAGTTATTAGCTGCCTATTTCACTGTCTGGTCTGCATTTGGGTCAGCAGTGACCCAAGCGCACTTTATACATAAGTAACATTCACGCTGAGAGACGGTTTTGAGGGAAGGAAGCACTAGGCTGAATATTGCAGGAAAAATAGAGCCTGCTTACTGGTATAATGACGTCCATAGTTGGGCCTTGATTTTCGAGTGACGAACACAAACTGATTTTCGGGTCACCTATGACCCTGGTGTAGAAAATAAGTTGAAATTTCAATAGTTCGTATGGTGCCGATATACATATATTAATCACTGTTTCACTGTTAATTGTTCCAAAAGTTAGTTTAATCTTTCATTGTTCTGAAAGTTTTATATTTCTTCTATTACTTTTTCAAGTTTTATAGAATTTTTAATAAATAAATGCATATAAATCTTATAAGATTTTTCTCGTTCTTTTTATCAGTTTCGTTTATTGAAATATCTTTTATTTTGTGATTCTTTTTACGGATTTTACTTCCAAACTTTACACATTATACTTTCTATTATACCCATTATACGTAAAAAAAACTGAAGTCTAAGAGAAATATATCAGTCAAAAATATATTTTTCTAGATTTTCGTCAAAGTCCTGGTTCATACTCTAATGGAAATATACTTTTTCGAAACCTTATAAAAACGATTTATATAGTCTCCAGATTGCGAAACACCAATTTTGTTAGTTGTATGAAAAATAACAGAGATATCGTTAAAAAAAAACTCAAAAAATGTATTATGTACATACATCTTCTTGTCTTCTTTTCCTAATGACTTTTTCTAGAATAAACATATCATGTTCTAACATACATATTCTTTTAGCGGATATTCTGAATATTTCATTTTACTATATGCAATATAAAAATAAGAAATTTGAACCATTTTTATAGGGGATATAAATAACTGGGTCACTGGTGACCTGCGTCTGGTTCCAAGGGGCGATGAAAAATGCTGCAGACCAGAGATTTAATTGCAGAGTTTAAAAACGTTAAAAATCTGTACGCAGTACGACGGTACATCTGCAATGTACTGTATTGCAAAACACTGCGTAGATATAAATTGTCGGACAGTTTTATAGTCCTGGACGCAATTTCCTCAGTATCCAATCTAATTTTAATCATGAGAAAAGATATGATACTTCAATATTCCTATATAAACTCTGATGCATGGCTTTGTGCATAGCTTTGTGCACGTGTCTATGCATAATTCATAGCTATTGTATTATAGATTGTTTCAATAGACTTCTTGATTTTGGCGATCAGTGAAGAGTGAGATTGGAATACATTTTTAGAAATGTCTCCGTTTTAAGACCATTTTTCTTTAGTACAACCGTAACTGTTATAAAATGTTATTTTTTGATATTATAATGAGGAATTCGCGAAATTCTATTCAAACTTCTTCGATCCTCGTTCCTGTTTCCAGTTTTAATTGTTGGATACTTATAGTTTTTGAAAAACGCAGGATAATTATATCTCGAGATCTCATATGGAAATGGACATTCTTTTCGAAATATATAAGACAGCAGTTTATTTTTGGTTAGTTAGACGATCGTTTTGAATTTGGTGAAAAATTGATGATGATTAATAGTGTTCGAAGTCTTGAGACGGAATCATTTTGGGATGGGTGGCGATTATAGGAACCATAAGATTCTTTTTTTAATTTTGGAAAACATTCATCCACTTTTCATAAAAATTGATATAATGAGGTTTTAAAGATCGCTGAATTTGAATATAACCTTACAATTTGATATTCGAAATGGCGAATCCGTTATGGTTGACCATACGACAAAAAGTGATGCGATTTCTTTCATTTTCATAACAGATGCTGCAATTTGCGTGAAGGTTGTTTTATAAAGTTTTTGATGTCATTAAATTGAACTACTTAATATTTTTAGTTTCGAATTTCCAGTATCGCTTTTCCTGAAACTCGTAAACGCTGCGTAATCTTTCGTTAGTGATATGAACAAAATTGAAACAAATCACGTCACTTTTTCGTAATATAATCCTAAAACTTTAAGAGATTGAGTTTTACATATATCGAAGGATTTATTAACATATTTTGATCTGCCATCTTGATTTGCAAAATTTTGAAAATCTAAGGCCGGATTTGAATTCAACAGTCTCGGAAACTTTAAGAAATCATATTATTGCCCTATCATATTAAAGCCCCTATCTCGAAAGGGTTAATAAAGAATTTGCAATCGATATTCGGAATAAAAAAAAGTTTTCTTTTACTTATGCACGGAAAAAAACGAAATACAGACATTCTGTGTTTCACACATCGACCAGCAGCGTGAGAAAAAAAATTGAGTTCTCGCAGTGGTGGCAGATGTTGTATACAGAAAAACAATTACAGTATTTCCGTGGGTATGTATGTATTACTTCTCTCGGAAATATCAAATTGAGGACGAATACAAATTTTAGAAATTTCTAAATTTCATGGACGCAAGGGACCATTAATCTACACTCAAAAATCGGTTATTTTGACAAATATAAAAAAAAATATTCCTAACTTCAAGAATTTTTCATACGAGTTACTTTTCTTTAATAATTATGAATATCAGCTGATATGTTGAATTAAAAATTCATGGGAAAATTTGAACACGTTCCGTGCCGCCTGGGGCTTACATGTCCCACGCGGTCTGAACGGAAAGTAACCAAAAATCGATGAGGCACGAAACGTGTTAATAATACCGAATATACTAGGTGTAATTCTAAATTAGAGTTTTGAAAGGCTCTATCGAAGCGTTGCCATTAACAACAGTAGGATTGAAAAGGATTGCATGGTGCGGGCTATGATATGTAATTATATACCTTTAATTATCTAAATTAATTTGAATAAAATCTCTTCAATCTGAACTTCTACGAGAAATTGATATCGCAAAATTTACTAGCAAATAATTACATAGAAACTTGTCACTCGTTATTGTCGCAACCCACCCTCTATATTTATTGATATAGATATTTCCTATACGCAGGTATATTCTTTATGCTATACATATGATATATCTTTTAATTCTCATTCCTTAATTCGAGTATATACAAACATTTTTATTTATTTAATATTCTCAGTACATGCTCTGTAATATTATTAGTAAGTACTTCTCGTTGCTGTATGTTAAGTACGAATTTTTTTTTTATCAGTACTTAACGAATACAGAGTCTAGTGAGCTATATATGTATCTTCTGTACAATTAAAACAATTTATTCTTCATACAATGGATAAAAATGAGTTACAACCGTTATATATGTATACGCGCAAGATTTCATTCCCATAATAGACTGCCCTGTGAATAACGTAGTAATTTGATAATTGTTCCAGAGGGCTCACTAAAAAAAAATTACCTTCAATAATTATTATTACCAGACGTGAGGAATTAGAGTAGAGACAGTCGAAATTTTGATATAGAACTTATTATTCGTTTGTATATGCAGTTGGTCGTACTTTAACCGAATACTAATAGAAGTTAATGTTTATCATGAAATTAATGGATGTCGCGAGTAATGAGGCGGCTAAGAAAATTTGACAGCTGCTAAAAGAACTGATGGAAAGGTTTCACTACTTTTAGGTTAAATTTATGTCCCATTCGCTTCGGATAAAAGAATCTGCTGTCCTGTTGCCGATCATTAAGTTTCTGACATCTTTGTCGTCGCTGTCAACGCTTGTACGACGTTGTCACTTTTCTTTAAGTATAACGCCTGAGAGTACAGGTTTAGTAAGAGCTACGAACAAGAGATGGATTGTTTCGACGGGACAATATTACTAGGACAATTGTTTGGTCTACTTTATTATGTGACTTTTTCAATTAAATTAATTTTGGTTTTGAGAATACATAAGTCCATTAATTAAATCATCCATAATTCTTGTTATAGGCGATGTGAACAAAATATCTTGTTTTCATGCGATGATTACAAATTAAGGAAAAATTGTAATCGCGTTGATTTCTTTTATACAATTTTTGTATGTACCGAAAACTATGAAAAGAAATTCGGAAATCCTACACACAGGTTGACATAAGGAGATATTAAAGTAGTATGCTAAAAATATGCTACCTTATTGATCTTACATTCTTTAATGCCTAATCGAAAAAGCTCAATCCGCTGCGTCTATTGGCTCAAAGCAAAATTCGTTTACCGTCCAGTAAGTGGAGACCTTAGTAATTATAGTTGGGCAAAATTGAGGTGGTAGGGGAGAAATGGTTCGTTTCAGCCAGATGTGCCTAAATTTGAAAAAATTAGCAAGTTAAACTATTCTTTGAAATATATTTACGGAATCCTTGATATCCAAGGCGTTTGCGATAAAAGGAGAAACATCATTTAGCCATATACTTATAAAGAAATTTGTAATATTGAAGTCTTGCTTCAATATTATTTATTATTATTAAAATAATAATATAAATCGAAAAAACTAATACAAATAGAATTTATATGATTGATCCAATAAACACTGGGATCTAACAGTTTGACACATGACTTTAATAAATTTGAAAGATTCTCCTTTCAGTTCAACACGATAATCGACGATACTTAATTATACACACAGCTCTCAGCCATACTCATATGTACATCCATTCTTTACATTAAACGAAATACCTTATAATATATAGTTCTTATCACTTCTTTCCTTTTATTTAGTGATTATGTTGCAGTATTTTCTTCCCTAGTTTAAATATGTACGTAACTATCCTGAGCATCGATGACTTGTAAATTTTCTTCTTTCTTAGTTGGTACATTTACCCATGACTTCTGTTCCAGAGATTCAACGGCCCAGGGCTGACATTAAATGGCCCTTTTACCTTATACCGACATTAACTGTTATATATAAAACAAATAAAATACAAAATGTGATATAATTTACACTTATCTTATCAATGTATATACATTTATTTTTATGAATACCTGACGTATATAAATGCATAGTGCTTCTGTCCGTCCGATTCGTAACAGTCAGAAGACAATTGGCAAAAGGGACAATATTTGCCGCTTACCGGATCAGACGCTAGATCAGCGGTGGGAGTTAGATAGACTATAGCGCTCGAAACTAAACGTTTCGGCGCGAAATTTAAATTGATCGTTACAAATTACTTTTAAGCATAAGGTATGCGGCAGCTGTTTCTCTCTTTCGCGTGCTCTTCTTTCCAGCCGCAAATGATAGGGAAAAAATGACGATGCAGATTTTCGCGTTCAGTAAGCATTATGATTTATTTATGAGAATAATTATTATTTGCTAGCGTTAAATTCAGACGTTTACATATGTTTTTTAATTTTTTAATGGAATTTAACGAATTGGCTGTTGATTTGACTGCAGTTAAACTCTACCATACTAATTTAATTACGCTATACAGCCGATTATTAGGTGTACAAATTAATTCTCCGTCTCAAAATTTAATAAATGACGGCACCTATTCGAATTTTAATTTTTTTTTCATGCCATAAGGTAACTTTAAAGTGGCATCCTTAAGCTTTGAAATGAGATATAATAGTTGACTGTGTTTCTGATATATCAAAAAACAGTAATGAAAGTGATATCATTAAAAAAGTAACATTTTAATTAAGGACTGCCTTCTTTTCGTATTCCAACTGAAGAAAAATGCTGCAGGAGCTAAGGAACTGATTTACTTTGCCTTTGTTAGGTGAAAATGCTGTGTCTTGTGGTACCTGTGGAAAGTGGTTCCATAGGTTTAAGGTTAGAAATTTCAATCTTCAGAAAAAAACCCACTTTCTCTCCGAAGCAAGATTCGACAGTTGCCTGAGATATGGCGGAAATATGTAATGTGGATTGTTTTGAAGGTTTGGTAATTGCTCGTTTTTTTTTGTAAACATCAAAACTATGCAAAAAAAGGCCTAGAATTAATTCCTACACCTAATATACCCGAGTCAAAAATAAGTATTACTTCGGTCCTCTTAGTATCTGATTTCGTTCTCCTCACACTGATCTAGGTCTGGCCGTTCGATAAATACAGTGGAGTTCCTTTATAAAGACATTCAACGGACAAAGGAATGACGTCGTACCAAATGGATAATAAATAAATAATAAATAATAAACAAAATGAAAATTGGTAGGGATGTATTTACGTTCTGACCAAACTTAAGGGGGAAGTAGGATGCAATATGCGGTCGATCGTCATAAGCCGAATTTTAACAACCGGACCATTATAAATTCTAATGAGTCTGATTTCCTTCTTTTGATCCGAAAACAGAGTTTATTTTTTGACTCGGGATACAATGAATTAAGGGGCTATGCCTACACGCCAACAACGAAAATTCTTTGCATTTTCCTTAATTTCTACATATTAAAAAAAACATTTTCTAAAATATTTAGGTAAAATTCGCAAAAATAACGAAGTTATTGTGTAAAGACTCCGATGCACTAGAGCGTGCGGACTAAAACTTTAAACGCGTTTCTCTCGATACCAAATCACTCTTTGAAATCTGTGGATACGATATCTCAAGAGTCACTGGATGGACTTCCTTGAATTAGTCATACCTGTTTATCATTTTATAATTTTTTAATATTGTTGTCGTCAAAAAACTATAGAGACAGTAATTGCGAATTTTTGAAGTTTGAGTTTAAATGGTCGCCATTTTGTTAAAACAACATTAATTTTGCCACTTTAGTATTCAAATCAATTAACATATTTAAATTTTGCTTGGTTATTTGCTTTCAGATCAGCCACTCTTCAAAATTTCGTCCACTGTCAAAAAGCTAATCAAAGATACTCCGACGGACACAACTATAACTTTTTTTATTTATTCATACTTTTCGATAAAAATTGTCTTACTCATACCTCAAAAAATATATTATTCAATGGTATAAAAATATGTATTTTAAGTGACAGTTTATAGTAAAGAACATATTCCAAAGTCATTTTTAGATAGGTAGGTGTTAGTTATGCCCTCTGAAATTCTATCACAGAAAATGATCAGGTATGTGTTGTGTAATACTAATTATATATATATATTGTCTTATCATTTTTAATCAATCTCAAGGGATGCTTAGTATCATGCTATAAAGTGACCGTTGCGAGATTGTAATTAATTGAAGCGAACGTCTTCTGTAACTCACCGTATGTTTGTTGTGTTTCTCATATCTTAGTGTACAAATGTGTACAGAGTGTGTTCTTGCATATATTCAAAGATATTTCGAGCGTGAGCACAAAAGATAAAGTTCAGACTTTTAATGTGTTTACGAATTATGTCTTAATTTACTCGTAAATATTTAAGATAGATCAAAGAAAATTTCACAACGATAATTTACGTTAAGTTTGATGAAAAAATTATAATTTAAATAAATGAAATTCTTTATTTTTGAACGAAACAACGTAAATATCATGTGGCAGCATGGAGCATATCGACTTCTATGTGCTGATAATGTCTCACTAGCGAAGTAAAAATCTATTTCACCAAATTATAAGAAAAATAAATAATATTTACGATTTTTTCTTCAACTTCTGATATTTCATCTCTGGTTTTCCTAGTGTTTAAGTTGAGTTGCGTCATTAACCCTTCGATATCTGGACATTTTTTCCATATCGCGTGGGATATGGAATTTCATTACTCGTGATGAGAAACATTTTAGTTTTTGTCTTGTTGAAATCGGTCCACCCCTTCTAGGTGTAACTGCATTATCACCCCTCGACATGCCGAACTTTGGGGGTTGATTTCACCCCCTAAAACCGTTTTTCCGCCAATAAAAAAAAATACGTGTCCCTTAATTTTTCAAGCGCTACAACATAATTGAGTTTCATAAAAATCGGAGGGGGGCATCAAAGTGATGTTCCTTGTTTCGAAAAAAGCTTTTTCCCCTTTTTTTCACCTGTGTAACTATTTCGTGTTACACTATCGCTTGGCAGACTACGGGTTCATTGAAATCATAAAGTAGGAGTATCTAGACTCTCAGTAACGCACGAACACAGGCTCAGCACGATAAGGTACCTAATATGCTATCAGCCCTAAGCAACGACCTCTGTGGCGAACGATGGCGTTCGGGCGTTGAAAGGTTTAATTTGTTTGCATGTTCGTTAATGTAACGAGCATCCATACCTGTATATCAGTTAATATACTTTGTTATTAGTCAAATAATAATACTACAGTAATATAAAGCCGAATACAGTGATATGATGTCACCGGGAACGCCAGCTACATTTTAATTACACATACACAAATTCTGTCTCACCGTTCTGGGGTTAACTACAGATATGAAACTACAGTCTGAATTCTGCATGGTATCAGCTTGTAATCCGTGCATAGTGAGTTTGAAGTTTTTCAATTGTCAAAATTAAAATGGCTGATTGGAAATTTATTTAAATTTTCAAACTTTGTTTAAACTATACTTATTACAAATTTGCTTCTGCAGGTATATAAAGTTCAGAAATGTCACATAAATATTATATTGTTATCACTTATCATGTATCATTTTAGACCAGTATGCAGTGAGTTAAAATGATACAGGACAAATTGAGTGGAAAGTTTAAAATACATTCTTGCTTTTAGTTCGAGCACGAATCGATTTGAAGCATTGAATTCTAAAGTGCACAAAATGCAAGGTGCATGCTCGATTGATCTTGATAAAAAGATATAAATTGAAGGACGAATACTCGAGCTTTTTTCTTCACGTGAAACGACGCAAGATAATATTAATAAATCTTTTTCCTCCGTATATTAGATAAATGAATCGTCCTCGGAGCAGTACCTACGTGTATCTGAGTTTTCAACATTTTTGCTATTGAAATGGTCAAAAACAGCAAAGATCCCTTTTATCAAACTTCACGTTGAGGAATTGTTCCCGCGAGTTATAAAAAATGAGATCAATATTGGCAACGATATTGGATTCCGTTGGTAAGAATTCTTGTTGTAGGTAATCTGTTTTTACTTTAAGAACTTTTTTATTCTATTAATCACCGATACTTGGCCAATTTTCGTGGAAATATATTTATATACATAAATATGTAATAAATATGTTTAAACAATTTTGTAAACTGGTTTTAATAAAATCTTGGATCAATATGATTCTTCAGGAAAAATGTTAAAAAATAATAATTAGATAGGCGTATAAATATGTTAATCAGCAACAGTATAGTTGGTTCAGCTTAGTTTTTTTTTTTTTTTATTAAATTGGTCTTGTCTTTACGTTCATTGTCTTATCAATAATTTGCATTAAATAATTCTAATTTTGTTACTATTATCGAAAGATATATTCATTTCCTAGTATACGCGGAAGTATTTATTTCACAGAGCAGATTTATATAATCATTAGTTGACCTTAATGCGGGTATACTGGTTTGTAACGAATTAGCTTGGATTAAACCCGTCAAAAATGAAGATTAATATACAAGATTAAGAAAAGGAATACCGCGCGATAACGTTACGCGATCAAAAGAATATCTGTATCTGAAGTGCTTTGGTAAAATTGCAACGTTATTTTTTAATTAAAAATTACAAGAATTGTAATGCATTCTACCAACCGAGAGAATTTCAGAAAAAAAAATAGGTCAAGCTGTTCCCGCTCGTAGTTTACGTATCCATATCGACAGATAAATTGTGAAACACAGCTGTGCGTAATTCGAATAATTAAAGAATTCGATGATATGCATGAGCCAAAGGCGAACACGAGGTGAGATCAGATTGTTCGCAAATTACTATTTCCCATAACCAGCTGTACCCAGACTGGCATTAATAATAAATTGCGCTTCCAAAACCCTACACAACCCGTTGTATATTTAATAAACAATTACTTTACGTTTCCGTAAAGTCCATACGTATTAATGAGATTGTCCTGTTAGCTATTCTGTACCCTGTAAAAAGCATCTTTGTCTTTGTACCAAAAATACATTAATTATTCTCAAACTTTAATTTGCCTGGTGAACGTTAGCAATCTTTTCTAAGCATAATATTAATAAGGGTTCTCATAACTGTTCCTTTGCTTATTCCCTAAATCGCTTGAGTTCTGCTACAATCCAATTTGAAATTAAATTAGAGAGAATTAGGTCTTCTGTTTATTATCTCTTTCACTACGGTTATCTAACGGCTCCGGACGTTTTCGACGTTGCAATTGTCGCATGATCGAACCGAAATTAATCCCGCGTGTATTTGGTAATAATCGAATGACGTTTTACGTAGATTTCAAGAATTCATAATAGTCACATAGGACAGACGCAAAAACTTTAATCATTCTGTATGACCTAACGAGACACGTAGCAGTGATCGCACTATACGTATGTCTACGTCTTAGCTCTAGTATTTCCTTCCCTTTATCGATGCTGTTACGGTTACGTAGTTCTCGGAACGGGTTTACATAATGCGACACCGGGCCGCTCGTAACGAAAGCAATTCATGCCGTGGAAGTATCTGATAACCGATAGCTTCAGGCACGATGATGAACGATAAAATGGTTGTGTTTTTCATGGCAACGGCTCGCGGGAGTTGACGAATCTTTTATCTACTTAATTTTGTATATCAACAGTTCAACAATCTCAGCGCCCTTATATTTTATAGGGTTGTTTAGTATTTGCTTTATATTCTGTGTATCTTTCCACTGTGAGCCTCTTGTTTTGTTTCTGCTCTCGCGTCAAATATTTAACTTCTGTCTCCATGCTTTGCTTGAACGTTTTTTTCATGTAATTTAAGAACGCTTTAACTTACATTTTAATACTCGATGCTGACGAATTATATTGTGATAATACGTAAGCATCTTTGCTATGTAAATCAAATTAACTGTAGTAAATTGTAGGAACTAGAAATTCTTCTGTTTTTAAACTCATATCAAGACAGTCCTTGGGTCACATAGATTAGTAAATTAGCAAAGTATAACGTTACAAAGAATGCCTAATAATTTTGTATCGATATACTTTTCGTTAAATTTGTATAATATGTATGTTGGATTATTTAGTCTCTCCTATACCAAGAACTGTTCTATAGTGAATTGTGAGTTCAAGAAGAAATCGACGCAGAAGGTGCCGGAAAGGTAACGCAAGTATAGATAATGATTTCATATGTAGAAAGATTTATAGAGCTCTTTATCCTTAGGTGACAAGTTTCTTTTGGTCTTTGTGACCACAGGTTAGCCTCCTGTGGAGATCCTGAGTGTACAGACGGTTCCTCTTTGTTGCGTTATTAGAATAAAGTTATAATATATATATATACACTGCATTTTATATTCATTTAGTACACCCATAGCCAATAATATATTCTCAAAGCGTGACCGTGAGAAAAAACTACATTATTAAGTAATACTTTTTAGAAAGGCAATTTATTTTTCAAAATTGCGTATGTCTTGACTAAATGTATACTGTTCATTGAAGTGCATGCACATATGATAAAAGGACTTTCTGGAATGATATTAAAAAAAAATTATTTTCAAAACTCTAAAAAAAATGGTTGCACAGGTATATAAATTTATCGTTGAAGGTAAAAAGATACTTGTGCTAAATAATAAATTTACTGGACGGTTTTTCAAACCATTTAGTATCAGACGTTTTTTTCGTTTCTATAGGTGTACATTTGGGACCGAGAGAACTGTGGAACGTTGAATGGCGACTTTAGAGATGACCAACGAATTTTAGGGGAAAATCGACTGTATGTGCTTTTTTTAAAGTTGGTTATTATAGGCTTACTGTGAGGTAGTGACACGAAACAACGGTAAAAGTAGCTATAATAATAAAAAGCGGTTATAACAGTCAAAGTACCTGTCGAGACAGATGGGGTGCAGACAGGCGCTTATCCTTTGTAGTACCCCGCCATGTACTGTTAACGGTGTATTTAAAAGAAAAAAAAAAGCTAATTCAGAAAAGAGTGATAAAAATAAAGTTGGAAGACAAAGTACTGAAAGTAATTTCTAAGAGTAAATTTTAATAAAGTACCATTTTACTGAATCTAACTTGTATAAATAACACCCTTTGTTTTATACTGCGTGTTACTTCGTATACGTATATATATATTTTAAAACACGTCAATTTTGAAACAAATTTGAAATTTCCATGTACCTCCTACATTTTTTATGTTCATTGTTAATCCATGAACGCACGTTATTGACAAGGCAAAAATGAATTATTTTGGCCCCAGCAAAAGTTAAAATTGATTGGGTGATACATGGTTGGTGATGAGGTCAAAAATCACAAAAATTAATCATACGAATTAATTCAAAGTTTTTATATGACATTATTTTTAGGACCGCAAGAATATCTACGATGTAGTTTTCCAAATTATTTATAGGATGAAGAATGTAATTAAAAACAGTTTTGAAAATCAATTTCTTCGAAAAGAGATGTATTCTGAACATTTTATCGAAAATTTGATTATTGTATGTGATTTTTTGAAGCATTGGAAAAAGGATACACCACCCATTTAACCCTAATGGAACTATGAAGTCGACTCCACTTTAAGAGGCTACCTGAATGTGAATCTGGGATCACAATATGATAGCGTCCATGCTGTGATGCTATCTTATATTATAGTCCACATGAAAAAATATATATGTTGACAATATACGCAAAATGCCTATTTTTCCTTATAATTCATATATTTCAATATGTGATAAACTTTTTTTTGCCTCAACATGTATGGAGGCCTGGCTGTGCACGTGGACGTCAACAATTGATACAGAAAATTGTTTAGCCTATTGTGATATTCATTAAATTACATGAAATATGCATTTGGCATAATGGTAAAATTGTACGATTCGAAAATTTAAAAAAAAGTGAATCTATTTACGCTGCCGAAATTGAGACTCGGATCTGCGAGTGTAAGGATGCTCAAAGATAAGGAGTGTGACACTCTGCTCACCAAGTCATCAGTTGAATTTGTAAATACTCGAAGCGAGGAAACTTTGCACCCGAAAATTTCTGTACAAAAAGCAGTGAATAATGTATAAGAATCTAAGCCTTACGATAAAATGTTGGTCCCCGCAGAGCCCGAATCTCAAATGACTCAGTAGAATAATTATAAAGTGCAGATAAGTGTCGACACTGATATCGCTATAAAACCTATCGCTGCTGTAGTATGTTTAAATAGCGAAAGCTTGTAATGACATGTTAAGTCAGATCAATGCGACAAACTATTAAGACGTTGTTTCTGCGTTCGCTTCATGACTTTTGTTGTCGCTCAGGCGCCGAAAGCTACACATGTCTGGTTCTTTATGGGCTGATGTCACTATATTCGATATAACAATAAAGTATATCATCTGTGTACAGTATTGATTATAGCCATGACTATAATAAATACTGCGTGCATCTTTACCCTCGAACATTGCATCTATCAATCCTCACTGCTCGCGGACTGGTACTCATCATGCTGTTTCCCATAATTACTGTTGAAAATTGAAAAAAGGGCTCCGCAAGAATCGAATAAAATGTTTCACTGATGTGCCAAATGGAAGATTTCTGGATGCGACCTGTCAACCAACAAGTTTACCTCGCTTCAAAGTTCAGCTTTTTGCCGCAGCGAACGCTAGTAGTAATTCCAGACGTCACAACTAGTACCAGCGCGCACAGACAGTGGCCAAAGATGCTTGTGCTTCACAATTCATTTCTAGTTAGCCTGCATATATTTCTAACAGTTGTATGTTTTTGACTTATTACTCCAGCCGCTTTGCTCCTGGGTCACGATTTTCAATCTTAAACGTCTTAAAACGTTCATCGCAGTTTCTAAGCTGTAAGACGAATAGTATAAAGGCAATTTTTTCGTTTCCGCATAATATGCCATTGAGCACTACTGAGGCCCAAGGTCCTATAATAGTTCTACGGTCTGTGACAGCGTGTAAAAGAATTGCCTTTTACATCACGCATGTAATATTTGAACTGTATTCGAGTACTAGGAATTTCCTTGTTGCAGTAATTTTCGTCTTTATGACATACAATATCAACTTGAGTCTGTAAATTAGAATACCTAATTTCGAAATCCAACCTTAAAAATCTCGAGCCATAAATACTTTAAAGAAATCATCAACAGAGTTCTCGATGCAAGTGACTTGAAAAATTACAAAATTGATTTATAACAATTAATCGCTTCGTTAATAATTACTGTGCTGCTAATAGTAGGTACTGGTGCTATCGAAATTCAGTAAATTAGCGTCACTCGTAATCTGGTTTAAATTGGAGTGAAGGCATTCGACTAAATTGCGTTAACATACGACTGCACAATATTCTCATGCCGAATGTGTAAATTGATATCATGTTAATAATTTATAATTAGCAGGTCAATAAAAACGATTACTTATATAACGAAAATCTTGCAGAAGCTATCAATTCAGCTTTCATCAAACTTACAATTAGATTACCGAGGTCAAAGTTCTAAAATTCAAAATATCAAACCCAATACAGTTGGCGCCTGGTTTCTGAATTTCTTCATTCTCAATTATTCACAATAAAATCTTTGAATTTTGAATTACAGACTTTAGGTTAGAACCGTACAAAAATAAGCAAAGATCTATACAAATCCTACCTGAGGTATATTGAAGGAACTTAGAGAAATAAAAATGTATCCGCCAATTGAAAACATTAAGTCACAGCGTATCCGTTTTGCATGGCGGTTCCTTCCTACCCAAAATAATTTTATTTCGCTATGTCGATATGATTTTCAAAAACTCACGTCGGGACCTTTTCATTATTGGGGAAACAACTAGGAAATTTCTTGTATTGATATATCTTTACATATTTCGCAATGTACTACCAAGTATATATTTCCAATATTAGTTTTATATACTTGTAGTATATGTAAACTATATGTTCAAATATATGTCTGTATATAGTTGAAAGTAAATTTAGAAATATATTAATAATATACTTATAAAATATTTCAACACATACATAAACATTTATACGACTCTAAATGCAAAGCTCTATCCGAAATTTAATTGACCATACTTTTCTATCGTGCCAAATATTTTTTGTAGCTTTCAAATAAACGCGAGATATATTTTTTGCATATATTTTTTTCATACGGGAAGAACTGCCAGAAATACATGAAACATTCCTCTCAAGAAATTCGAATGAATGAATAAAAAAATTTGTTGAAAGTATATTTATAAATATATTAATAATATACTTCTAAAATATTTCAACATATACATAAACATTTATACGACTCGAAATGCAAAGCTCTATCCGAAATTTAATTTACCATACTTTTCTATTGTGCCAAATATTTTTTGTAGCTCTCAAATAAATGCGAGATATATTTTTCGCACATGTATAATATATTTTCATGCGGGAAGAACTGCCAGATGAAATACATTAGACATTCATCTCAAGAAATTCGAATGAATGACTAAAAAAATTTGCAATTTTGTCCATTTATCGTAATTTCTTCTTCGCACTCACACCTGCAGGTTTTCAACACCCCGTTTTTCGCATTACTTAAGTAAATCCATTTACGTTGTCGCCTCAGGCACGTTTTTATGTAGCAGCTTTACGTGCGTGGAAATATAGTAGGTACACGATAAGGAAGGATCGACGTAAGGCCAGACAAGTGGTAAGCATACTATAAAGGCTGGAACTTGGGCAGGGTCGGATACCTGACAACGATGTATCAAGATAAATGATACCAAGTTCGAAGTCACACTGCCTAACTTGCGAGTCTTTAGAAGATTTCCAATGGACCGAAAATATATCTCTTACCTATCCGTATCATCAAATTTTGTTTATTCTCCATCCGGTTTGTCAAAGACACGCACACAAATTGTACATTGATAAAGATTAAACGATTTGCAAGACTTTTTCTTAGGTTTGAATGAATTTTCGTACTGAGTTGGCCGTTCTGTGGCCGTAACGTACGCGTGAATTATTTATTTATTGATCGATTGATTTATCAAGATCGCTCATAAGCATCGTTCTCTCAAAACGTATCAATCACGCGTTATTCGTACAGACATACTGTAGTATATCGAATTTTAGTGTTTTAAAATGTATACTCATGAAAATTGCATGAACCTTACACCTTGGAAAGAATCTTCTCTTCCAGACACGTCTTCTTCCAATCGTCTCTATCCTTTCTTAATTTCTCCAATGACGTCTCTAGTGTCAAATTTAAATTCAGGATATCCTCGTACTTTCTTTTGATTGCTAAACGAATCATACACGTCAAATTAATTGTTTAAAGGAAATCGAGCATGAAAATTAATTAGGCATGTTAGGATCTTGGGTGTTTGGAAATTTACTGCCAGTACTCTGCGACGAACGCTGTGTCCTTATTGATCCATACGTATCTGAGAGAGATGTAATTACTTTCGTAGTACCGGCAGTAAATTTCTAAGCACATCCCTTATCGAGCGTGTGTGACTGTTTTATTTTTATTTACGCTGCCAACCAAAGTTTGGTTATGGGGATAGCGTACTGAAATGCATGTTCGTTTCAACGAGAACTTACTTTGACTCTCGGCTTTCAGATGATCTAATTCCTTCTCGCTATTCGTCTGAGTTTGTAAATTTACTTTGAATGCGTACTCGAGCTGCAGAAACTTAGCTCGTAGATCGAAAAAATTCTTTCGTAATCTCGCCAATTCCTGGTCTCGTCCTCGCAATCTCTTGGCGAGCCGACGACAGTATTCGTTCATCCCTTTGGGATTTAAGTTCTTAAGTCAGGTGAAAGGGGGTCGTTTACTTTAATATTTCCTTCGTTCTCTAGTGTACAAATCCGATCACTGGCATTTAACCTATAGATTCACTGACATTAAACGCAGACTTCAGATTATTTAAAATTCTTGCTTTATCTACCCTTCGATCTCCCAGTTAGACCGTGAGTGTCTTTTTTTTTTACAATATTGCAATCTTCGTTATTTATTATATGAGTATATATATTGTGACGTGAATTTCGGAAATTCAGTCACTAAGACGTGGCGCTATGATTATCAGTGGCTTTTCTGCTTATTGCTTTTATTTTTTTGGAGCTTTTCTATTCGCACTCGCCTACCATCTCTATCGTCCTGGGCAAATCCACGTTCTCCACCACGAGCACTAAGCGGACTGCTAACGAGAGTTCCTGAGCTACGGGACGAGCGATCGACAGAGGCTGGATCAAACTGCTGTTTGTTCCAGAGGACTCTTGTGGAGCAAGGGAGACCCGGGATGGGATCCCTCTACTACTTCTGCCGGCCGATAATACGGGCTGTCAAAAAGGGCCTTCGCCACTCGTGCCGCCGATAGAACGAAAGGTCAAGTCTTCTATCGTGTCGCCCAGTCGCAGAACGTCAACTGGCGCTCCCGTTATCAGTGTCCGAAGGAGAAGAAACCAGGACCCACTGTTCGCTGGACCCGGCCGCTCGCACCGAGGACTCGCGATCGGCCGCACTAAGGACTCCTGCACTCGGTTCGGCCGTCTCCGCCTATCTTCGGATTCTGGCAGCCAAACGCCTCGTCTCTGGCTACCGTCATGCGTTAGATTTACTTATTTTGTATTATTATATTTCGTTATCGCTCTATCGTGCGAATTAGGAAGTATTAATTTAGGGAGGGGGCCCCCCTTAAGGCTCTGCCTCTAGCGGCGAATTCCGGCTCGATCACCTACGTTTGGAGCATCTTAGCTTGTGGTCGGATTTACAGTACAAATAGTTAATAGTGAACCAGAACTCGATTGCTGCTTTACTCGAAATCCCAGAAGGAAGGAAGTCCCCTGACTTGCTTTTTCCGATATCCTTGCCGTTTATATTTGCTGAGCACCTTTCGATACCGACTTTTGATATCACCTGGCGCCCAAGAAATTTCGTTTATCGCGTATCGGGTCTTGGAAATATCGAAAATCATTGAGAGAGAATCATACGACGTTTTTTGTACGGTTCCCTGCTTTGAAGATCTCGCTTACTGCTTATCTCATTTCTTATCGGGGGTTTTGGATTTTAAGTTTTGTGGGGAATAACGTTGCAATATATATCCATGAAACGTTGACGGTTATGTTGAACTCATACTTTTAATTCAATCGATATCGTAAAATTCACCCACAGATCCTACTAAATTCGCCAGTATAATATACAAAACTCAATGGATGAGTGATTCTCTGATGAAAAATCATCCTAGGCCACAGGCGTGAAACCAGATATCAGGCACATTCGTTGGTATAAATTTTAATACTTCTTTAGATAGGTCAAAAACAATCGCACCAGATATTGATAACGCACGCAAGAATATCATTATAAAATTTAAATATAATTTTCTTATCTGCAACGCAGCGACGCGACGTTGTCCATTGTAAGAATCCTACGGATAGATCCCATCCACCGAAAAGGTGGTAGGTAGGTCGTCCTTGCATGGCCATCAGTCCCCGCACATCCATCGTTCGCAGCAATTTATGAAATGACGATGGTGACTGTCAGTCCTCGTGATATATGTAAATAGCCATCAAACATGGGTCCTTTCGTTCCATTGGTCTAATTCTTTCCGAAGGCGAAAGGAACGAGCCCTCATTTCGCCGTATCGCGATCTTAGTATTCACACGACCACTAGATCGTCCTTTGATGGTTCATTAGACGCCCGCGCAATATGCGGTGATATTTGACCTTCACTTACTCCGTCGATAACGGCTGATCCTTACAATATGGAAGTTTTTCGTTTGGAATACAAGTCTGCGCATCTTTTAAATCGATCGAATCTCAATCGCCATGCAATGCTGTTAGCTATTTCATTGTATAGCAGGAATGTGTCGATATGGGCCAATTTATGCTGTAAAAGAAAGAAGCTTCTACGTGAAGCAAGAACTAAGTTGGTAACATTTTATTTTATTCCTAGGAAATTAATATCCTCGAGATTAGTGATTATGACAGAATTTCTTTCTTTTTTTACTCTTTTTTCGATTCATGTTATTCGTATTAGCACGTTAAGCGCCAAGCCGATTTTACGTGCCTTTCCATTCACGCCACAGTCAAAGCCACGTCGGCGACGAGCTGTGCTACGGACGACGCATGGTGAAAGAATTTTACATACATACATTTTCAATATACTAGTTCACGGTAGACCAAGTCGGGCCCGAGCCTCGCCCGTGCGTCGCCCGTGCGTCGGCCGTGCGTCGGCGCCGAAACCTCAGAGTACATTTTTTCTCGTTGTCACGTTTACGGCACAACACGTTGTAACATGTTTATACTCACCGAGCTGAGATCGACAGTCAGTATGTCTTATGATATTATTTTCTGTCGCAATACCGTCTCGTTTGCTCGAGCCGAACTAAATTGACTCAGTGAATCAGCCTTCAGCCGTCAAGCGGGCCCGACGGACCGACGTGGCCTGAACGGAAAGTCTAGCTCCGGTCCCCTAGGGACCGTCGTGGCGCTTAACGCGTTAAACCATCCTTTAATCCTATCTTCGACTTTAGGCGCTCGATTCTTGTTCGGGAATCATGACTTACAGACGATCTTAATAACTCGCGTCGTTGGAACTGTTTACCTCGTAGCTATTTGTCAAACGTTGCTCTTTTCATTCGTGATAACAAGGAGTATTATATCCTTGATGTGGTGCGTGAAACGATACGCAGCGACGGCTACTGTTGTAACAAGACTGTACACACAGCGTGCGCCGTGCTTCCGAGTGGCTCGTACTCAAAGGATTCATGTTTCTTTGTTCTTCGTACTAAAGGCGTCGGTACTTCAAACGAATCGTAAAAAGTACTGTGTACTATTTTCAGTGTCTATTTATAGCGTCTGTTTTGGAACATCGAAACTTCCGAATCCTCAACATATTGTTTATCTTTCAACTGAGTGATTTCATGTATTTGCGTTTTCATTATACAGTCAGATCTTAGTATTCGCGGGAGTTAAGCCATAGAAAAATGTAGCGTAAAGAGAAAATCAACAATAATGAAATTCCGAACAAAGAAGTTTTACCGCAATGCGCCGTTTTCAAATCATTCGTTATGTAAAAATCGCATTTTCTGATTCGAGAATACTTTTGGTAAATTGATTTGTAATTTTACAGAAGTTGAGCCATTGCGATAACACAAAGCTAGGTTATTAAACATCTCTAAAACTTTTCGTTCCAACCACCGAATAACACCAATCTTTGTACTGAGTTATTTTGGCTCTATCCGCTTTAACAGGAAACCCTCAGTGCTTTCCTTAACTTTCATTTTCTACGTTACACTCGTCATATTTTCAGCACATTTATTTAATGTGTAATCGTTTGTACAAATTCTGTATTCTGAAACCATTCTAGCGAGAATAAGGCGAACAAGAGAAATAGAAAGGAGGGGAGCATGCGTGTAAAAAAAATTTCCATAGACAATGGTTTTCCATTGATTTAAATTCATTCACTGCACATAATCCTTGGTAAAAAAAACATCGTTAATCAAACGATTTTCTACGGGCGAGGTGTTTGAACTGCAATAAAGAATTTATAATCTCCTTGAAATTATATTTATAGCGACATGTATAAGAATAAAAAAATTATTTTCTCACCTATACCTAATACTTAATTTTATACCAACAAACCACTTTATCGTCCAAGCTGAGGTAGTTAATGCTTAATAAATGTTTCAAGGTAAGTTCAAAATTGTTGTCGTTTCTGGATCGTAGATACTGTTCAGATTAAATCGTAGAAAACAAATTCACGATGCTCAGCAGGAATGCGGTCATTTATCATAAGTGGGTGTGAAAATGTGAAACGGTAATCGACCAATCCAAACGTCCACTTTCTTTAGGTTCTCACCTATGATTGGCTGCTACCCATCAATTTATTATATTTTTACACCTGCCTGAGATACATGATCCTATTCTAGGTTTGGCATACAATTTACGTTCCGAACAGATCTGCTGCGATGCATATACTGTATTTAAGAAACGATGCTGATCGTAAACATCAAACACTGGAATGAGGATCTTAATCAATCGAACATACATATATGTATACTTCTAATAGTATACAATAAATGGAGAATTTTTTTTCCGAATGATAGTAACTAATGAATAACATATTTCTGGCTATGATGTCTATGTGTACCGTTTTGTTGGTATATGGGTAATTAGATATGCTTTGAATAAGGAATTTAATTATATATAAATTTATAAAAAATATACAGTCAAAAAAAAATTAATGAATATTATTTTTGGCCGCAAAACATACATGCAATGTATAATACAACAGTCCATAGGTAAGATACTGTAAGGTTCGCAATGTTATATTTTTACAAAAATTTTACATTAATTTTATTATATCTTGTTCAATTATTTAGTCTCGTTCATACCAAGAACTCGTATATAGTGAATCATGAGTTCAAAAACAAATCGACGTAGAGTGCTGGAGAGGTAACGTAAACATATATAATGATTTCATATGTAGAAAGACCATAGGCCTCTTTATCCTTAGGTGACAGGGTTCTTTTGGTCTTTGTGACTAGAAGTTAGTCTCCTGTAGAAGTTCTTGGAGTACAGACGGTCTTTCCTTGTTGCGTTATTAGAATAAAATTATAATATATATATATATATATATGCACTGCATTTATATTCATTTTTTACACCCATTTCCAATATATCTAATTTCTCTCAGTGACGAGGGACTTCACGTTTAAAATAGGCATTTGTACTTTTTTTATACAACTATATGTAGCAAAAATTGTCGAATATTATACAATAGAAAATATGCCTTCAAAAGGACGACAATAATCATGCTATCCCCTTGAAGAAAAAGTCAAGGTTAAACTTGAAAAATCAATTTATTAATGTAAATTTAATACATGGCTACTAAATGTTTAACATTTAGACATAGAAACTGTTATTGTGCTGAGTATGTGTATTTTTAAAAATCAAGATTGCGATTTTAGACTGATTTCTAAAATAGATACGTTTTTTCTTTACATTATCGATAAATGCATCCAATGTAGCAAGAAGATAATGCATCATATTGAATTCCTCGGGGACCTGAAATTGGGAGAAAAAAAGAGGATCTGGAGATGAGAATACGCTATGTCCAATATTCTTTATCGTGTCATTTCTTGAATTGGTCTTATGTCTCGTGCGAGTATCTTGCGCACTAGGTATATACGCATACATGTGAAATAGACGTGACCAGCGTATAACAATAACAGGAGGAAAAATATTGCGTGTGCGGTAAGACGAACGAATGAGATGAAAGATGGAAATCCATTTATAATAACAATCCTCCCTGCTAACATAATACAGGATTTTCCGTGACCTTGGCATTGACAATTAGTCCGTAACTGGTATAGAATTCACATACGGTTCTCTATATGTATTGGGAAAATTCATTGTCAAAAAGTTTTTATTTACCCTCAAGCGCAGCATAGGGGCAAGCGGGGTACAGGCTGCCATGGTAAATATCTCGCAGGTATGCGGTGCGTAAATATTGAGATTTGTTTTGTTAAACAGTGAGCTAAGTTGAACTTCGTCAGTCCTGAATAAACTTCAACAATAGATTGTTAAAAAATACAGAAAATTACAATAGATTTTAACAAAGTGAAATCAGTTATAAATAGTATTTCTTTTATTGTTACTATTGTGATAAGAGTAATTATACATTTAAAAAAACTTGGCACATTGTGCCCCCCATTGTGTGGGCCCCCCCCCCCCCACTCTTCCGACGTTGAATTATTTCCACAGTAAGAAAATAGTCTCCAGGAATTATTAGGTTTTTACTACACTAAAATTAGCTTAGCACCATGATAAAAAATCATAGGCTAGATTAGGGAACTTTCTCAAAGAAAGAATAACGGAAAGCTGTATATTTGGTTGTACGAAGAAATTTAAAGGTCAAAGTTGACGCATCTGATCCGAATCATCCTCCGTATAGGATAATGCTGATTGCGCTTGAGCAATAAAAAAAGTTTAGTTTGATTAATCATTTTTCTGTTGATAGTCGTATGAGAATTATATGTATTGTGTCTTTAGTATTGTTGAATATAACGTAAATATTTTTTTTTTAATTTACGATTTCCTCCAGCTAAGTTGTGACGCTTACTTTTACTTTTGGTGAAAGCATTAAGCTTCCTATGGGGTTTCAGGTTTCTCACTCAACATTAAATACGACGAGATTGCCATACTGAATTCCTTATCGCTTTTTCGTGCTTGTGGAAAAATTGTCAATAATCCTCTCAAGGTTCTCATTTTAGAATCTGGCATTTTTGATTTGCTGTGTGATAAGCGATTTAGTTAATGAGTAGCACTGATATTTGTGGTTATACCTGAGTAAGGAGCATCCTTTTTTATTATTTCGGTACTTCTCGCCCGACTTTAAGTACATCTACCACTTGGGAAACTTTCTGAAGTGTCCCTAATACAAAGCACAGTCTAATGGATGAGATTCTCTGATGTAAAATAATTTTAACGTTTAATCGATCCATGAATAAAACGTGACACCCTTGGGACGCATATCGCTCTTTCCTAACAGTATCGTTGTAATTCGGGAATTCCGTTTGTAAAACTTTATATGCTGAAGTCCTGTTGTATCGCGGTAACCCGCAGCTCGGACCAGCATCGCCATATCTTGTAGCTCTGCGTTACAAGGGATGGAGGATATGAGCATAACGCACGTACCAAATACGAATAAAACGCAGATAAACCTATTTTTTTAAGCTTTTTCGAAATTTTTATTTTAGTTTTTAAATTAAAATTATGAACCGAGTTATAAATTAGTAGCAGTAGTTTATATTAATTTGCGTTTTGCATATAAAAAGAATTTCGCGAAATACTACGATACTCTTAAAACCGACCCAGAGGTGAGAGACATCGGAAAGGGTAGTTTTTCATAAATGTACTGAAATATGGGTATGGTTTATGGGTAAATATTCCAACATATGATTAAGGTTGATTTTAATAGGGCAATTATTACGTATCTATATTTTGAAGTAGTCGCATTCGTATGACGTTAATGTTGTACTGATTAATGTTATTTCATGTCTCTTGATGCGCAGTTCGCTATTTCCTCAGTCTAAGGTCTTGATTATATTACATACACAAGGTGTAAATTATTAAGCCTTTCGATACTTGAAACGCGTAGTAATAGGCATTTCCTTAAATGTCCTTTCAGTGTCCATCTCTGCAGACGATTTGATATCTTGTATTTATAACATGAAAAACTGATAAATAAATTCAGAATTATTCTTAGGATTTTTTATGCACGAATAAGAAATATTTTCTCTCGAATACTGATAATCAATTGTTATGCTGATTTTATGTTAAACAGAATACAATCCATCTTTTAGGACAAAAAAAATTTTTTTACATATCTATTCTTGTTATGTACTTCCAGGTATAGATATATTGAATTCTGAAATCGACACAAGTCAGAACGCGCTCGCGTTTGTGCTTATAACTTCAGAATTACTTAGTCAAGTATCAGAGTAAGAATTTTACACTAGGGTCGAGTCCACTAGAGATCGTAAAGCCGAAGAACAACGTAAGTTCTTGTTGGTGGCGAGGAAACTTCGCCTCTAAAACTCTAAGTATAAAAAGTACTGTTGTTAAAAGTATTTAACTCATTCGTAACCATTCGATAAAACCTTGGGCTTTGGGAAGCCCGACTTTTCGATTATTCTATGGGAAATTAATAAAAAAAAAGAAATAAGTATTACTACTGATACCTTAGTGAAGTGTAAATCGTGAGGCAGCATTTGTCACTTGCACGAAAAAGTAAATCAATATCGAAAAGAGTATCTGGAAATATTGAAAATTATGTGTCAGTAACACACGACATTACTGCGAATCCACAGCACGAAATTTTATGGAAAGATTTTTTAATGTAAATAAATCGAGCCGTCGAGCAACAGATTTTCTTTGCCTAAAGGTTCACTGCCCCTGGTCGCAGCGAACGTCACTGCAGCGCCTCCTCGTTATAAGCGAACTCGTAAGTGAATTTCTCCTCTTTTCTCCTTGGCTGAGCTTTATAGCTTCCGCCACTTAAACTCCGTGCATCAGGTCGTACTTAACTTTGGTGCGGATCTCCTCGTTATAAGCGAACAAACGATCGCGTGAAGTTATACACGTTTGGCTTATAACGTGGAGCAGCGGTGATCCTCACGGGCAGCACTCATGCATCTGCCATACCCGAGCTCTTTTGTGTTCCGTGACCTGTCCCTCGCAGTCCTAATTTTTTTTTTCCCAACCATATTTAACCCCCATCGTTACTCCTCGGATGCTGCTTCCTCACCGTTATTTCTAACCCTACTAAAACATCCTATTAAGGGGAGTAATATATTTAGAAGGCCTGAAATTGAGCGATTTTTGTGAAATTTTTTGTTGCAAGAGCAGAGAATTGCTCTACGTTTATCGAGTTTTGACATCATTTTATTATAATTTTATACTTTAACCGAAAATTTTTTTCTGTTCTTCACAGCATGGCGGAGATGCAGCTTGCTGTATTTAAGAATTTGAGAAAAAGAGGTTGCCGTACGGCGTACATCCTAGCATCGACTGTAATGATCTAAAATCAAGAATACTTTTCTATTTTGAAAATTAATTTCAAAAATAACTGGGATTGAACCTAATTGAGTTAAGAAATACAAAAAACTGATGAAATGGCACGCTTTTGAAGTTGAAATTTCGATTTTTCGTGAAAAATTGGCTTTGTTTGCAATTAAAAAGTTATTTGTTTAAAAACCATTTCAAAGTTTTCTTTAGGTTCAATCCCTGGGAAATAATTTTAAGAAAATGTGTGTCAATTTTCATTAAGATCGACGAATTGGTTTTGTAGTTATCTTGCATATAAATTTCACTTTTGAGAAAAACGCGTTTAAATTTTTCACACCGCTCCGAACCGCTGTTCGGACGATTTACGCTCGCAAAGCATAAAATAAGAACGGCCTCAAATTTCAGTTAAAAACTTTTAGAGTATATTCTTGGAATATTATACGCTTTATATATAAAAAAAATTTTCCATTTTTTTCAAGCTTGTAAATGTATTCCCCCCCCCCCCCCAAATATTTTCCTTCATACATCCTGTATTGTACTTCCCAAAATCCGTAATATTAAATCTCCAAAAAAAACCACATTCCCTTGCCAATCTTTCCCGTTACCCTGAAGCTAGGATTTCCTGTTTCTTCAAACCCTACTTTCTACTATTTTCCTTGGCATAAAAGAACCAACCCTCTATGGTTTAGTTTGTTAGGGGCCCGGATATTGTGACCGACACTATCTGAAAAATACATTCTTCAAGATCGATCATCAGTTATCAACAAATCGACCAACACTTTCTAAAAGCCATATAAAATATACAATTGCTATCCGGCGCTTCTCTGGATCGTCACAGCTCGCTGCTTAATGGTGGTGCAATTCGTTGCCCGAGCTACGAATTTCTTATAATCCGAATTCCACTGACCGTCCTAGCATTAGCATATAAACAGGTAGTAATGCAGTAGTCTGTGACCAGTGGTGCTCATTCTTCACAATCCACCTTTGGTTATCGGGTGTTTATATATCTATATACCTAATAGTTATATGTATTTGAATCATGACTCAAACCATTTCGCTTTCTAGAACACAATTTCGAGTATTGAACGTTTCTAGTCTATTCTAAAGGCACTTCCACGTAGCATAGCGTTGAGCACTCTTGAAGCACGGAGTCCTATAATAGTTCTACGGCCCGCGACAGCATGCGGAAGGATTGTTAACTGCATCATGTGTGTTTTCACGCATTGCTACAACGCAAAATGGCACCGTCATATAGAAACTCATCGAAAGTTATGGATCTACGCTGTCGAGTACGTCGATATTTCAATCTCTTAAAACGAATAAGTGGATACTCATTGACAATCGCGGTTATAAATTAGCCGCTGACATTCAGTGAAATTTTACTAATTAGTCAATGAAATCGATAATTAGACGTGGTTATGCAGGCACACTAATTTAATCAGTACACAGAATAGAAGTTTTTTGTAAACTCCAGTGTGAGTGTTTCATGTGGATTTTTCGGTAATTATGTGGATAATAATATAATTACGAGGAATTTAAAAAAATGGCTGTGTGTGTGAAAGTCATGATTGATACATACATCTGTTAGCACTGCCGTGAGTGGAACTCGTAACTGTGATTGTCCAGATGCTCGAACTCAAGAGTGTGACATTCTATCTACTTATCCACCAGACCTTTAACTACCGTATGTTTCTATATATATATATATATATATATATATATATATATATATATATAT
>JASANN010000036.1:478924-532806 GCA_031762395.1 Calameuta pygmaea | reverse complement strand
ATTATAGGACTGCTGCTGCATAATTTCTACTTAGAAGCAATCGATCGCCCTAGCGAGACACGCTTTTTACCTGATCTGGTACTGAGACCGGCTCATCCTATTCGCGTAAGGTTTGTTACCAGACGAAGACAGCAACGATGAGACAGGATAATTAACGTATACTATATCGCTTTACGTAATCGGGGATCTTCTTAACAAATCTTAGTTTCACTTGGGTGCATCAGCAATAGTTGATCATGTTAAGATTTTCTTAGGGACGCTATTTTGTTATACTTTGATTGTCTTACAACGAAAAACAAATTCTACTTATCGAACATTATTATTACTTCAATAAGTGAAAATTCATTTTAACTTGTATTGATACTTTTCATTACTTTGATTTTCTGGATCAGCATTGTATAAAGTATTATTAATTACATCAGTTTATCTGGGGGACAACTGCTTAAAAAAATTAAAATTTAACTTCATTTACGAGTAATACGTATTTTCGAGGTATCATCTTTCTATAATTCTTCATGTAAAGGTGTCTCCTATTTTTGTAAACTAACTTGTTAGTACCGAGTCCCATGATTGAGAATACTGAAGGAATGTAGTTTTTAAATTTTCCGTTGAAGAAAGTATTTCTTAAGGAAACTTAAGTTTTCGAGGAATTATAGGAGTAAAGGAGTACAGTATGTACAGTAGACTAGACTAGATTGAAGTAAAGTAAAGCAAATTAAAGTAAAATGGACTAGAGTAGAGTAATGTAGAATATAATAGAATTTATTACTTGCGAGTAACATGAATCACAATATCAGTAGCAATATGAGATGATTAAGTGAGAAACACAATCGTACAATATTTCGTTATGCAACTACGATTTATCTTCGTACTATATCTTAAAAATTAAAACTTAAACTGAATGCATATGATTAAGTATAGATAGTCAGGATCACGAAGACTAGACAGAAGGAGACAAGACTGTAATGGAGGAATCCTGAGAAATCGGGTCTGACAGCGTGCTGAGTAACAGTTCAAAAATGTGCCACGAGTGGTGTTGAAGATAGAAAAATCTATCTGGAACAGTGCCCATCTTCTAAAAGTTTATGATTGGCCAGTCCCCACGTGAGTGTTAGACAATCTAGCACATGTCCTCCATTGAATTGAAAAGTGAAATAAATTAAAAATATTTTAAGAACGTATAACCCGATATAAATACATGCTCGACCAATCAAAAACGTAAACGACGATAAAATGATTCCAACTGTAATTTGAAAATCGCGTTGTTGTAACTTCAGTGGGTTAAATCATGTAAAAAGAATTTACGTTAATTCGAATTTTTGCCGATAAGACAAAAATTATATGCCAGGATTTGCACCTACTGGGCATGTTAGGTGGCGCCATCTCTGAGACAAGTAGTGAACTTTCTAAGATTCGAGAGAAGCGTGAAAAGAGAACACTCGAAAAAGTAGGAAAAGTAAGAAGGATAAGGGAGCGAAATGGGCCCCTCCTCGCCCATTTCCGTGAGATCCTGCCTCTCCGCAAAGGAGCTAAGACCTCTGCGAGACACCACAGGGGACCGTATCCCCCCCCCCCCCCCCCCGAGGGGGGGGATATCAGGAGAGGAGGGAAGTCGGGTCGAGCGGCAAGGAAAATGCAAAAGGGGTAAGGTAAGTTAAACGCGAACGGTCTACCCCTAGTCCAGGATTCACCGCAATGAAAGACCACGGGCGTAGCACCCGACGGGGCCCTTGCGAGCACCGCCAGGACGTCCCGAAGGACGATATTTAACGCTACAATCTTCGTCCCTTCCCATCGAGCTTGCTTACGTAAGACGTTCGTTGCTTGTTAGACGTAAAGGACCTCGTCCGCCGTCGGCGGCGGACCCCGTCAGCCATTGATCCCCGCGCAAAATTTCTCTGACAGAGGGTGACTTTAGACTAGCAGGTGCTCAATAGCACCCGCACCTACCCCAAGTGAAGTCGACCCAAGAACACAAGGAAAAGTTGGACTTTACCCAGAGCCAACTGATTACCCCGCACGACTTCCCCGCCGACACTTAGGGTCGTCACTACCCACACGAGTGCTCGAAGATCAAAGACATGTTGGAGCGTTTTTAGCAAATCGAACAAATTATACTAAATACGCGAGAGCTAGACACTCTGATTAGATTCACTATACGATAGACCATGGCCGTAGCGTACCCTAAGGGGGCTCAAGGCCCCCGTCGGGAGACCCATAAGGTCCTGTTGCGGCCACAACTTGGGCCCGACCCACTGAGCAAGCTCAGCGGATGAGGCGGAAGGGCAACCTCCGACACCATGGTCTTTACGTGTAGCTGCTCTAACAGGGTGACTACCCTTATATGACTACTCGAATGAATATGCTCGACCCGACCAAGGAAATAGAAAATTGAAGACGAGCACAATGGAAAGTGAGAGGAAACAGAGTGAAACGAGAAGACAGAAGGAAAGATAGAAATAAAGAAGTAGAAAAGTAAATAATAGAGGGTATAAAGATAGAGATTAAATAAGGAAATAGATAAATAAGAAGGTAAAGAACGAAAGATAAAGAAATAAATAAGTAAAGAAGAAATAAGTATAGAAAGAGAGGAAGGTTGGAAATCAATAAGAGGGGTTGGTTTCAAGAGACCAGTATAGGAGACTGGATCGAGGAAGAATGAACGCTGGGAGTCCGGGCGCTGCCTCAAGCGCTCCCCCCACTCTCCGCCTGCTCCCACTAACTGAGGCCTGCGCGACGGATTTGCGCGCACACAATTTTAGGCAACTTCCAGTACTTCTAAATATGCTTGCTCAAACATTTCTGATTTCTAAGTGTTAATATTTTACTTTATTAATTTAATTAATTATTTTAATGTTCGAAACACCTAATTTATTAATATTTCAATTTGATCGTAATTTATTTTCGGTGTTCTACAATTTCAATTCAATTTTTATCTACTCCGGATATTTTGCGAGGTTCCGATTTAGCCTCGATTTTATATTTTCAATAAATTGTGAAAGTAAATCAAGATCCAATAATTTTTAGTAGTATTTGGAAAGCCTTATTCAATTTTTCGAATTTTCACTATTTCTTCTTCAAGTTGGTACCGCACTTTCTTAAAAATGTCTCAAAAATGTTTAAACAATAGGCTACTTCAATAGTTCGGGAGAAGTTCTGTAGTTCTTGGTCTCGTTGTAAGGGTTGCTTTGGGAACCAGAGGAGCGGTAGCGGAGAACCTCTGCCTGCCAAGCTACAGGTTCGTGTTCACGTTTCGCAGGCTACAACGGAATTCTCATTGTCGACGGAGGCGATGATCACAAAATCCTACCTCCAGACTCGCCGCTACGATTTAGCGCCATGATTTTGGTATCGTCTAAAATCGTAGCGTTGTGCGTCTCCCTACTCATCTCTGGTCTATAGCACGCGAGTGCCGTGCCTCCAATAAGTGCTCTGTGAATACAGTATACGAAGGTGCAACACGTGTGTGGTTAGTCAAACTTTTTTCTGATTAAAAAATGATTTAAAATTTGCACACCGAACAGTTAATTCAATTCATTAAAGAAATGAAGGTCAAAGTATTAACAAGAAATCCTGATGAATATTTGAGGGAAACTAAACGAGACATACACAAAGGTAAGCAGAATTTTTAGTACCGTTTAAGACGTTTTTAGCAAAAACTGTACGAGAATTAATTGATTTGTTATGAAGATCATGTGTTACCTTTTGCATGAAACTTTTAGTTCCCAGAAATTATGATCCTGTGCTACATCCTTTCGAAGCTCCAAGGGAATATACGAGAGCACTGAATGCAGTTAAATTGGAAAGAGTATTTGCCAAACCATTCATAGGAAATTTAGATGGTCATAGGGATAGTGTCTCATGTATTTGTAAGCATCCAGCACGGTTATCTGTTCTTCTTAGTGGTGCTTATGATGGAGAATTAAAAATTTGGGACTTGCCACAAAGAATATGTGAGCGATCATTTCTGGCTCATGACGGCATTGTTAGAGGTATGGCTTTCACTGCAAATGCAGAACATTTCATTACTATTGGTGATGATAAAACCATTAAAACATGGAAATCGGAAAAACCATCTGTTGGTGAAGAAGAGGAACCAATTAAAACTATCGTTAGTAAAGTGAGTACAGTTCTGCGTTAGTTCTGCCAGTTCAGAATTATAACTGAATATTGTCAGTGTGATTATCATTTCAGACTATTATAACAGGAATATCACACCATAGAAAACAACATTTATTTGCTACTTGTGGAGAAGTATGTCAACTTTGGGAAGAAACACGTAATGAGCCAATACGCACATTTAAATGGGGTGTTGACAGTCTGCATGATGTCAAGTATAATCCTGTTCAATCAAATTTATTAGGTACTGTTGTTCATCAAATTAGATTTCATTAAGCAAATATTATTCATATACCCTTTTCACAGCGGCGTGTGCAAGTGATCGTAGCATTATTTTATATGATACGAGAGAGACTGGGCCCCTGCGGAAAGTTGTGATGAAGTTACGTACTAATAAACTGTCCTGGAATCCCATGGAAGCATTTTCTTTCACTTGTGCAAATGAAGATTATAAGTGAGTTTTAGCAAATTAACTACTCTCTTATTGATAATTTATTGTAAAATTATCTGAGGTAAATTGCATACTAACCCCAATATTTAATTACTACATTCAGCTTATACACCTTCGATACGCGAAAACTAAAAACTCCTGTAAACGTACACATGGATCATGTTGAAGCAGTAACGGATGTAGATTATGCACCAACTGGCAAGGAATTTGTGGCTGGAAGTTACGATAAATCAATACGCATTTATGAAGTTGGCAAGGGTCACTCACGTGAAGTGTATCACACCAAACGAATGCAAAGACTAACGAGTGTCGCTTGGTCACTGGATAACAAATACATTATTAGCGGTAGCGATGAAATGAATATTCGTGTTTGGAAGGCGCGGGCTTCAGAAAAATTGGGTGTGGTACGTTTTGTCTTTTTCTTTCCAACAATAAAATTACTTTTATTTTTTGAAAATAGGTCACATATGAATATCGGATTTTATTTTTACAGCTGAAACCAAGAGA
This sequence comes from Calameuta pygmaea, assembly GCA_031762395.1. Classification (NCBI taxonomy): domain Eukaryota; kingdom Metazoa; phylum Arthropoda; class Insecta; order Hymenoptera; family Cephidae; genus Calameuta; species Calameuta pygmaea. The sequence goes on along the minus strand of JASANN010000036.1, from coordinate 527,729 downwards.
AAGGATAGCTTTGAACTACAGTGAAGCTCTAAAAGAAAAGTTTGCCAGTCACCCGCAAGTACGCCGTATCGCACGTCACAGACAAGTGCCAAAACACATTTATAATGCACAAGCCGAATTGCGTACAATTCGTGACAAAAAGAAACGGAAGTATGTAACATTTTATATAATACTATAATTTTTCATGAACTAATGGTCAAGCTCTGGTACAATGCATTAATTTTTGTGTTCCAGGGAGTCTAACAGACGCGCGCACTCTAAGAAGGGCGCGGTACCATTCCTATCTGAACGTGAAAGACATGTTGTTCGAGAAGAAAAATAAAATATTTTATAACAAACATGAATTTTGTAATAAACCTCCTATTGTGTGTATAATAATGATTTTTAACAAATGCAATTTCACTCGACAAAAGAACAACATACAATAGCATTCACGGACGATGAGTTATCCTTAAAGTTACACATGTGAAACGACACACCATATATCAACTCCGTTGTGTTTCTTTAGGTATTTATAGAATTATACAACACCCACTTTTCCAGGTAGCCTCATATATGTATTTCACCGTAGCGGAATTGTTACAAAATGGGTCATCCATAATAGGATAAGAGTGTACTTCATTTCACTAACAATCTACATTTGTATACAAAAACTATGGGTTTCGTAGTAATTCTGATATGGTACAATAAAGTGCAGACAGAATTATTTGTAATAAATAATTTTATTGTTTAATTATACAACGCATCGGTATAATGATTCTTAGAACGTTACAAACCTCAAGCAGTGATTAATGTCTTGCTTAGCCTAGCTTACAACAGTTTATTTACCATTTCCGCCATATTTCCATGTCAGACGGCTCTGCAAGACTATAATAAAGTTCGCGTAGGAAGAACTACGTACGTTCACTGCGAAATACTTACTCAACCCATTGTTGAAGTATAATAAACTGTTGTAGACTCGAAATAATACGGCATGATATTTAGCGCATTTCATTGCACACAAAGATGGCGCAACCAATATAAACTGCTTAAAAGTATCCTTCGGCGTGCAAAGCGGATCGTGAAATCGCTTCGATATTTCCTTCCTTTTTCATTTACTGTCTCGATATATGTATATATAAACAATGCGCGCAAACTTCTGTACAAGACTAGGTTAGTCGAGCGATTCGTGCACCATATCAATAGTGGCATTTCTCAGTCCCACCAGATCTCATTTTTTCATTTTCATAATTCCGCCATTACATTCGTAATCAGCGAGTTCGACTGTCCGTTACTTTTTCACTGCTTAGCGATGCTTCCTAATTAAATATAAATGTCGTATAACAATAATTATAATTTATATACATATAAACACATTTACATCGAGGTGATAAACGTACAATGGAGTCGCGCGAAGCGTTTTATGGCGTCTATTCAATGTCTCTTATTTTCTTTCGATTTTAGTTCTATTCCCGCTAATTTGCTCATTAATCAGATAGCGAAGGTCAAAAACGAAAAAGAAAAAAGTTCGTTAGAATATCTAGTCTCTTCAGTGGTAACGAATTTTTTTTTTATACTTTATAAAACTTTCGACTATCCGTCGAATAGGGTTCTCAACCTATTGCATTACTAACCCTTATACGACTCTTGCGCAGAATATCATTTTAATAGAATTTTTGAAAAGCATAAACGATATCATCTGTATCTTTGTTGTATAACAAAATTCTATTAACAATGCTATACCGTATAAGAATCGTGTTCGATAATCAACTCACTCATGTTTCCACTATCATTACAAGATCATACAGAATATTAGAGCTGTAATTCGTACAATAATGTACATTCAAAATGTTCCGTATCATCTCGGAATTCATCACTACAAAACCGGCTACACTACTTTCCTTATCCTTATCAATGACTTAAGAGTATATATCACCGTGTCATGCATTTCTCACGCACTATTCCTTTCACAAGATTTTACTTAAAGCGCAGTTTTTCGTTTCCATCTTTATTTATCTTTCTCTCTCTCTCTCTCTCTCTCTCTCTCTCATTCGCTCATACATTACTGAATTAGCAGGAGGAAGTGCTTTACCGTTTTTCTACAAGTGTATCGCAGTCAAATAAGTCGGATAACACTTACGTGTGGATTATTGTATCGTTATCGTTAACGTTTACCGAGATGCTATTCACTTACATAATATACCTGACTTCTTGGCGAGTAGTCTGTTAATACACATATTTAGCAATATGCGAACTCAGCTGCTTTCGTCTTCCCAGAAACATCTACTGTCCCAGATGACTCAAATAAGGAATATTCGATTGCAAGTGGTAAGTGCGTAACGCACGGATAAGCGATTGATCGTTCTATTCACTCAGTACAAGCACCACATCAAACGTGATGCACTTTGCATATGCATACTAGTTACATACATTTCGTACTTCAACGAGACTGGGCGACGCTCTCTCTTTGGAGAAATCATCAGACTTCTTTTGATTTTTTTGTTTGTTTTCCTTTTAGCTACAGGGTAACGCACAATCGTGCGACACTTTTTGCACTGTAAATATGTATGAAAATACACAACCGGTCGTCTTTTTGAGGGAATTTCTAGTCACCTAGATGCGCACCTCTCATTCGTTAAAATTCATGTAGTTTCTTGTTAATTTTGAAAGTGAAAAAAGATTTAGACGTTCAGATCGGCCATCATCTTGCGAAAATCTGCCAGAGTATTGTAGTCCGGGTCGGAGTCGATGTCTGCGAAATCTTTGTTGGAGTCGCTCTTCACGAAGCTGGGATTGTATCGACTTAGAGAAAGTGGACAAGGTAGCAATTCCGGCATTACCGAGTGATGTGTGATCAGGGCAGTTAACGTTGTAAATTCCTTCGTAAAGCCCTGAAACAGATTTCACGAAACGGTACGTTAGAACGTGAAGATTAATTGACGAGAACACGATACGTTATACTGACACATGGCTTCTGGTATCAGTAAATTTATTTCGGAAAATGTAAAAGTTGGGAATGAACGTCTTTCTGGATTTTTGACGATAAAGTTTTTCGTTAAAATAATTTAATTCGATTTTATGGACACTCGTTAAATTGGTTATCAGCAACTTTCGAAATTATCTCGCTCGATTTTTTACTATTTGATTTGCGTATTACACGTAGGCACTGTGAGGAGCAGTAAGGTTCATTTCGGAAATTATTATACATAGAAAACGGTGCCCTGGGAAAATGGCGGTAGGGTTGAGAGTCAAATGGATAGCGGGGAGCATTGATTTCCCTATGGTATATCTCGACGAAAAAACCTTGATATGACTTCATATTCACGTCTCGTACATTAACGGGCTCATATGCTGTAGTTGTATGCGGATACTAATTTAGTTTACAGGATGTAGAGTTTCGTAGGAGTAGCAACAAGCGCAGTCAAAATGTTAACAAGGTAAATGACGTTAAAGTAAAGAGCACAAGATGATTCCGGTAAGGGTAAACACGTTGAACACTGTAATTCCTTTAGTGAGCAGCTGTCCTTTGAAGCGAGTTTTCACGTCTCTCGTATAGTTAGGGTTAGTAGTGATTTGAGGCACTCAAAGTAATTCACATACCTTGATTTTGTATCCTTTGTTGGTACGCATAATTAGATAATGGGCTATTCCACTCGGTTGAAATTCACGTGGTACTCGAAGCGAGAGTGCGTAACATCCTGGTTTACTAGTACTCTCTCGTACCATAAATGCTCCTTCAGGTTCTTGGCTCAACACTTCCAGCGTGATTTCCCTGGATTAAAGAAATAAGAATACTGTCTTCAATCCCAGAACCATTGCTATACATAGTTCAGTCATTAGATTTAGGGTGGACAGTTGTCTGAAATACTAACCTTGGTATACCCGCTTGGAACCAGGGAGCCTTACGTAATTCACTCTCTTCGCTGCGGTTATTTAGACTATCGATCCTTTCCGGAAGTGGCGGAGGTGTAGGTGTCGAGCCATGAGTACTTCCGTCAGCAGGAACCGAACTACTCGAGGTACTTATTTGTGATCTTCTTTTAGACTTGAACTCTGTTTCCGTGCCTGAATTTGGTGAATTATGTCCTATCCTATATAGAAAAAGAGGGGAAAAAGTAGTAACATTTTTTGGCCAATTTTCTAAAAAAAACTATCAGTGTATCTGCTTCGATGCAAGAATATGTAAATAACAAACATATGTATTTATTATACATACCTATTATTCTCGATGTTGAAGTTCTTCGTTGTGATAGACGCATTAATGGAGTTATCAAGACTTTCCGAAGGTGCGATCTTGTTATAGGGCGCCCTCGTTCCTTCGGAGTCGATGATGGCCTCATTAATGTAGCCACCGGAATGCGGCCTGTTCGTTGGACTCGTGGGTGTGCTACTTCCGCTAACCAACGGACAGCTATCATCCTCGCCGTTCAGTCCAAGAACATCCCGTCCGCCCGTCAAACCCATCGCCAGTCGTTTTATCAACGGCGGCTTATCTGTTAACCTCTTGTACGAGTTAAGCTCCGTCGGCGAATTGCTTTCATCGCTGCTCGGCGTGCTCTGTTGGGAGATGCTCTTTGGCCCATCTTCGTTACTGATCGGTCCCAGGACATTGGTAAAATTGTGCGACGGCCGTAGACCCGGTATGGAATTCGGTGTCTGAAGACAAAAGATAAAAATAATATTTAAAAGCGGAAAAGAACAAGCTTATTTCTAGTTCACTGAAAAAAGTAGCTCGATGTATTTAAGCCGGGTGAAATACACAGGAGGCTCGCGTGACCCGTAATTACACAGTGATTATCGTTCAAGGATAATCAAGTTATCACGTACGAGATCCACGCCTTGTAAAATCCACATAAATAATCAGACGTCCTTTCTCTCTGAAAGCTGCGACTACTGCTTTCGGATTTACGATTATTCCGTTGCAGACATACCTTTACGCTTGCAAGACGCAGCGTGGGCGAGCCGGCACTGCCGAGCTGAACGTTCATGTCCGCTACGGACGAACCGCTTCCAGTTCGGAACGTGGGCGACGTTCGACTTTTCAGCCACGAATTTGAAGACGGACTCCTGCAGCCACCCACCACGCCGCCGCCGCTACTGCCAATCGCACTGTCGCTTCCTAACTGTTTGTTCTGCAAAATGAGACACAAGACTTTTATTGTCAATTTGCGTGCCTCGTCACGCAGGTTCCGTTCTTCCGGTTTCCACGGATCGACGGTGACGCTTTATTCCATCGATACGCATTCCCTCGGTTAATCAAAGGGACCTACGGTCGCACGAATTACCATCCGTGAAACCAGCAAAGCTTCTTACGAAAGGCTGACTACGCTCACGTTGTCGTGTGTTAACTGTTTACTCGGTAACGCGACGGAGCTGGGCTCGGGTCAAATTTATAATTAACACTGCACATAAATGGGACAGCCGACGGAATATCTTTGGAAGGGGCAACGACGCATCGAAGCATAAAACCCATGAGCATTACTCTTGCGACCGTAGACAGGTTTTTTTCAGGTGTATTTACATATTGTTATGACTTATTAATGCTCTGTATGTATAACTACTTGGTCTCGTTATTTCCCAATTAAATGATAAAAGTGCTCGGGCTGTTAAAACGTATTTAATTATATTTCAAAATTGTACGAACTGCATGGAGAGTGGTAAAATATTGAAAGAGCTGTATAAACGGACATTCAAAGTTCAGTAAACGTTTTCTCAGCTGTCTTTCCTTATAGCCATCTACTGACTCATCCTGCAGATGCAGCACTGACCCAACCCAACGATTCTATCCAGTAAATTGCCAATGTATTTTCCTCCACCCTCCTCCATTTCCTTTTAGTAGCTACATCCGGACACTACCCCATTAACTAACGTTAGATATCTTACCAAAAGAGAACACAACATACCCAAACGGTTCGATGCTCCTGTCTATCCTTGCGATAGGGTGGTGAAGATTGGGCTGAGATCACCTCCTGAAGAATCGGTTGGCGCTGGAGCTGCGCCACGTAAGCCATACGAAACGCATTGCCGACGATAGTGTTCAACTCTTCCGCCTGAAATCATATAAATAATTTGTCAATTAAAAAAAAAGAATTATTTTTTGTGATATGAACGCGTGACATTTCCAGTGCTACGTGAATCGAGTGACCCAAATTCGACGCTCTTTTGGCGACGGATCGATTGAGCTGACGAGCAATTTTAATTAATTAATTGAAGGTTTGGGAAATTCGAAACGACACAGCGATCCCAATGGACTTGTCGTCCCATCAAAATGGAGTAACTCTATATCGTACAGCATATTGACACAAGTGGCCAAGTGCGTTTTTATTACTTCGCCTCAACCCGACCTCACGTTTCCAATCTATCATAAATAGTTTTTCTGCAATCAAGAAACTTGATACACAACTTCAGAGATATTTAATTAAAACCTAGAATAACATCTGGCATTTTTATAACTTCAATGCATCTAGGACGTGCATGTTTTACGATTAAGGGACTTCGGCATCCTCATAACGCATTTGAGTCTCGGTCCGGCCAAAGTCCGGCAAAACAAACGAATCGAGTTTGCGATACTCGGTAATCCATATCCTATGTACCACAACCTTCCGGAACGGGGATCGATCCGCCAAATAAACTACGCAGAACTTTATATATGCGGTAGTAGAAATACTGCGGCATATATGGACGACGTATGGAAGAGAGTCGAAGTCTGGTGCATCCGATGCTAGTAGTACGGTACACTCGGCACTTGCCTAAGCCGGATATCCGAAATGGGAAGCGAACAGGAATACACGTACGTCTAAACTGCACGTATGTGAATATGTCTGTACAGCTAGCTGCATCCTTATCCACGTGCATTGCACAGCGGGAATCCAACGTCGAAGTTCACGTTTGATATTCACAATTTTCTAGGACGCACCAAGGAACTTCAGCAGGAATCGACTGCCACGATTTTACCTCTCATGGCTATTCTGTGTCTATCTATATCTACTGCTATTTGGTCGATGGAATAGCTCGAGCTGCCTATTTTAAGGTAGCTACATTACGATATTCGGAAATGCACTTCGATACTATTCAGTTTCATGCTCATTCTGCTACTCAAATACTCGTCTCCTACGGACTACCGTTCCTCGTTTCTCAGATAAATGTAACAATCATGAATAACATTGAGCACGTCAGCTTATGCGTCGTGGTACCACATGTTTTTGGTAAACGTTCGCGTAATGCGATACGATCACGCGTTGCATCTGTCACCCATCGTGAAATAGAATCTAGTTTGAAGTGTCTATAATGATTTTACGCTACTGTACTGAAATTCGAGAGACGCGTATACACGCTTTTACGATACGTCATATTACAACCTGTTGCACTGAGATATGTTATCTTTGATTAAATTGACGTGACGTGATGGGAAATTTTAGCGGTTACGTTATAAGTCTCGAACAAGGATTTCTCACTAACAAAGCTTGAGTATCTTGCACAAGATGTCTAAAGCATCAACTGCGATCAACGCGTACCTGAAATACAGTCTGCGTTGTAGTATTTAACGAGGTTTATATATACATATATCCGCTTGGAAGAAAGACAGCTTAAGGATTTAAATGCAAAAAGCGAGTCACACCCTGGGATAGTGGCTATGGTAATGACAGACTCGATTTTGATTTTAAAATTGATTATAGCTCATTCTTTCAGGATTACATGGCAAAGCTTACACGGTTTAAATTAAATGACGCTTTCATTTTATCGACCATATTCGAATGGTCCAAACTGTCGTAGAGATATTGAACTTTCTATTATTATGATGATGATCGCTCCTTTCCTTGTATGTTTTTTGTATAAAAAAAAGGAAGCTCGTTACGTAAGAACCGGATCGCCTTCACCGACTTTGTATCGTTGCGAATTTAATGTTGAAAACACGTATCACACGGAAGCATCGTCCGTTTATACGAGCGTAAGAATAAACCAGGATGCCAGCTTCAAACGGAGAATCTGTCTGTTAAGAGTTTGATGGAGTTAACGCAAATTAATTCGTTAACAAGGTTTCTTTGGAACTAGTTAGAATCTGATGGCAAACTTGAAAATTGAAGACTTGTTCTTCGTTCTTAGTTCGAGGACAGGCATATATATATATATGTGTTGGCATCGACGCAGCATCGTTCGGACTTAACGTAAACCTGTTTCAAGGACCATTTCCATAATTACCTTTAATATTGCATTTGAAATTAGGCGTGGGAATACATTTCCATTTCTAATTAAAAAAAACGTTAAATCCGCAGAAATACCCACTTTTAATTCGGAGTAACCAAAGAAATACGAATTACCATGTAATCTCCGCTTAAAAGTATTATAACGGAGTTACGAAGATTTAACCGGCGACCTAACCCGGAAGTTTGCCCTACAATACAAGGATGAAAATGTACAATCGACCTGGTTGGCCGAGCATGGTGAAACTGCATTAACGTACATTCTTCCCTTAAAGCGCAAAAGCTGTCGCGTAAACACAATTTAAAGCTGCAAACATCGTTCGTTACATCGTGCAGCAATGCAGTTCAGGATGTTCCCGTACGAGGTTGAATATCTGATACATGGCGCGATGCTTATTTAATAGAGTCTCGCGGCAGGGCGTGTTCAGATTGCCCTCTGCAACAGCATCCAGGGGTTTCTAGTCATATACTTCGAAATGAAGTCTGTTGCGTAATCCTTGGTTGAAAATTATGATGGCAGCTAGGTTTGTACGCTGCGTTGTAGATGCTTGCGCCGCAGCTACACTTCACAATGCTTAATGCAAGAAACACTGAGACAGGGACGTAATGTCGTGGTGAACTGGTCGTTGGGGCGAGCTTAGATTGCATTAATTTATGGGTACATGGGAATATATTATACTTGGTATTACCCAGGTAATAATTAACCTGATCCGTATATAGTATACCTATCTCGCAAGTGATTTTCCTCGGCTTTGAGATGTATTGAGGTATCAAGGGATCTTCCTGGTAAAATCACGGGCTTTACAAATTTTTTTTCTTCACATAAAACGTACTGCGATTTTATAATATATTAAGCATACAAAGCATAGAGTGCACGTTAAAAATATGTATGAGCGAATTTAGCCTATGTATTTTTTTTGTGGCTGTCTCTAAATGAGAACCGGTCTTGAATCGAATTTAATTAGTCTTTGGAAGCCGAGACACACTTCCTGTGCGTCTTATATTAATCGTTCAATACTTTTTTCTCCTGGGTTAATGCGTTTCAATTAAGCAACAATGTGTGAACTTTACAAGTAGGACTGCATGCAGCATCAAACCGTTACGCATTTATAACAGTAAGGTAATGAAGATCAGTCGATTTACTGTCAAAGTGTTGAAGACGTATTCATATCGTCCTGGGAACATAAAGCGGATCATTTATTACCCTCAATCGATTTCGTCTCGAAGGAACTTTTGCAGTTTTTCGTAAAATATGCGAAATGACGAAGGAAACAGTCACTTTCATGTAAAATTATTATGAGAATCTTAAAGGAGTGTCTACCGGATGTGTCCCTACGACCTTCCTGCACGCGTACGTCGTGTGCTGGTTGCCCTTAACCCTTCCTTTACAAGCTACTGTACACAGTAAGGATAGGTATAAATGTCCCTGCCCTTACGCCACTTGACCCTTTTCAGAAATGCCACAGAGGATTTCATCCCTGTGGCACAATGCAACGTCTTTCGCAGGAGTTCATACTCACAGTAATGCCAACCCGAGGACATTAATAAGCAGGGAGGCCACGAACACAAGTTTCCGCAAGTAAAAGAGCGATCCTAGGAACAGGTCTGGTGTATGAATGTTTGCCCGTAGGTGGTGACCATGTCGCGAATCCAATGTGGTCGTCGGGTAAGTACGTCCGTTGCTCAGTCAGTCTTAGAGGCGACGTTTAGGTATGCGTAAGAGATGGATGCACTGCCGTGGTACGTAGGTTGGTAGAACTGTGTGCAAAAGGGTCTTTTTAAATGCAGACGTAGCTGTGGGCGAGTCGAGGGTTGCGTCATGAGTGCTTATTACACATTCAGAGCTTGCATTTGCACTGGTGGGCGAAGACTGACGGGAGAGCCTTGGTTTCGTTATGCGACGAAGCCATTGCGGCGAACTTGACAAAAAGATGGTGCCAAGGGCTAGAAGGATGCGTGGGATTATTTTGACTGTCTTCCTTCAGGCCCTATTTTTCATTCTCACCGGATGGCGGATACTACTTTTGGATGAGGTAGACAGTTTCCTTTGGCTTTACCGGTTTCATTTTTAACCAGGGCTCATTCGAGAGAGCTCTGAAGTTGCTACAGGCTGCTATGGAGGATTATGAAATCCTTTTTCCGGACACCCCTGATTCTCTGCGTCTGGTAAACGTTTCATCGCGCACACGTGAACCAGCCGGGGAGGAAGTATAGGTCGTTCGTTTAATCCAATTAGAGAGGAAGTTAAGCGTGACGTAAGCACGTTCATGAAATACGTATACTATACACAGTGGGACTTTTAATTCTATTATATGAGAGGCGCGACGGTCTACGTTCTACGAGGAACGGTAACACGTGCGTGACAGGTTTTGCTAGTGGTCAGGAGTCAAGGGACGCCTCGAGTCAAGGCATGTCGCAATTCAGAAATGGATACTTAAGTTCTATAAACCCTTGACTTGGCCAAGGCTTCATCACTGACTATAAAGGACTGGTTCAATATGAACGATGTATGTGGGTTAGTGCACCAGTAGCAAGTTCGAAATGTCACGTAGATCCATATGGGAAGTTTGTGAAACTTATACGGTCAGATATGGTAAAAGGGATATTCAGTGTATGTAAAGACTTTCAATTTTCACGGTGAGACTATCTGGCAAGGGCCGGGGTCAGCCACTGGAATTCGTAATGAATCGAAGGTAATTGGATAAGCGGTTTCCAAAGGAAGAAATGAAACTGCGGTTTGCATTGAGGAAGGCCAGTAGAGAATACATTGTGACCACGTGGTAATGACGGGGTACCTAAGTCCGTCTACCTCAGACTGCCGTTGACCGCGGACCCGCAAGAGGATATATTAATGCGTATAACGCAACGTGAATTGCTCGCTCGAATAATTTCATGGTTTGCGGTCTTGAGGTCAAGTCGGACAAGACCGGAGGGATCGAGATATTTCAATTACGCTGGACTTGAATAAGGGATCGGATCAAGATTCAATAGTTCCTACGGTTGGTAGTATGCTAATTATGAAAAGAAAATCCCATATAGTTATATGTTAGTCATTCAAACAGCCACCGGCATAAATCTTTATATGAACTAAAAATCAAAGTCATACCGTGAAAAAATATGTTTGAAACGTAGATTGTGTGTAATGTACGTTGAGTATCGTCAATGAAGAAAGTAATAGAAACCTATGATAAACCGCAAAGATAATTAGCGACGCGGTTGAGCGTTATGGAAATAACCTCAGGTTCGCCATTACTGTGTAGTTAATGCGTAAAGGCTGGGCCTTTGTGACCAACGTTATTTCGATGGACAACTTTCAGTCGCGAGATGTGCATAAAGTGCTTGTCAGCGGTGAAGTTTGAAGAGCCATGAAACGAGGAGAATGTAGGTAATGGATACGTGTAAGCGTTCTGTTAAATTTCCTGGCAAGAGTGCGACACGACGAAGATTGGTAGCAGTTAATGGGGTGTTTCGTATAACTTAATCGTTCGCTGTAGAAAGGGCGCATTTTTCGTAAAATACATTTTCAGGAAGGCGATCGGATTTTCCTTTTTACAGGAAAACGTAAAGGCTTCGTGTCGCGTTAAGATTCAAAGGGTCGTCGTTGATCGAGTGAACTGAAAAAGGGATCTCCGTTAGGGCGGAATGCTTATCGTAATGTATTCAAATGAAAATTAAATAAAGTACTCTTAACGTTCTTTGTGCTTACGGTACCTTAAGAATCCCTTCGTGCAACGTATACTAATAGGAACGGAGCGAAAAGCAACGGGTTAATATAACGAAATTCTTCAGCATCACGTTAAAGTCCGATGTTTCATCTACTACTTTGGTAGCATTTATTATGCGTCAGTGTTTTTATTATGCAAATAAATATATAAAATTTTCACTCAGGCAAAGGAATTGAGTCATTTCAATTACCATCCAGTCGTTATTCGCTTTGATTCGACTTTTACCTTTTCCTAAAGGATTTTGCAGATTGTTGGACATACTTACGTAATAAACGCAAGGCTAACATATGGTTCGAGTATCAAGGATCCACATGGTTATTCAGTCTAGTATCTTTCAAGTGGAATGTGCAGTTCAATTTTACCGTAAAATCTCGCTAATTCTTATATTCGCAGATAATAATAATAATACAGGGAAAAGCTGAAGAAACATCGGCCACGAATTTGATAAATATAACAGTAAAAAACGACGATCGACTAGCACACGTGTATCATTGAATTTTCTTCGTAGCCGATGTCGATTAGTAGGTCAATTGCGCGATCCGATTACGAGAATCAGGCCGAAGGAAGGAGTGGGTTCAGTCGCGGTAACGCAACACTGATAAACTGCTTACGACCCTCCTTTCCCGTCGAAGAGCAACAGTTCCCTGCGGGTAGAAAGGAGGATCGTAGCACATGAAGGAAGTTGCTCCTCCCCGTCATACACCGTAAAATAGCAGGGTTGCCAAGAGGGATTTTTGTTATTACAACGGCTTAGTTTCATAAACGTTATTCGAGTTGCTCAGGCGGCACAGTTAAAATATGCCATGGCCAGAAATAACTCAAGGATCTCTTATGGTGGTTACTAATGCTAAAATCTTAGTATNNNNTATATATATAAACTCATAGGTTTATTTGCGAAATGGATTTCGTAATTCGGTGTCCTGTAGACCCTTGAGGGAATGAGGTTGACAAAAAAGCTTGAAGATCACAACGCGTGCCATAGGATGAGAGGAGTGGCAGGAAGAAAGGCTGACGGGAAAAGCCGTGACGTAGCTTCCGTTCGTGTGTCCTGGGGATCCATTATGGAGATGTGTATCAGGGCAAATAGAGAAGGATGAGTCAGTCCCCATAAGAAATTTAACTATGTAGGATGTTTTTGACACTGCACATTGAAGCGTATACACAGGTACAGTAGATATTTTAAATTGGATATGAAGATATGAAATTGTTGGGCATCGGTATAGAGTGAATATTTGTATTCCCGTGGGAGATCCACTGCTTATCCAGGATGATACTCTAGGATCTTGGCCATGACGTCACGAGTATCGTTGTGTAGGTCGTACGGAGGATCGTTTTCTGTTTTTGTGATAACGCTATGGGTTTGAAGTCCCACGAGGATGGGACATGTGTGGTCTTGTGTATGGTGTATCATGTATCGCGAGAAACCGGGTATCCACACGCAGCACATAATATTATATACGGCAAGCGTCGAGGAAACAGGATGAGGGAACCATCATGGGAAAGCTGCTCCAGGTCAGGAACGACCTGGTAGCGTGGGAGACTTTAGCGCGAGACGATCATAGCCAAGATCTTCGATTCTTCTCGACAACCAATGCGTTCGCTACTGCTTGTCCTCTAGCGAGAGATTTTCTCGATTCGAAGGCTCAAGGTGAGGAATAGCTGCCTCTGAAAGTGGTCCATTGTCGACAGTCGAGTGGAGTTGTCACCGCGAGGATTTATCGTCTTTGGGCGGGCGAGGTTTGTACGGTGTAACATTTCTAACGACAAAGCATACTGAATTCCTTTTTCAATACCGAGACTGAAAAGCTCTCTTGGGAAGTATTTCTACTGGAGATCTCTGAACTTCATGGTACGGCTTTACAATATATATTCTGTCGTGCGTGAACCTGGGCCAAGACTCTTGACTCTTCGCCACGTATTTTTTAAAGTATCAAATTCTTCTCCGTAGCAGGTGGGAGATTTGCCCCTTCTCTTTTTTCCTGTGGAAGATTGCGCACGCCCAATAATCTGAATAAGGTATATCTGAACAAGATTCAGGACTAAGAAGTTTGAAACATTGGATTTCGTTCAAGGGACGCAGGTGCACCTGATTCTCTGATTGATTTTCCCTTGGTGAATCTTGGGAACCATGGTAATCTACTCGTAGAGATTCTTCGTAGGAGGACAGGTGTGATTACATGTTAGTGCACCTGTCTAATCGCTTGGTGCCAGGATCGGGGTCCCTCTAGCTATTATCCTCCATCGATGGGCCTGTTCAGCGACCAGGTGCTTTTGGCATAATTCGGCTCGGAAGGGTCCGCAGGGATGGCAGTATCGAGGGAGATGGAAAAGGGAAAAGAAATCGAGGAGGACTCAGAAGGGCCATAGGACTCGAGGAACAAGAATCGAAGTGGACCGAAGGGACGGTGGACTGCCGTGGCTTTGCTCCGGCGTGACGGGCCACATTCCCAACATACCATGCGGTCACGGCCATATCTTCCATTCCTGTAGATCTTCCCTTCCTTCTTCGCTTCCCTCTCCCATCACAGCTCGACCCTCCCCTCACTTCTTCATCTTCTCATCCAGCATCTTAACCTCCTTCTCAGCCGGTTCGCTCCCTCCCTACCGATCCGAAGGACCGTTCCGCCTCAACTTCAATGTCCACCTCCACAGACCGGCTTCACATTCGACGCAAAATGCCTCACTGAAAGCGACAGCGTCACGTACGATATCCCCATTCGTGTTCCGGTCACAATTCTATCCTCCATGTGATATTTCTACTCCCGAATCTCTATGGGTGTAGGACTTTTTGTTTATAGGCGAAGCGAAGATACGACGCTCCTTTCGTTATCGGAAATGTTTTTTAGAGTCGCAGGGATCAATGTATGTAGGTCTAGCTGGTCATCGTTACGAGCGTCTTTTCCTTGCTATTGGTTACAAGTTCGCTTGATTTGAAGGGATCCTCGTATCTGTGAAGATCATTCAGATTCTAAACTATGGCAATAAAGGGGATGCTAATAGAACTTGCTTTTAGACTACGTAATTACTATTGTATTTCGACAATTCGCAACGCTCGTTTCGTCCAAACGTTTACTATGATTTCCGGAGGAGTGCAGTAGTATAATCGATTGAAGTTGCAGTTCCGTTTCCCGATGGGATGGATTTCCGACGTGAAACGCATGACCGGAAAATTGTTTGACTACTCGATGAGTACTTTGCTCGGCGTGACGGAAACCTCGGCAAGATTGGAAGAGTTATCGGAGCGGATCGTAGTCCAGCAGAGGTAACGGGTCTTTGATCAACAATTAACACCAGTGACCGCGTCCACGTCCGATCTTCCGTATGATCATCGGCTGAACCCTCGAGACAGGCTCGAACCCCCTTTGCATTCATCCCTTGTACTATCTCATAGTCAACCGTTGACACTTCAGAGACTTTACACATATTGCCAGTAGGATAACGATCCTAGCAGTCTGCTGATAACTCTGGGAAATGAAACTACCAAAGTAAAACGTACCACTTTGGCCGTCATGCTCTTTCTCGATTGATACTCATTTTGAAAATATGGGTAACCTACGTCACTACTTTATCCTAGTACATCCAATCGAGATGAGTAACATTTCAGATGCTGAGTCCGCTGTATCTTACGCCGATCACGTCTTTCCGTCAGACGTGTCTAAACTGAAAGTGTCTGAATGGGACGAAAAAATCGATGGATTACGTCACACAAAAAAAACTAAACCATAGACCATTTTTCAAAGGATCAGCAAGGACGCTCATGTGCAATGATGCTTACTATTGAGACCTCTAAGTCTATTCTTTTGCTCTTTCAAGTGGCTGGTGAGCCGCGAAAAGATGGTCTTCGCTGCTCCTTTCTGTGCACGTATGCACGCCGAGCTCACCCTTGTTCTCAGAATATTTTACCCAGTACAGAAGAGTGTACCAGGGTAAACGGATCTGACGTACGCTCGTTGCAGTATGTAATGTTCGCAGGAGGGTTGTGCGAGAAGTGTTTTGTGCAGAACTGTAGGACAATGCACGATGCTGCCAGCAGGCGGCCACGTTGTGAGTTTCGTATGGGTCGCCCCAGGCTAGGCCATCGACTCAGGACAATGGGCTTCTCGTCGAAACACAAACTACAGTTTCATTAGTGTTCATGACTGATGAAATTAAGCTGCGCGCTGTGGTATGGGTTGGTATCACGGTTTCGATTTTGTAAACGTATTTGCAGCTTTAATCAATTGAAAGAACGATGATGGCAAATATTTTGATCATGGAAATATACATACATGTATATGTATATATAGACCATAAGTTGGGCCAGTGATAATGTAATTACAAAGATAATAAAAGCTGGTCATCATATTTCACTATCTCTATTCGATAAGAAAAAAGAAGATGTGGACTTATTAGGGCACGATACTAATATTTTTGTCCCAAGATTCTGGAATGCTCCGTGTTTGACAGAAAAGTTGTTTTCTCTAGAAATAATTACGAGCAGGCGTTGAATCGCGGTAAAGCGGTTTGTTGTTGATAAGACTGAAGATTTCTTTATGTACATGTCGTGTTGGGTCGTTACAGTTTAAAGGCGGTTTCTAAGTCTGGCATCTGTCTCCCAAGATTATCGTTTCTAGCTATTAGTGGATCGCGTATTAATAGCTGGTATAGGGCCCGAGATAGCGTGTTGTAAGCTAAGACTGAAGTAATTTATCGGCTCGGAAGGTTTGGTAGCATTTTGTTCTATTTGTACCGTAATCGCCTCCTGTTTATCAAAAAGCATTACCTTCTGGATCGCTATATCGATTTATTTTGGTATATCGACCTGATGGAATTACTATTTTGTTTGGTCAGATAAAAAATTATAGTCACCACTCGGGACTTATTTCGGTGTACATTATGTGATTTGCATCATGATTTAAACCGTCTCTAGCTTATCATTTTTATTTTTTCATATTTCATTATTTATTGAAATACTGTAGAATTGAATGAATAGGAAACAATCAAGCAAATTTCTACTAAGTACAAGCTACCATTCAGTAGTACTTGAGTTTATAAAAAGTAGTTTCATACATAGATGAGGTGCCCTTAGGATTTACATTTTCCAATTGGAGGACAAAATAATCGAAAATAATGAGAGGAAACACAGGATTCCATTTCTGCATTTCTGATATATATCTATTTCTACATGCAGACGGAGATGCAGATCAAAGTCAATCGAAATGGGAATTCTAATAGGGAAAGCAGGAGGCGAAACAGAAGTTCATGTGGCATGGGTTTAAAGTGGATAACGTGTAAATATTATAGGCCGTTGTGCATAGAGTGAAAGTTAGACTAGATAAGCGTAGAGCAATTGTGCAAACTCCATAGAAACGCAAGCGAGCAGCCAACTAGTCATCCCGGCAGGTAAGCCGCAATGTCACCAGGCTTTTGGTAAGAAAATTCACCCCATAGAATTTCAAGTCTCGAAGGTTCCTACCCGAAGTCACATAATACAGCTGTGACCTGCCCCCATTATTCCTTATTTACTGAACTGAAGAGATGGAAATGAACTCGTACAATAGAGTTAGGACGAAGCATTCAGTAGTTCTATGGGTAGTGTCAATTATATTCTCGTGCACACGGGCTTCACCAAGATTCCAGACTCAAAGGAACACCATAAAAATGGTCCTGATCGAATCGAGCGAGGAATCTCGATAACCAAGAGAATAACGACTGTAAGGACACATGCAGGACCATCCAGGTTTTCTACCAGTGGGTACCCATTATTACGTCCTCACGAGGAACTAATGTGTTATTGAGGAGCTGCCAGGTGTAACTTATGCCTCCACTTCGAGTTCATATTATACCTAAGCCTCTATGAAGTACTTCGACAATAGTGCTCCTTTGTGCGCTATATTCTATTGATGTCAAGAGAAATTCCGTAACGTCTCCCGCGACGTGGAAGATGCTCGTCCTCGAGATTTCGTTTGAAACGTCTTCGTTCCAAGTACCCTGAAGTCGGATCCTCATTTACAGAAGCGACGAGCTTTGTTTCCCCGTGTCAAGTGGTCCACGGGCACGATGGCAGCCTGACATATGTGTTACATATGCAGGGACTCTGTGCTCTATGAAAATAGACTGCGAATTCATGCTCCAATTTTCCAGCTAACATATATAATATACAATACTACAAGTGTCTATGTCGATTGCGTAACACGTCACCAAGAACTGCTCTTTCTTTCGACATTAGAAGTGTCCACTAGAGCAGATCCAATGAAAGTAACGACAAACTATTTATACCCTGATGAGTCATCATTAATACATATGCCGGTCGCGACTATGAAGTCGAATCGAGCACGCTTATCGGGCAGGAAGGTACAGAAAACCGCAGGCGGGAACGAACGGAAGAGATGACAAAAAAAAAAGAAAAGAAGGAACGACGGTAAAAAGAAACAAAGAGAAACACGTGGACCAATGGAATGGAATTCTTAAACGATTTTTCGAGCGTGCAACGCAAACATCCGAGCGTGATTGCATATCGTCCTGTTGGATGACTAAGCTTCTTTGCAGTCAGGCACTGTTCTTCGAGAAAGAATGCAACGTAGGTATACGCTACGTGAAGCACCGTAAAGCTCCACAGACTTCCTCGCGTCTCTCGACCCCGCAGCATTAATTTATGTAGTAAGAGTGTCCGCGTTAATTTCCTTCTGGGTAAGGTCATGGTTCAAGTAGCCGCAATTAATGTTCCACGTTTTCTCTGTTAATCTTTTAATCTCGTTCCCCGTAGCGCTATCTAAACCGTCGCACTCGTAACTGTGGGAACGACAACCCTATAATAACCATCTTGCATTGTGGGGATTCAGCCTCGTTGGATCGCGACCGCATTACGTGGAACCAAAAGACTATTAACTCGGAGCAGCTACGGAAGAATTGTCAATAATCGATTAATGCTGTATCTGGAAGTGCCTATGTTCATATCATCACACAGTCTTGTTGCATAACAATATGTTGTAGATTAAATGATTTTAATTAAATTGTTAATACCTTCACGTTTACTCGCGTTAATATAATTATACTATAACGATAATTAGAATTATCACATGTAAGATACTCGTACCGATCTGAATATTTCATATCGGACTGATACTTCCTCAAGGATCATTCTCGCACAAACGCCCTCGTTTTCACCGATCTGCTGATATAATTCATCTAAGGATCTTCGAGGAAGGCACCCTGCCGCCGAGATATCAGTGCTATGCAGGCACTCTATCGGCAAGCAGGCAACAGAAGGAGGAGTAAAGAGGCAAGAGGCAAGAGGCAAGAGGCAAGGGAGTCTACACGAGGCATCCGATGCCATGAGCAGTACGGAGCTGAGGAATGCGCTCGTCCGATCCCACGGCTCGCCTCTTACCTCGCAGACGATGCTACACCTATACGGCTAGTCTTTACTTCTAAGGCTTCTGCACGCATTTTAAAAGCAGTGTTTCGATCGATAGTATCGACTCTCGTTCCTTCCATTTAGTCGCATTGGTCTCTGACTATTAGGATCGTTCGATTGCTACGCGCCGGTTGCCTCGATCTCGAAGAAAAATGTCTGTCCCGTTAGATCTGGCTCTGTGACTATATTTCAGCTTGAAGTCTAGGAACTCTTGGTGGCCCGTATATACGCGAGGAATACACGAGCATTCTGAGAGATTGGTTATCCATTTGTAATATTTGCCTTTGAGGATGAGTGACAAGTTTACACGGATGCATCTAGATATAAATTATCGACTTTGGAAGTCAGTCTTGCCAGAGTTGTCGACGCGGTATGGGATATTTTCTAGGGGCCTTTTTCGATGTATAATATCCACTAGGAACTGTCAGGGCCGATTCTTTTTTCGTCACACTT
This sequence comes from Calameuta pygmaea, assembly GCA_031762395.1. Classification (NCBI taxonomy): domain Eukaryota; kingdom Metazoa; phylum Arthropoda; class Insecta; order Hymenoptera; family Cephidae; genus Calameuta; species Calameuta pygmaea. Next base: position 507,975 of record JASANN010000036.1, on the reverse strand, counting down.
ACTTTTAACTTTTGAGTGTGACCGCACTGACAGCAGCAATACGACATGTAGTCTGGCAGTGCGGGCATGAATTTGAGTTGTTCCTGCTGCTGGGAATACTCATCGACGAGCTTCCGGTAATGCACCCTGAAGATGGGTCTCGTAGTGCTCTGTGAGCCCTTACCGAGGCGTCCCATAATCGCGAAGAATGCGGCTAGGGTCCTGCGCCTGCGTGCGAACCTCCTCATGCCACGGGGACCGCTTCAACTCTTCAGCCTCCAACTGCCGTTCAAGTAATCCTTCGACTCCGCTTCTATAGCTGCGACTCAGCCGCTGCCTTTCAAAGCTCAAATGCACTACGTTCCAATCACGGTATCACTATTGAGAACACTTTCTAATTCATATAGCACGGTACTTTTAGCACTGCATCCAAATTTTTTGAAAAATTGGTTATTCACTTTTATACGAGGTTAACGTTTTCCGATGAATTCACTGATTTTACCGATCGCAGTGCGCACTCCGATTCTCGAACACTGTCGTAGTCGCTATTTTTTAATAGTATCTTTGGAAAGAGCCTTTACGCGTCGGTGGAGCCAGATAGAAGATTATAGATTTTATAGGATTTTCTAAAACGAAATGTCGTGTATCCGGACGGTTGTCTTCAGGAATGTAACTTTGGTATGTTTCTCTCTACTCGCTGCGAGCCGGAGACTTCAACGGCATTCTCACGGATTCGTTGCACTTCGATATAAGCAAGAGTACTGCAGTTTTCAAGTAAACCGAGGGAAGCGTACCGCGGACTGAATAAACTCGGCACGATTTTTTTCTTCACACAGATAGCAAGACACACCAGATTGTAGTACCAACGTTACGCGAGATTATCACTGTTTCAACATCACTCCGGCATAGGACTTGGGGTTCTTGTACAGTGATAAAGAGTGCTTTTAGCATCGCGAGTTTAAAGAGTGCAGAGAAGAACTCGTAGAGTACACAGGACACTATTACCTTAGGGTATTCAGGAACCTCGTGTTTCTCGCATGAACAACTTCACTCCCAATGAACTCGAACGTTTTACATGCCGATCCGAAGAAACCGGTTAAAGACTTCTCTCGCCTTCTTGTTTCGACTGTCACTCTTGACCAGCTCGTAGCGAGGATTAACCGTCCTGGCGATTCCAGTTTTTGAAAAAGGTACATATATATATATATATATATACCCGCCTAGAGCAGCCTAGCCGGACTGCATAGCATCTCCGGTACGTAGTGAGAGACTGAAGTCGAAAGAGAACATGCAGCAGCCTACACGGTTCATCCCCACCAAAGAGTCTCTTCTGTGGCCGCTTTCTTGCTCCAACTGCGGCATTGAACACGTTCAACGGCAGCTGGCGAATACCACCTCGACTGGCCGAAGCGATCGTACGAGTTTGCGATTCGCGTTCTTTGACCTCCATGGGTATAGGCACAAGATTATCTTTTATATTTGGCAGCTAGAGCGCCTCCGCCATTAATTTCCTACTCGTGATCGGACCTTCTTCGTCGATAGGGACGTCGAACGGCCCCCACTCGAATTTCAAATGACACTCGAATACGGCAGCGATTTCCGTTATTTCATCCTTGTACTTCGGCCCATTCTAGGCGTCAGAGTCAACGATTCTTTGTCCCTTTCTTTTTCCCTTTTGTCTTTTCCTTCTCACTCGCCTCTTTTTTTATTTCTTTCCCCTTCCATGAAACTTCACCGCTTTGAACGCTCCGTGGCGAGAATATCAATCCATTATCGTCATTCGACGAAAGACTGTTTTATTCTCTCATTGTTAGAGAGAGAAAGAGTGTGTGTGAGAGAGAGAGAGAGAGAGAGAGAGAGAGAGAGAGAGAGAGAGAGAGAGAGAGAGAGAGAGAGAGAGAGAGAGAGAGAAAGGAGGAGACTGTGAAATTCCGGTATAAAAAATTCATTCTTCCTGAATAAGGTTCTGATCAAGAGGAATCACCGCGGGATATTGCTTAATACTCTAACAGATTATAGGAAAGAAAAGTTATATTTACAGCTATCTCGTAAAAAGTTTCTAATACTTATTCAATTGTGGGAACTTGCACGTGGTGAATTCTATAACTCAGATTGTCTATAGGGATTGACGTGCATTTTAGTATCCCAACGTGAGAACTTCTCCTCAGCTATGCACTATGTTGACTCGTGAAGATCGGACCGGGACTCGAGAAACGGTAGGCAACGTACAAGTAACCTATACACAACAGGAATCGGTAGAAGAACAGGAGTAAAAAAAGTAGAAAACTTGTACGACCATCGATCTCACGTGGTAGGTACTAAAATCGATTCCGTGGAAGCAGCAGTAGTGAGAGTCAACATGTACACACCATAAGGGATACTACGACCGGATATAAAACGTCACTATAAAACTTCATTACCACATTTTTTGTCCTATAATCAAACAATAAAGAAAGGCGCATCGACCTCGTAAATTATCCTACGTTAATTGTTGAAAAAAAAGACCACAGAATCAATCTGACCCAGCGAAATGTTTATAGCCACTTCGTACCTTTTTTTTTTGAATGCATATAAGGTACCCACGCGGATAAGTTCCCTCTTACGTAAAATGGAAATAAAAATCCTCCGGTGCTTTAAAGGATTAAGAGATAATGCCATGAATAATCGCTTATGTAGATTAGACGTCAAGATCCGATGAAGCGTCCTGAATTGTTTGCTCCGGCAAACGACGGCGAATTTCGTTTCTCATGGTACTGGGGATCTACTGTATACGAGGATCAGGATGTGACGTTCGCTCTTGGTTTGTGCTTACGTGTATCGGAGGTGGTTCTTGAGAAACTGGAAGGAGTCAGAAAGAGGAGGAGGAAATAAAAGGTTACAAAAAGCCCCTGGCGGCATACCTTACATAGCCGCACGCCTCCACGCGACTCGCACCACGCTCGGCGTGTTTCTATTCTTTTCTCTTCTCTTCTCTTCTTCGTAGCCAGTCCCGTTCTCCGTAATACATTTAACTTTGCACTACGAACATCATCGTTCAAACTGTTTACCCAGAGGATCGATTCTGTACGATACTAATTCGTATACAAGTGATAGTTACATACCATAGTCAAGAATAGTTGGGTAACGTGTAATATAAGGGGTGTCACTTTTCACAATTTTCTTGTATACCTGCCAGCTATGAGAATTCGGAATATCCCAGTGTCGCAACGTACACTTTATAATCCTATAGCGAAGGCGTGGACGTGGCTTTTCTTTTATTTTATCCATTATCCTCGAGGGAGTATCGGAACGTGTTTTGTTTTTATGTAGAACTGAGTTTGATTAATTATCAAGCTTATTTCGTCTTCCTCTTGAATTAATTGAAAATTCCCTTGTTTCGTAATTGGTAATCGATTAAGAAAGTGGTTGTTGTTCGTATCTCCTCGAGTGTCACGGCTATTGTTGGGCGTTATAACGCTCTTGAGAATACACGTGGGATAATCACACGGTGTATTACGCCGTGTTACGTATAATACGTGTTCCTCGTAAAATATGAAGTACGCGAGATCTTAAGAATTTGCAAGTAAGACTGTATTTCATATTTAATTCTTTTCATAGTTTGATTTATATAACGTCAAATACACCAACCTTCTGTTCACTTATAGATTACTTTTTCACTCGCGCTCCAGTGAAAATGGTTGGCAAAGGAAATGAGAATATGAGATCGAAACGAGGAGAGCGCAGTCGCTACTAACTGTCCATTATCTGAATGGGAATGCCAAGGTCAACCTCATTCCGAAGGAGCAAGATCTCCTATTGGTATACTCCGTGAAGTTTCTACGTGGAAATACGTATTACTATGTTGGTGTACTGTTGCATCCCATAATTTAGCCTTATCCGCCGATTCTCTACAAATATTCCAATAGTCGCAGGTTACACCGTGTAATTGATACTTACTCACTGATATGCCGATAAAGCCAAGCGATTTAACGTATCGGAACGTATATCTGCGAAACAATCTAGATACTTTGAGACCGAGAGATATCAATATAATTTTTATAATTAGGATCGACGTTCGAAATACTTTTAACGTCTTCTGATCGATCATCGTCCGTTACCGATAATATTATCGATCGAAACGTGTCCCTCGTTGCCTAGCTATACACATGCACACATAGCCATCAAAATGACGACGCCTGCTGCTAAGAATGAATAATGTCTCGATTCCACTCAAGTGATATTGTTCATTGACTATGAGAGTTTGACGCACGCTGGGAGTAGGGAAAAGTTCCAAGTGTCAAAGGTCTCATCCATTAAGAGTTACACAGTTGGTATAAGGTACACGCGACAATGACGAAAGAAGAAATGATGAAGAAACATTTGAAAAGACTTGCAGCACCATATAAATGTATATGTGCGTGTGTGTGTGTATACATATGTATATAGCTTTACAATTGCTCTCTGGTATATCAGTGAAATGTAATAAATAGAAGTCGTAGGCGTCAAAATGGCAAACCGAACGGACAGTACTGACTCTGATCTGTACGTTAAACATAACTTAACGTTGTTTTACGCCCACTTTTATCAGAGGCGTGCTGACATTTCGATTTTTACCTAGTTAGATCAGTATCACCTATCTTTCCTGTAATCCTGTTATACATAAGTTCACGGAGCTGACTTCTTGCTACCACGATATAAAGAGCGTGTCTCCTCTTCTCTGTGCAATACTCGTGGTTCGTTCACCGTAAAAATCGATGGCAGATTCTAGCGTCCAAACAGCAACGAATCGACGAGTCGAGTGAAAGGGCGCGACGAATTCGATGAATTCGATGAAACGATTCGACTGAGCGCGCGGCATTTGGCTTTGTGGTTTGTTCTATTGGTCATGGATTTTGTTTTGCGCCTTTTCACTCTGCGGAAGACATCTTTCTTTTGTTTTGTGTTGAGTGTGCTCGATCGTTTGTTGAACAAGTGAATATATCGCGGCTTGTAGCAAGTGCAATGGTCCGTGGGAAGGATATTTTTGACAGGCGGAAAATCAAAATTTCGTTTATACGTTAACTTTGATCGGTTGATTTTATAAGAGAGACGTGTATGTGTACACTTGGCTTAATCTGCCATAGCGAATCTAGAGAATAGGAGCGTACTTTCTCACAGACAATTAGATGTAGCGATGCCATTTTCACTGAGATCGTTCTCTATATCGGAGAACGTGCGAATAAATGCATCGTCATGCTTCTACACTTGCACGTTCTCCACGCTCTGTTTGCGGCCTCCACGTACCAGCCGTGTGGCGTCGAGTAGCTTTTGCCATTTGTCGCAGACTGTACGAGATGCCCTGAATATTCTTAAGATTCACTTGGAACTTAAGCCGATGTAGTAAAAACAAGAAATATATGAAACGTTCGATTGATCGATAACTACTTAAGTTGCTGAATCGTTAGAGCAGATGAGATTTACAGTGGTACTATAGGTATATGTATGGTATATGTTTAAGATAGGAAAGTTCAAAAGATTTATGTCCTATTCCACGCAAGAATGAAACCACTATATAGGACTTTTTATTTGACGTTTTCATGTTTTATGTTTCATTTTGAAGCTGAACGTTCCAGTTGAAAAATAATGTCTCAATCTCTATTTAAAATATACCGTGTGAGAAGCTATGCTCAGGAAGTTTCAAGCACTTTCGGTCACGGCAAAAGCTATATTAAAGAGGAAGTAAAAGCAATCAGTCAGGGTTTACGACAGTGCTATTCAACACTCGCCAGTAATCAGATCCGTCTGGAGGCGAATGTGTCATCTGGCGACCAAATATCATACGGTTCAAGGATGTAAAGAATGAAGAGTAAGAGAGAGAGTCGCAAACATTTTACTTGGAATTTGAAAGCCGTTTAAATGTTGTACATTCTACTGAAATTAGTACTCTTCTCTGAACCAGTGGCGTAATATTAAATTTCATGGAGTGACATAAGAACCGCAAATTAAAAAATTCATCGCATACTATAATCCAGATTAAAAGCATAACATCAGGTGACATATGCAGGAGATGAAGTATATGATGTAAAAAATGTTTTTTTTTTCGAATTTCTGAAAAAAAGAAAAAACTCACAATATTATCAGTAAAATCAAACGAATTAAACCTCCCTCGTATTCTAACGATTCGCCGTGAATTTTATTTTAACAAGAAGTCATTTGAGTTGGATGCACTATTTCGAGGGCCTTTTTTCCCGACACTAGATACAGCACTGCTCTCGGCCCCCTGAGTGGATAAAAGGTTTAATGGGCCCGCGGCGCCTGCAGTCGTTCGTTTCAAGACGAGAACAAAATACCTCGAATTCCATCAGCACACATCGTTCCCAGCTTTGCCCTCACGTTTCAGCTTCTTCTGCTCGCGGAGAGGTCGAGTGAGGTCTCCTCCGGATTGTCAAGGGGCATTTTTTTCTTTATCGAGCAGTACGCCTCGGACCTAACGGTACACGAGATTGAAATTGAGAAAAGGCTTCGGAGAATCGCAAGTACTTACGCCCCGAGAAAACGATCTCCAAAATTATCCAGAGAGACACTTTCACCCCTTGAATCTTATCAACGGAATTTAATCGGCCGGAAGGCTTGCCAGGTCCAAGAAGCTTCTTCCTACTACCCTTGAGAATCTTGGGAGAGAAGAGAACTAGTGGCGAGAACGGGTGCGATGCGCTGGAAGGTGTTTAAAGTTTAATCTGAAAAGTGCCATTAGGATTGACTAAACGCCAAGGCAGAGCCCGAGCATAAAGTTCGAAGTGCAAAGTCTACTCTCTAGAATCTACCCCACCAACCTATCCCCACTTCACTGCAGCGGCAGCATCCCTCCAATGCCAGCGACCTCGAAGCCTCAGAAACCAGTATCTTTCAGACAACAGGAAGAGGCTTTCAGATAGCAATGCTGGTAGAAGGATACATGGGGAAAGGGGGTGAAGGTATCCTTGGCTGGTGATAATCGTTATAGAAACTCCATCTCTGTATCACGTATGTGTATACAGCGTACACACGATATGCATCCACATTCAGTTGTCCTTAGAAAGCCAAACGCGTTCACAACTTTCCTTTTTGAATATCTCAAGCTAAAGTCTTCCGGTCATCGTACTGCCGCGCGGCTACAACGGGCATTCACCGTTTACAGGACGCAGAATGCACCGTGCATTTCCCGTCAAGATGACGAGTTACGATTAGCGCGAAAAAAATCGAGCATTTACTGTCCTTCGTTGTGGATATCGTGGGATTGCTGCTAGGGTAAAACGGTTACGGGGAATTCTTTTTTTACCGCTTTATGTAGTTTCTCGTCTACCCCTGGCGTATGCAACTCGATATGCACTTGGGCTTTGCACTTTGCATGGTGCTCGGTGTAAGCCGTTCTCTATCATTCCATGATTTTATACCCCCGGTAAAATCGCTCATAGGAACACTACGACGTATGTACAATGTACATTCGTATGACGTGCGTATAAAAAAATTATGCAGTATCCGAGTATTGTTTGACAATACAAAGACATTTTGTTTTATGGAATAAGCATGGGAACCAATTTATAATTAAATTTCTATAGATTTTTTTTATCATTATTTACTGTAGTCGAGTATCAAGCATCTGTAGTATTGTTTTACTCCTGTCTTTTATAAGCAGCTGGTTATCTGTTTCAGGTTTCTATACGCTCAGAAGGGACACTTTTGTGTGCAGAACAAAAGCAAAAGGATTTCTAGACGTCTCAGCTGTAGAAACCTCCTCGCGCCTGAATGTAGCCTATACTTATCTCGATCAATGTACTATTGGCTATAGGTACTCGGAGACGAGGTGAACAGTTCACTTTTCATGGTCGAACGTAAACTTGTAAGCTCGGAATCGGCTTGAATTATTCAGTAACACACTCGATTGAATAATTGATACACATGGGAACTCAATGGGCGAAACTAAGTCGCTCTCGGCGTACCGCGACTATATTTTCCTGGCTGGCAGTAAAGCACCGAGAATGTGTTACGCCGAGGAGCACTTGGCACGTCTAGCTATCACTCACTTGCATCCGTCACATAATCCCGATCCGCGCTATTCTTGGTTTTCGTCTACGAATTTTCTGGTAACCTTTTTATACAGGAGCATCGCCAACGAAGTGGATGGATTTAAACGACGAATAATAATAATGCACCGAAAGGTATATAGTATTTTTAGTTTATCACGGAGTTGATTCATTTTAGTTTATATTTAATCGAGATAAATCCAACTGCTATTCCCGAATGACTATACTCTATACGACAATCGCATTAAATGAATTCGTTATCGCACATCGGCGCTCCATTTATATAGCATCCGTGACCGTTATAAATTCTATAATTGAGAATAGTTATTAGCAGTATTATTTTCCTATTTTACGCGACATTCCCAGTTGGATACGAGAATGGACCAGTTGCCAAGAATTTCACTCCATTCGTTCGTATATTAACAACACCCTCTGTAGAATCGTAAAAATATCTGAACGTCATCCCCCATTCATTTCCCGTATTCCTCTTCGATATTCGTCCGCAAGAGTTTGTCTGGTGCAACTTGGCCCGTATAAAGTAGCTGTAAATTACTTATACTGTACATACTGCACTTCAGCTGGCAACTAGCTGCGAGTGCAGTTAAGAGAATAATAAAAATACGGAAACCCGTTGCAGCATCTATAGCAACGAGATGCACTTATCATTATTCATAATAAGAAAAATGTCAGCCAGCAGTTTTTAGACGTTGACTCAAGTAACATGCATCTATCGATCCTTCGCGTTATCACACGTTCTTAAATTCATTTAGTGAGTCGCGGATCCAAATGAGATTCTTATATCCCAACGTGAACTTTGACTGGCAGTAAAGTAAAGAAATTGGATTGCCAGTCGAAGCTATAGTATAGAAAGGATCTCGGAGGCTTTAAACTTCCGATGGAGTTTACGGCAGGCAGGTTTACTCGCCACTTCTGATCCTGCAGCATCTTCAGGCTTTGGGTTAGACTATCCTGTCGTGGACAATACTCGCGGTGAGCTACCGCTTTCAGATACCCATTAGTCGCTCAATTACCCAAAATACTCTGGGTACGCAACCCGTTTCAAAGCCCTTCGACTTCAGTCGATATGCCCGAAGCTCCAGTCGATAATAGCAAGAGGAGATATCCTCTGTGTATTTTAGGCTGGGATTTGTTGTATAATGTCGCACAAAGCACGCCATTTAATTAACAATTAATTCTGAAAATCTTATTAAATACGCGACTCCAATGACTTTTGCTTGACTTTGCATAGACAACGTATTTCTTATCCACGTACTGCAGAAGTAACTTTTCAGAAGTAACGATACCTCTTCATCATTTAAATTTTTCTGGCGAGTTTATCTCATTATTACATTATCATATACCTTGACTAGCCATTTTGATATTAAACGATCAATCTACGTTGACTATAATTAGAAAGTCTCTAGGTTCAATGCGTTAAACGGTACCGCTCAAATAATATCAGTGTCTCTAAGACATTAATATTAATTGAATGTCCTGGGTAAATCGTCTGTAAATTCTGTCATCTCGTATCATATATTGTATAGGTACATTCGAACGGTAAGGGATCTTTTACCCACGTCCTAAGATTGAGATTCTATCGAGCATTTCCCGCGAGGAGTATCTTCCCATTTTAAAGCAGAGACAGGTCACTCGATTTTCGACAAAGCTGGAGTGACGTGACATAGAGATACCGTTTTGCGGTTGAGAGCTTTTGCGAGCTGTCTGGCATCCTCGCGTGTACCATGTAGTACTCCACCAGGATGATAGATATAGATATATAGGACATGTAGGTATCTATAGTTTCTCCATGAGGAAAGCATCGTACTTCGTTTCGGTTCTTGGGTGATGATATGTAAGTCGATACCGTCTGGCTTTGGCTTGAGATGCGAGAACGGAAAGTAACCAGACCACTGAAAGAGCCTCCTTTCAACCACAATGAAAGACAGGAACTAGAATGTGGTAATTCTCCCATGTAAGTCTCTTATTCCCATCGACTTGAAATCAAATAATCAGGTTCGCCTTACGAGAGGACACGATTTCCGTTCTTGTACGCTTCTTTGCGATATCGAGAGTATCTTCGGGTATCACGGCGCCAAGTAACCTGCATGGGAATTGGAAATCGTTTTTATCAAACTCGATCACCCGTCGATTTTTTTCATTTACATATCCTTTTAAGAAAGTTGCACGAAATTTCATGCACAAGCTGATGTACCCCGGGAACGCGTCAACGACCGGCCGATTGCTGGTTACTCAATTCCTCACGATAACAGGTCTCAGACTTCTGGATTTGCGTTGGCATACTGGTGTTAAAGGTCTGGTGTTGGTACGAGATAGGTATACTCGGTACGATGCGTACCTTAATTCCTTATCAAGGTAACAAGAAGACAAGGTTGACGTACCTTTGATTGTTTACATAAATATTGTTCGACATAGGTTGCGAACGCTGTGGCAGAACCTAACCTGATCTTCGTACTCCATCATAATAGCATCTTGTCCAGAAAAATCTTAAGGGCAGCAAAACGTGCAGTACCTTATATCAAAAGAAAAGAGTTCAAGATGGTTCGAGATTTTAAAAATGGTCGTATCAATCGACATAAGGGTATTACGTTTCCTGAAGTAAATTTCGTATCTCAAATCTACGAAAGGGGACGAGAAAAGTTTTTGGGATCATCTAGATCGAATTTAACGCTTTCGGCAAGCGTTCTCAAGGTTTTTGGAAGAAGATTGTATACGCCCAGCGAGAAGGACGAATTCTTCTCTACCACGGCTCCTCTTGATTCCAATCTTTTTTCTCTTCTTCTTCTTTTTCTTCTACCACGTCTTCAGGATTTCTCTCGAGAAACTTCGATCTCGATGAAGTTAAAAGTTCCGTGGGCAAGCAACGGCTGTACGTACCAACGTACCTACAGATGGCTGACGAGTCGGGTACCGCGTGGACTTGAGTGCTCCGCAGCATCCTGCACTGAGAACTGGCACAAGCATGTAAAAAGATGGTGGCTACTTAGGCAGGAAGCAGTCGAGGCAGTCGTCAAGAGTACAAGCGCTTCCTTTACAGTCGACCGCTTCCTGGGGAGTCTCATTTGCTTGGATTATTTTCCATGGCGTTCCATGTTTAATGAATTTGAGCTTTGTACGAAGGGACGACGTCAAAGGGAAACTTCGAGTCACTTCTCGCGGGCTCAATATAATACTGGGTTCTGAAGAACGGATAGAGTTCAGGGGAGAAAAACTGAAGAGCAGTATCTATGGCTTTCTCATAAGATAGTAAATTCTCTCTACTATTTATTGAAGTATTTCTATGGTACCAAGAAGATAATGAGATGGGTTTCGCATAAATTAATTAGAAAGTTTAGATACTCTTTGTCCTCTTTTCTTTTTATTCCTGATAACTTTTAGTAACTCATAAGCTAGTAGCGTTGTTTCTGCTCGTGAAATCCTTTTGTAAGACGAAATTGAACTTTGAGTAAGCATCTTATGCGTGTCTGGGTATGTGGTGTTTTTATTGGATCTCTTGATTTATTGTAGCCGTTATTTCCTTTCGGTGATGAAACGAGGTAAAAAGCGTAGACTCAGTCTGATGGATGTGAAGCCTGATGTTTATGTAGGGATAGAAATAATGGCGTGCATACCGTGTGTACATACGTGTACATGGCATCGTGTAATGTATTGAGGATATGTGAATTATCAGTTTCCATCATTGCTCCTGGATTGATAGCGATGGTACGAGATTGCTGATTCTATTAAAACCGTCGTTTATTATATCAATGCTAATTCCGTATAATAATATTTCAGGTCCGTCCCCCGTAATAATTGGCATTCCCGTAAATTAATTAAAAGAAAATTTCTCATTTAATTTTTTTGCCCCTATCCTCCGAGCGAATCAGAAAATAAAGAAGCAATAAAATTTTAAAGATCGATATGCTATTTTCACGCAGGTTTTGCAATAAGCACATTCTTTTTCTTGCCGACGTTCGCTAACTGCTACTAGACTCGCTTTACTCTTGTTTTATAGTAGTAATAAAATCAAGCGTCAAACACGCTGGAAACTCGATTCCCAATCACATAGTAAATCTCACGAATTTACATGAATTGAAGAATTTCATTCAGTCGAATGCTCAATAGAGATTTTTTATCGATTCGTCTGCGCACCTATGCATTCCGAGCGAGTACGAAATTTTCTTAACGTAAATCGACATAGTGCGATTTGGCTGCATGGCCGAGCAGGATTTCTAGTAATAGTCACCTAGTTTAAGCCGAGGTTGCATTTATCGTTATACCCACTTGCTTTGCATAATCACCATTTATGTATGTCCCGCGTAACCGTAAGGGATGCTGGGGGAGGAGCGTCCCGACGCTTCTGCAATGTCTCGGGCACTTACCCCGGCGACGCTAGATAGCAACGCTAATAGTAGCCAACAATGCCGGAATAGCAAACAGCAACGGCTCGCCTCAACTTTATGGAATTTGTGTGTGTAAACCATGTGTGCTGCATTTAATTTCAGCTCGACCAAATTACAGCAAAAGTTACGCGGCTATCTGGCCAGGGTAGATACGTCATTATCTTTTAGAGGAAAGGCCACACACGGTCATTTCTATAGTTAAGCATTTTCGCGTCAAACTGCAAACATTTTCCACGTATCCACTTCACGTCGCATTTCGCGAAAACTCTGCAAATATGTTTCACGTACTGAATGGAATTTCTGCAACTTTACAACTTTCTAGGTTCCGCTTGATTGAAACTACGTTAAATTTCTCACGTAATAGTTTTACAATTTATAATTTTGCAGACAAACTATGTAAGAAGATATGTAAAAATTACATTTTTACATAGTTGTACCGTAAATGGCAAATCAAGGTTGACAGAAAATTTTGTTGGTTTTAGGTAAAAAGTAATTTTTGCTAGATACTAACTTTTACATTATACTGATAACGATGTGAAATGTTAAATTAACTGAAGGAATTTCACGGTGTACCCATATCAGTTCAAAGATCTCGCCATAAATTGTAGACAGCCTCATCACGAAGGAGGTTGCGCCCTTCTCTCATGCGTGGGTGCCATATGAATACATCATAGTGAATTCGTCACTACAAGAAAAAAGTTCCAGACGTTTCCAACTGCAACCGAACTTTAAAGAAGTGCAGCCACCGGTGGAATATGCATCGTTTGTTCTCCCGATGATTCATACCTTCCGTAATGTCCCATGCCAGCCATGTGTTTCCAGTATGACGGAGCAATTTGTTCTGGATAGGTTATGCATAGCGATGGTAGTTGCTTTACTGTCACATTGTCAAGGATGACCCGTCGCTTTCAAAATGGCATATCTTAAAAGAATGGCAGAAGGAGAGAAATAGAGTTTATCTCCGGGAGAAAGAGAAAACCAAATCGTTCAAAGTGGAATCTCTCTTTTGAAAAGTTGAAGATTATGGCTTTCCTCTTCCGTGTGACGGATCATAAATTGCCGGACGTTATTACGACTTTTTTTTTAAAATTCTCTGCGTTCTCGCAATTCCCCATTCACCTTGAGACATAGGACAAAATGGTATCTGTCACCGAGAGTAAGTGTCTACATATGTCCGCTAACATTTTATCGGTAAAAAGCTCAACGACTTAAGTGACTGATGCGAATACGAAAGGAAGAGTTGTATATCCGGTGCACGCGATGGCTTATGCCTCCTGCCGAAGTGCAGTTAAATAGAGCAGACCTACCTTGACTGGGAGTTTTACATAATTGCTGTTATAAAGTGATCGTTAAAGCCCTCGCTGTTAACCTATACCTATATATATACAGCCAGTGCGTAAGGTATTATCCAGTTCCTGTAGTGTGTCTGAAGCCAGTTTCTTTTTAGACTAGAAAACGTAACTAGGTGTCTTATTACGGATATACGTAGTGAAATGATAATGGCTGTAGCATCCATTGAAAAGTACTGCAGACTTACGTTATTGGATTATTATTAGTAAAAAAAAAAAAGTTCTTGAAAGAAGCTACTCTCGCTGGAGGATGATTCCACGTTTTCTTGCATTGCCCTTGTTAAAAATTTTACAACGAAACTTCCTGGGGCCGTAATGCCAGGGTATATCGGGGTGATTCTATGGCTCTTGCGTAACGGAACTTGTGCATAATTGGCTTAAAATGGAGGTGTCGTAAAACAAGCAATTAACTGACCTGTTCAGGAGACTCGGTGATGAAGGAGTGGCAGTATTGGATGCTGAAGTGTGCCCTGGGCTCTCGCGCCAGGAAGCTGAATTGGGCGTGTTGAGGCTCACAAGTTGCATACGAGATGCGCCTCAGCGCGTGTGCCATCTGCACGCTCTGTAAAAGAGAATTGCATAAGGTAAGGTTAATTAATCACCATCTCACGGAATATACTAACCGAACATCATTGACAATGTATAAGGTTATAATTATAGACACCAGGTAGATAATTACAGTAGTTTCCGATTTAATAAAATATCGCAGGAATGTCTCTCGTACCATGCATGAAGCTTTCGTAATGATATATATATATATATATATATATATATGTGCATATGTAGCCATAAGAAAAAAAAATTCTCTCTTTTTTCACTCCTGAACTAAATTTCTCAAAAGCACGTGGTGACCATAAATTTTCTCCAATGAAATCTCATAGCTGACATGACTCCGCTGCGCTTTTTAGCTTCTTCGCTCTCGTATGACACTTTATCCATTTGGGATGGTCTCACAAAATTCCATACATACGTAATGACGCAGCAAACGGGCGTTGTTGATTAGTATAGATACGTGAAAGCATAACGCGGCATTATATTTCCCTTTGCAGATGGTAAACATTCTTCAAATAAAGTGGCGAAGAACGTTCCCGGCCAGGATAGTAGTGCTCTTATGTATTATCTTGAATTATATCTTATCCCAGCTACTGGATTTCTCCGTTTACTCTTTCTCCGCATCCCAGAGTTTCTTTTATTCCTACCCCAAAGTCCTACCTCACCACGTGCGCTTCTATGTATACACATGTATCTATGCGTATCCGTGAAGTTATACACGCATTTCTTTACCATGCTTCTTCCAGGAGTGCATCATTACGGATAACGGGTTTCCTTCGCCAGGGTAAATAACGTGGGAGAAAGGTTTACGACCTTTTCTCGTATCCTTCAATTCTATTATTTTTTGTTTCAAATATCGAATTGTATCGAAAACTTCCTGCATGAAAAGTCACCGTGATGAAGAATATTTTAGACGTTGTGAATTTGAATGTTGATTAGTTTTGTGATATATGGCCGAGAAACATGCGAGACTAATTTCTCTTTATAGAGAGACTTTTTAGATTAGATTTTTTTTCTTATCTCCGTATAGAAATTCTATTAATTAGTTGTACAATTATCTTGTACTAATTGCATCGCCTCAAAGAAGCTCCGACCGTTAGATAAGGTGATAAAGGTGCAGTAAACGGCATGTAACTGAAGTTATCGTGTATCGTAGGGTCTATGTGGATTATCGATTCTCCCTAAAAGGAATGTCGTAAATAACAGGAAGGGAAAGGAGGAATGAAAGGTTAAAAGAGAAGAATAAAATTCGTGAGTGGAAGGGAGATGCAGAATAAATATGTGTAAGAAGGCGAAGAAAAAAAAAGAAAGCATTACAAAATAGGGGAAGAGGATAAGGAAAGACAGTGAAAGTCAAAAGTTTTCGTGAGAGGATTTCGAATTTCCCGGGATAACGTGGACGACCAATGATATGCGACTTTTTCACTTTTATCAGTTGTGACAACGGATTTGCTTTCCGGACATTGAGCTTTCGCATACGATATGGTTCGATTTTTCTTGTCATTCGATTCAGTAGTTTTATGTCACGAAGCTCAACTCGACGTATTTACGTGCACCCTACAAGAAAGTGGCATCCTCATTAAGCGAACATCACATAAATATCACTTATGTGTATCAGTCGCGCAAGTCACGAGTATCAGGGCTCGTTAGCGTGTGCGGTAAATCTTCGGTAAGTTCAAGCTGACGAGTGTGGGATGGGACCTATGGGCCCTGGGATTAAAACCGGGAGCGGGACTATCGGCTCTAAAATTGGGCAGTCCCCGAATAGACATTTCCTTCTTCGAGCATCGATGAAAAATGAAATTGGATTATTCCAAGTGCGCTGGAGATCAATACGGCGCTGTTATACGCAGGGAAAATAATTTGGCATTAAATCAAATTGATTCTATATACTATATGTAATACAAATCGACTCCAGTAATGAATTAAAGTAATTTGCACAGGTGCCCCGTGTATGGTACATATGTTGAAAATTAAAGGTATTGGCAATGCTTTCCCAATAACTACAGTGCAAATCGCACGTTTTCACGGCATCACGTTTTTGCAACGTGAACGATGATTTACTGTTCACTTACGTGGCAATTATATACAGTATTAACCTGAGCCCAGTTTCGCGGCAGACGCATTAATTTAACGATAGGTTATTAAATGCATTTATAACTTTGTTCGGGTTACGGGGACAAAGTTTCGTGGCGCAATAAAAGTTTCTCCACCTTCGATACTTTCTCGGTGTGGCTTGTCGTTTCCTTGCCGCTCTTATACCTCGTGTAATATACCGGCAGCGACTACCATTTTGACGTGGCACGATTATTCAATAACAAGTTAATTTACGGCGGTTCCATTTGCCTGGAGATTCTGGTGCTTTAGTGTAACTAGAACGAGTATCGGATGATGATTGCCTCTATATCCTCTCGCCAGCAATCATAATGAAGAACCCGTTCCGATTTCTTGCTACTGGGAGAACCAGTAACTCGTTTGGGCATTTTCGTATCGGAAGATAATACAATTTGGTTCGTGAAACCCATCATTAACCGAGATCATCAGAAGCCCCTAAAATGATTTGACGTTACTGGAAGAAGAAACGTATGAGTGCGGCTTTATATTTATATCCATTAATTTGTATCCGCAAATCCATTACGATGTTACGAATAATCCGGAGAATCATATTATCAATGTTGTACAAAGATATTATAAAAACTATTCATTTTTTGTCACGGGTATGACGTGATAAAAGATCGCTTTATATCCCCAAAGAGGATCACGTCTATGGTTTAATATATCAACAGTGATTCATCGTAAAGGAACTTTGCGCAACCCTTGCAAAAAGCGCGATATCACGTTTCGTGGATTAATGTAGTTAGTTTTTTTTTTTCAAAATATCAAACGCAGATTATAACTTACAGGGAATCGCAATGTATTTACAAAAAAATTTTTTTTACCATACCAAGGAATTTTATAGAGAGTAATTACTCACGCAAACAGAGGATAATTCATTGGAATAAATAAAATTTGTAAGTCTTACAGGTCCTAAGAATATTTTTAAAAAAATTGAAGAATTAACTGCCATCTATATTCCTATGTAAGAATAAAGATTCTTTATGGACTACATTCAAGAAGATACATCGTGTTCAGGATAAATTAAGTTAATTTGCTTACCTGGCTGTGCATTCCAGTTTGGAAATACGTATGCCGATTATTTTAAAGGTGAAAAAGTATTCAGGGTAAAAAGCATTTGTTTACTCGGTAACCATGACAGGATATTTTCTTTTACCACAAGACAGCCGTGATCTGTGTATTCACTCGAAGTGGCGACTGTACGTGCGGAAGATATAAACGATGCAGCAACACGACCACCATCAATAACTTCTCCTCGATGCTCTTTCACTCTCTTTCTGCTTCACGTTCTCTCATCTCTTTCACTCCCTTCTTTCTCTTAGCTACTTTCTTTCTCGACCTCCCCTACGTCCCTCTCTGTTTCTCTCTTTCACTCTCTCTCTTTCTCTCTCTCTCTCTATCTTGCTTTACACGAGTCGTTGCATATAGGTAAACTTTCATCCTGGGCGATCAGCGAGCTGCTGGCATCATTTCCCGGCGATGCTTTTTTAAGGTCTTAAATGTTATATCCCTTATCAAAAGTGACTACCAGTCTCCGGGGTGTAATTGAAAAAAATTGCCTGTAAAATTTTCATCCCGGAAATTCAACCTTCTCGGGATTTTAGTGAAAATTTCAGATGAATAATCGACTGTACACTTTGATAAGAAATAATCAGTACGTATTTTCATAACGGGGCCTGTAATCATTCAAACATTAATAAAGCACGGAAAAACAAATGTTCTATTGTGAAAGCAAATAAAAAATGACGTTTAGGATTCCCTGTGAATTTTATGCTGGTTTCATATGGATTTTTCAAAGTTTCACGACTGCCGTCCCGACTACAGCGACTGTGTGATTTTCTGCATTTCGAGTGAATTGAAGAATTTGGGGTGGTATCGCGAAGAAAGAATGTCTCCTATAGAATTTTACTTCAGTGAGCGAGATACGTCAATTTCATATGATCGAATGATGTCTTCAGGTATCTTGAAATTTGGAGACTTGCACACTAACAAGATTTTCCAGACAGACATTGTCTACGGAATGGAATTTTAATTTGAAGATTGCGATATACATAGAACGTCGGAATTTCGTTACGGATCAAAATGTCTGACGGTCATGCTCGTTATAACGTGTACTTTACATTTCCATGAATATAGTCTGAAAAAAAACTGTAGAAGCAAAAGCCGTGACATATTTCGTTATGCTACGCTACGTAAACGAAAAATCTGTGAGTTCAGATCTACCCGCCATACGGGACTGGTTTGTCTTACTAACGAGGGAACTTGTCAGGGCGACTTACTCGTTATAGAAATTGTTTAAGGATAAGAGATGAAATATACGATATTGGCGTACGTAAGACTTGCATTAAAAAATTGGAAAAAAAAGGACTGTACAAAAATAATGTTCAGCTATATCTAAGCGCACAAAAAGATAGGGACCGTGAGAACGTCGAGCCGTAAAATCGCGATAACTCAAAATTCGATGCCTATGCATTAGAAAGGCTTCATTATTTATCATGCTTATTTTGTAGTCTATATACCTACGTATATTGTCCGTTCTATTATATATACCGAAATTTGCATAATGCATGTAGCCTGATGTATCATTATAATCATCAGAATGTCAATGGTTTCGCATCGGTGCGATTTCAATTGCACTCTTCCTCCGTGATGATTATTCGTTGTAATTTGATCGTGCTTCTTTACCGACCTGTTCGTATTCATTGCGTGACAGGCGCTCTTGTACGCTTGTTGCTTTGTAATTTGACGGAATGATCTAAATGATAAAGGATTCACGGATTGATCTCTCTCATCGTTATCATTAGATCTTCAAATATCGTGAGAATCGTGGGGAGAATGAATAGAAATTAAAAAAAAAGAAAATAATTACGTTTCCTGTTACTTCGGTGTTGTATAGCTGTACAGCAAAATACAAAAGTATGAATAGAAGGCCAAGGAAACGTCGATGATTTATAATCAAACTCTAAGAAAAAGTTTTGAATTTTGTAATTTCCTTACGACAGCAGTGAGATACTGATACGCTGTGGAAAAGAGATTTGATCTCTTATAATGGCTTGTCGACGATGGGCAAAGTGACATTTGAATTTCCACATTGTTGCACTTTGCAAACACAGTACGAATGCTGCGTTTGGTATCGATCGGGCTTGGTATTTTATATTGCAAATGTGTTTTGGAAAAGTTTTAAGTCGAACATTAATCTGGATGTATTTTTTCCCCTGTCGTTATTCCCGCTACGTAAATAATAAATTACTTTGAAAAATAAATAAATCCAAAGTCATGGACATCATTTGGGATTTCGACGAATTTTTCACCTACAGTTTTGTAATACTCAAATGGTGTGTAGGATGGAATATTGTCATTTATATAAAACTACTATTGCACATATAATAAAATTAATATATTGCTTATTAAACATCATCCATACTGTTACCTTAATCAAAGCTGAACTCTTGTATTTCTCGCTAATGAATATTCAGTATGCGAAAACTACGTGATATGTATTGTCTAGTTTTACAAGAAAAAAAAAAGAAAAAAATTATTAAAATTCATCCAAAATAAAACAAAGAGAAATAGTTATACCATTGAATCTTTTTATATCTTCTTTACGTATACAGCAGGATGGCATATCTGTGTTTATATGAATTTTCTCTGGAAGCATGAAAATTATACAGGCAGTTTCTTTCGTTATTAATGAAAAAAAAAATACATATATAAATAATTATCAAAGGAATATATTAATGTGTAAGCAAAAGTTCATAATTCAAATCGCTATTTCAAGCTTTTGAGTTTTCTTTACGAAGTGGTGGACAGCTTGCAGAAATTGCAGAAGATGAAGACGCCACCCGGACTCGTCGACGATAAACTCTTCCTTTAACGAAATGCAAATAAATAAATTGCTAACGACGTAACTGCTGTCGGCGAGTAAAAAGGGTTTGCATACTACGGTCGGATGGTGTCTGGATACGCTGGGCCAAGGGGTAGCACAGATCTCATTGGTGGCAAGTTGCAAGATAAACAGCTGCAGACGTGGGTCCAGCCCTGCACTCAAGCTAATGCGCGAGCGTCCGCCTTTTTCTGCAAATTCAAGCATCTCCGGCGTCTGCTGCCCCTAGTTGAACCACCCTCCTGACATACCCCAACTAGCAAATAGATTTCCACACGCCTGTAAACGCACACTTTCTAGTTCACTATATGGGAATCTCGTTCTCTGAGGTTCGAAAGCTCGACAGTTGGAGTTTACATATTTATAGTTGGTAGGGTGAGTTTTATCTAGTTTTCTGGAAGCTTCGAGAGACACTTGGGAAAAAGATTTCTGGAAGACTTGATGAAAATAAATTGCAATGAGAAAAGTGGACTTTAGGGTGTAGTTTGTATCCAAGCTGGCTCTGAGGGCAATGCAAATTGTGCTACAATTCAAATCCCAGTCTACTACAGTACACAGCACAAATAACTACGCAGACTGTAAATAATAAAAAGTATTTCAAGATCCATTTTTTCCCGTCGATTAATAGCATCTAATCACTATCAAAGCTGCAAATTGACCTGATTAATAATGAATAACGATCATGCAGACGCGGTTGGTTTACGAGGATCGTAAAAGACAGAACTGGGAAAAGGATGTTTGAAGGATGAAGATATTTTTTTTATCACCGCCTGTAGATCCCAGTCGACACAGTCTCCTCGTAAAATTTCGATTCTCCAATCTGATGTCTGAAATGGTTTATATTTGTACTCAGCTAAACGCATTGCATCACACAAGATTTATTAACTCTCAGCCAGTGTGAACGAGTCTTTAATTTCAGCAGAGCAAGCTGGCTGGTCTTGACCAAAGTATGAGTGATTAACAGATTAGAGGGTTCTCGCGCGTAATTTCAGGAATTTCAGTCAAGCGGATCTTTCGCAAAAGATAGACCACCACGAGACTGTCGACATAGGGTCAAACCACTGTGCAAAGGCCAATCTTTTCATCCTCCCTTCCGCAGTCGAGAGTACAAAAAAAAAAAAAGTCAGAGAAAAATTCTAGCCAGTCGGGATGAAGGGTTAACGGCGTAGTCACGGAGTCAAACTTGGTTCAGCAGTGCTAAACG
The DNA here is from genome assembly GCA_031762395.1 of Calameuta pygmaea. Lineage (NCBI taxonomy): Eukaryota > Metazoa > Arthropoda > Insecta > Hymenoptera > Cephidae > Calameuta > Calameuta pygmaea. The sequence goes on along the minus strand of JASANN010000036.1, from coordinate 486,472 downwards.
GCTACGTGAACTTGATGAAAGACGGGGATTGATGCTGGCAGAGCCAATGGCCCCTGGTAGCCAAGGGGTGGTTGAGATACGGTCCAGCCGTGAGTGCTGTTCCGTGTATGCACGAGTAAATTCGCAGGTGGAGCGAAGCAAACAAACCCCTCGATCGTCGCGCGGAAGAGAAACCATGGGACCGAGATTTCCCATCATTCGGGTTTGCTCAAACGTTCCTCGTATCCTGGTGTGTTTACCGTGGACTTTTTTTTCTATCATTTATAAAACACCTCAAAAGCAACGCGTAAGCGCGAACCATCCGGTTCCCATAATTTCTATTAGTATCTCGATACTTCGAGGGTGGCTACGTGATGCGAGGCTGCTGTAGGGGATTCCTGTTCCCGTGGGTTTATATTCCCAATGGAGATCCCACATTAATGTCACAGTCGTATTCAGGTTCACGGTCAACGTTATTAATAAGTACGATACTTGGAGATGATAGTATCGATCGAACGTATAAAGTTCCAAGTACAGATTACACAACTGATAACGTGTAATACCTACTTGTATTGCGCGGCTTGACTACCGCATGCTAACAGAAGTTCGCTGAGGTTAGCGATGAGCGTGATCGCCCTGGAATGAGAGTCCTCTTTGGTTGGGTGCATGAAGTCACGTTCTTGCCTAGTAGGATAGGGATTACCCGGCAGGTGATTGTTATTAGGAAAGCTCGACTATGGTTATATGACAAAATTACCCTGAGTTAGCAGCATACGGTCAGCATGTTTACGAGGGTCGCTGATCTAGGAGCGATTTGAGTACGAGATATAAGTCAAGGAGTTCAAATGATTTCCTACTCAATTCTGCAAGAGAATGGCTGACCGTCGATTTTGCGATACCTTGCTACAGTATACAGGGATAGGATCGGTAGTTTGTTAAATCCCATAAAATCTAACCGAGCTCCTCGACTCTGGATACAACGCTCGATATCGTGATCGAACGATTCGATCGGTTTGATTTGGCACGATTCGAAGTTTCCAAGCTAACGCGAATTCTATTTCAGGAGGTTCAAGCTTCAAGGCGAACCCCGCGAATTGGCCTACCATCTATGGGTCCACCAGAGCGAATAATAATGTCTGTTCGAGAAGGGTTTAGAGCTCGTGACCTTACGACCTCGCAAAGGTAATGGACCTTCCTTCCATTCGCGTCGAGTAGGATGCCTGGCAATCAATTACCTTTGTGTGCTCACGTCATCGAATAATAAGCGATATGTTTGCGGTCAGTCAGTCCGAGAGGCTGGACTGGATATGAACATTCTCAAGGGCTTCGGTTCAGAAGACAAGTGTATATATAAGGACGCCATTATTATGGATGAAAGCGACTCGGGATGACATAAAATTTTCAATATGTGGACGTAGCGAAAGTGCAGTTAAAGAGAGAACTCGTGACCAATTAATGCATCCTGGAGAAACTGAGGATTGTCTATCCTATCTTAATAGAGAGGCCACCACGTGTACACGTATATCGGGGAAAGTTCGTAATATTAAAAAAAAGTAAAAAAAATTACGAACTTACGTAGCTGGGTTAGTGAGTGAAATATCAACGACCTTTATAAAAGGTTCAGTACATAACGTGTAAAATCCAGCCGAGTTCAGGAGCGATTGGTTAATTACCAGAGTTGAAGTAGTATAGCGCGTAATTCTTGGCGAATAAAATTATTATGGCTTTCGTGTAAATGCACAGTCTGCCCGAACGTCATGAATGGCGCGAACGTTGTTTAGTCTACGATCCTGAATACACGGCTGCTCGCATTACTGAATTCTTCGTCAGTGACGCGAGGCTAATTACGGATAAAAATACGTCAAGGTTTAAAGTGAATTTAAGAGTAAAAGAAAAACAAGAGCGAAATTCTAATCAGAGCGCGATGCATCTTCGTTAAACATTTCACCAATAGCCGTGAATCATTCCAATGCGAGTACGATGTGTGGGTAGGAACGTAGTAGGTAGTGTTGCATTTTCCATGCTGGGCAACAAGTGGCAGCACCGCAAAAAGGATTCTAATCGAAATGAACGAACGTCAATACGTATAGGTAATATCGTTCGACTTTTATCTGCTACTAGAATGTTTTTTGATAACGTTCCTGGTATCTATAAGTAATTTGATCGTAGTATCAAGTAAGTACGTGAACGCACAGATCGGCTATGATTGTTATGACGACTCTGCTTGTTTTGATCAACCTCAGCTCCTCGATGCTGTTTCTACAATAACTGTGGTCCGAAGTCGTAACCCTCGCTTCGACGCAGTATGGACGCATACGAGTAACGTGAAGTCCTACATGATGGTCCATGGCAATACAAGCTACATTGTTTATCGGAGAGTGAGTTTCACATTCACAGATTGTTCCTGGGTTCTGTTTTGTTTCACTTTGTACCGGATTAACGTCAGGAGCTCGCTCCCTCCTAGCTCAGTAAAATCCTGGAAAAACGTAATTCCCACGTGGGTTATTTCCATCAGCATTTCGAGGCTAACCAATTCTCAGCTTACTGCAGCATCCGACGACATAAGAATCCCTGATGTTTTTCGACTCCCCATAAAGTAAACCTATATCAGGCAAGTCTTAACGAAAGCTTCAATTATCTTAAATAACGTATTACGTATACTTATCATTAGTTTTTATTTAAGAAAAAAAAACGTTCAACACTCAATCAGGTCGAAGTTGAGAAATCCTGTGATCATCGTTCCATTAGCTTTACGGGAGTCTAAGAAACTGTGCAACAAGTTCTCATTACGTTAATCCAAGCTAATTACATTCAACGACGATACCAGGACGACAGTGAATTTTCACTTTATTGGGCAAACGACGAGCATTTAATAACGGCTTATAAAAGCTCGACCGATAGAAGGCCTGGTGACGCTGCTTCGTGATAGCACGACGAATTCGCATTTGTCTTCGTCGTCCTCGCCATTGGCAGCATAATCGCACTCGTAATTAATAGAGACCGTTGAAATCGTACGTTCATCGTAATTGAGGAGTAATTTTGCTGTTCCGTATAAATCACAATCACAATAATCTTCCCGTAATTACGATCAATTACTCTTGGCATCGACGTCACATACCTAACGACTCACCCGATCCCAATTCACTCCCACGTATCCGGTGTACCAAGTACACTTTTTGTTATGAGAGCAGCAGGAGGCTCTTTTTCATCCTGCGACCACCCGGATTACGATAGGCTAGGTATTTCGGTCTTTATCGCTGGCCTCTACGATTCCTACCTTTCCACATGACTCACATATCGACTTTTGTCATACGTCTTTGCGATGCAGACGATAGGTTATGCCTTTGAAAATGTATTTCGAGCTTGTTACGTTTCGTCTGGATAGTCAAAAAAATTCTTGATTACACTTTACCTAACAGGAGCATTAAAAGGTACATTAAAGAAGACTCGTATTTCCTATGTTGGATACTCGAAATAATTTATCCACGACTCGGGGCATTTCGTTGGAGTTATCTACCCTCGTGCATGGCCAGTAAATTGACGAGGGAGCGACCGAGCAACCTGGCTATACCCTGTTTCCGCTTATACTGTATAAGGAAGCTGTTGTCTTGTGTAAGGTGAGCGGATAATAAGCGCACTGACATGAGCATGTCGCCTAGGAAACAACGCTGTACCATTACATGGAAACGTTACAGGACAACAACGCTCCTGGTATAGAGGGGCTTCAGCTCTCGTATCTCGGGTTCAGGTGGATGCACTGACGCGATGGGGATTTACGTGTCGTACAATATATGGCGTAAGGGTGCTAGAGATGCACTTTCATGAAATATGACTTACACACGTCAATAATATGAAGTAGTGAACGACCGTGTATGTTGCGTATACTGGCGTGTGATACCAACTCCTATATCATATTCCCTAGGGAATTATATATGTCAGTGAAATACAAATTAATGTCATCACTCTGGAATAATAATCGTTCAGGTATTTTTGAATTAGTTGAAATTTTATATATATGTACATATAGTACGTAGTCGTTTCATTGGCGAATTTAAATAATTTGTATTTACGGCGTGTAAATAGGAACAATAACTGTATATTACTACTGTTATTGGTTTTGGCAAATTTCGAAATAATTGTGATACTGAATAGATTTTTTACGGATAGGCGGATGGAGGGTGAATCGCGACAAGGGTTGCCACCCCTGGTTCTGATGTACGTTATGTTCAGCTGAAGGACGGTGGCTCGTAAGGATCGGCGAATTTTCCAGGAAGGGCTGTGTAGGACAAGGATTTTCTCAGGTAGAAAATTAAAGCGAAAGCTTACGAAGGGTCCTCGAAATGAAACACTAATTCGGCGGATCGGTGCATCTGTGGATTCTGTTAGCGAGAGTGCTTTTTATGAGCGTAGAAGAAGGAAAAAAAAAGGGTGAATATCTAGGGGGGATAGCATACTGTAGCAAAGTTCGAGTTATATTGCCACGAGAGATGCGGCAAGGATTATGGAATGGCGATTAACGTCCTGGAAGTAATGAGAGAAAAAAGGCCGATCAACGAGCAAATTATTATCATTTTCCTTAAAAGCAAATCGTCTGACTAAATCGGAAGCTCTTGTCTGTACAGAATGACGTTTACGTTCTACTTGCCCAAGTACTAGGTTCTCTTAATACCTTTAAGCTTTCGAAAGTCTCAGCGGAAAGCATCGAGTATATCGGTGACTGGGAATTACGTTATTTACTTGTTCCTAAGACGCGAAAAAGGGAGAAAAAAGAACAAAGTAGTTTCATTTCAAAAATCGAGTTTCCCGCGCCAAGAACCTAACGATACATGGGATAAATTCGCATTTGGCCCTGCTAGCCAGAGTGTGACTTCTAGTGAGGGTACGTGTACGTGGAGAGCAGAGGTGTCCTTTTTGGGACTTTAGACACCATAAAGTAGGGTGATATAATGTCGGAGACACTACTGACAAAGATATGACTCCCACGAGAGCAGAAAAGCTATAAGTGAGTGCTCAGCCGCAGGCTTTCCGATTCAGCTTCTCCTACGTTTACTATCTCTCTCGATCTCTCTTTTTCTGTCTTTCTCCCTCTCACTATATCCAAACTATTTCATAGGAATTTCTATCCGCACCTATTTCCTTCCTAACCACTGATATCCAAACCGACGAGCATCTCCAACCCATAACCCGCTCACTTCGCTCGTTATCCCTTGCGAATACCATAGAAAATCCGCGCTGACACGGCGCACAATTTCCCCAATAGCCGGCACGACGATTTTACCGCAACGATCACAAATCGAAAACTCACACCATCTGAGATAACGCGAGAGCAATCTTAGAAAACGGGTGATGCTGTAAAGGATGCTGCGAGTGTTAGGGTCTTAAGTTTTGGGATTCATATTGAGATATGTCAATGGTATGGAACGAGTGTCTCTTGTGTGTCCGAATAACAAATGCGAGAATTGCTGGAGGAAGGCGAGTAAAAGAAATGTAAATTATTGAAAGTGCGAAAATGTCAGGAGTGATAAGGAATTGAACGAATGAGGAGATAAAAGGTGTATGATTGTGCTTGTATCTGAGGAAGAAAGGATAAGAAAGTTGAGTAGGGAAGAAAGGTTAGGATTGATTCGACTTACGAAATGAAATAGAGTAAAAATATATGTGAAATTGGAGCGGTGGTTATTTTTTTAATTATTCTGTTGCATCAAAGTCGGGAAACAGATGCATAGGGATGCAGCGGATAACAGAGAAATATGAAAGCAAATAGTATAGTTAAAAATTATTCCAAAAAATATTTGATTTGATGTATGTACGCGAATCAAAAGTAAACAGTAATAGCTGCTATATTCGCATCATACAGGTTCATATTGATTTTTGCAAAATTTTCAACGTTAATAACTATACATATACCATACGTCGTGTCATTTTACTCGTGTAATCGCAGAGATTGCCCGTTTTTCAATGAATCGACCAAAAAATACGACAGACGTGAAAAAGCAACGAGTTACCAGGTGCTCGGGGGGATCAACGATGGGAAAATGCTTTCAAAAGATTATCGCGAACGACATGATTTTCCAGCGAGTGCATTTTTACGTTACGCATTTTTTTATTAGCAGCGAAATATATATATATATACATACATATATATTGTAACGTATTTTGTTAACTCGACACCGATAACGAAAATCCGTGAACTAACTTACGTCACCTTCGGCCGTCTAGCCTTCGTCCATGCATCCGCATGCCAGGCGAACGTCAGCCAATTTTTTTTCACCGGGAACTGACGAGCCGGTATGACCTGGGAGTTCAGATAGAAAAGTCTCAACTCCGCCAAAACGAGAGCCCTGACGGAACCTATCAGAAAGGACGATAGCTTAACGGGGATTCTGTCGATTTTTAGGGACGCATGTAATCGATAAACGCAACCGTAGGTGCTGATCTTTGGGGCCGCGTAAAATCAGCAAACGCAACTGGATGCACGAACGAGAACAAACGCTATATGTATTAAATATATTTTATTTCATATATTCATAATTTATTACATATATTCATTACGATACACACTATATGTATCATCGAAGATTCTTTGTCTGTCAAAAATACAAAGTAATTACCATATTCCAAAAACATTTGATTTATTTTTTTTAAAAGATTTTTCAAGCTTTCCTTACAAGTAGGTACCAATTCTATTTCTCTGATTCTGTTTCGAGGTAGCCGCAAGCGCTTTAGTAACAGGGGTTTGTTATTGTAAACGTATTTAGAGATATGTATACCACGAGTATATTTGGTTATAAGCAGCAGTCGGAACAACGTGCGCATTAGGAATCGAGGAGACATTACTCAAGGGTACATTAAAGGGTGACTGAAGAAGGAGGGAAGGGCTTACGAGGGTGGTACTATAAGGGGTTGCAGTTTCTGTTACCGCGAGTCACATCGTATGGCAGATACACGCGCATAAAGGCACGTACCAAGTATGTACAACCATACGTCACAACTGTGTATGGTATAACCGACAGGGTCTTCCCAGTCTCAAAAATGTTAAGTTCTTAGAGTTTCGTTCTCGAGGAGTGAAAGCTGATGGGATCGACATAAAGTCGAAGGGTTGCGAAAAGAGTCAAGAAGGCGCAGGGTCGGAGGGAACCTGCTTAAGTGAAGCCAAATTTTCCGCGTTCTTGATCCTCGAGAGTTCATAATTCTCGTGACACTTTATGCGATTTGCTTCCTTTAAACCAGCCGCTGTGAGGTGAGTCTTTTGATGTGAACGAAGGGTGTAAGGGGTAGTCGAGTATATCCACGAAGTAAGGCTTATTGCGGGGTAATTTCGTTAAATGTCATTTTAAATGTGCGCCATTTTGATAGCGATAGTTCACGTCACTCGCAGGAAAAAATTGTCATAGCTTTACGTTGTCATATTTCAGATATGAATTTAAGAGAATATTATATTTTCGACAGCCCTTGATGCAGTGGGCATCCGTACTGTATCTATTGTACATACTGTAACGTATTTTTTTCTTAACCCGATACCGATAGCAAAATTCGAGAACGACAGTCTGCGAGAACCAACCTACGTTA
>JASANN010000036.1:450214-478824 GCA_031762395.1 Calameuta pygmaea | reverse complement strand
AGGTATACACATGTTGCATGATAAAATTTCAATAATTCTGTTCCATTTCCAGAAAGTCGGCTCGATAGCTTGATCAGATAGGTGAGTGAAACAATATTCTAATTTATGAAGGTGAAAATTCAGGATCCTAAACTTATGATGAGTAATAAACAAGACTGTTGTGAATACATGTTTATCAGAATTCATTGTTACTTCGCTTTATTCATAATCATCGACGCACTTGGATTTCAATAAACAGGAGTAATGAGATTCTCTGGCATTGTAACGAGTGATGATGGCCAATCACGAGTGTAAATTTAATCCTATTGTAAAGTTCGTGTAATGAAGCTCAGAGAAAAGGAATTAAAAAAAGAAAGAGAACAGTACATTTTGTATATATAATGTGAAAGAGAAATTTTAGCAGGTGTCTATTTTTTAATGAGATTCAACTTCCGGCTGAGAATAATATGATCGTGTTTATATGAAATTTGTCTGACGCTTGCATACACACACATACACACATGTGTGTATACCATATGTATATCTGAAAAATTGAATGAGGTTTCCCCTCCCTCTCGAGCCCTGCTTAAATTTCAAACTATCATCTACCTATCTACACGGAATAAAAATATTTATCAGGCACCGGCTGAATTCCACGAAACGTAGAATTTCCAATGGAGAAAAAAAAAAAAAACGTAACCCGTGACGATTTTCCGCATGGACCACAAAAATTTGTGGTTGCCACCGCAAAACTTTTACTGGCAAACGACAATGAGGAAAACCCACGAAGCGTGGTTATCGCGGTAGCAATGTAATTATTGCGTTCCCTTGTTTCCCGGAAAATTGTTTCCGAATCGTAATTACGTATTTCATCAAATTTTGTCGTCCAATTATGTAACAGATGCCAACGCACGCGTCAGCTCATTAACAAAATTTACGTCTCTCCTCGTGTTCAAATTTACCAATAGAATTTAAGCTACTTTGACTTTCACTCAAAATAGAATCGATAATCAGCAATTATTTACGATTTAGCAACATTACAAAATATCAGTACCCAATCAGATAAAAAAATTATTTTTTTTTAATTTTTCCAACCGGATACATCGCAATGTCTGTCATCCGGTACACAATTCAATAGCTATAAAATTATCACTAACCTATTACCAAAATCCTAGGATCATAATGAGAAAAGCCAAACTGTTAATGCTCTGAGATAGTCTCTCTGAAAAAAACCCAACTAAAGATGATCTCCTTTTAGGTTCGATCTTCAGGAACCTGTATACGAGGATTAACAATCTTCTGAAAGTGGACAATAACCACCCCGAATAAGGGTTGGAGCTTTGTCGCTAAGAGGGTGCGTGTAGTATCTACCACCTAGCTGACAGAGGTGCAGAGGAATAGGCAAGGTACGAGTGAAAGAAACTGAAAGGGCGCTCGGGATACGAACGTGCTTTGTAACATTTTTCTATTGTCGGCCAAGGGATTACAAACGCCGAGTACGGATTTCCCTTCAGACTCATCCTTTGGTTTCGGCCATTCAGAGCCACGTATTTCTACCGTCTGCTGCTATCGCTTCCCCATTTCGTTCGTTCCCGGTTCATAGCTTCAGCCATATAAGTTTCTTCTGATTGTATTTCATTATGGCAGTATATATATATAGTCTCTAAATGACAGGAAGATACAAGGAGTATACTATATCTATATTCTTCTATCGTCACCGGCTCCCTATTAAACAGGGGGCTGTGATGGACGGTGCACGGAATACGCTAATGCCTAAAGACGCCAGTATGTGGGTCAATATATTGACTATGGAGCACAAGTATGTGTTAATTACGTAACCGGTTCATTACTCGTACGCTTCGTAAAAGTTAGGTATATGTATAAATGAACATTGTTCATGATATTATTGGAATTCAAATATTGAAAAGTATTGGCACTTCCTCATAAAGAATCATTCATATTTGTCAGCTTTTTTTATACGTCTACTGCAGTTGGTAACAATGGCAAATTGCAATTCCATCCACGTTTTGGTCCATTGCAGCTTCTACGTATGTCAACGAGAGGGAGGTTTCCAGCCGTATTTTTTGTTCATCTTACACAAAACGCGAAACAAACCAGTACCTTTTGCGAGCACGTACAGGGAGAGTTGTTTGCTAGCCTATATTGCTGAACTACAACTGGCATTTTGGGTAGCTGAAAGAAAAGAAGACGAGTGTCTTTGCTTCCTTTTTTCATTTGTTTTCTTTCTCATTCTAAAACTAGTTATTTATCTATTTCGGTTCGCCGAGTGGAAAGGAACGAGTTGAAGAACCCTTTTAGAAATCGATTCTTTAGATACGGTTTATTGGTAGACGGGATAAGTGTTTTTATACTACAATATTGTTACAGGAAATTCTGTACCCAAGGGTTCAATGAACATCGACAGTGATTCTCGCTGATTTTCATGAAAATGTTTTACTAGGCAAAAATTCTATAAGTTTATAATGTACCATTGCCACTGCTAAAGCTAATGTAAATTAAAGGGAAAGTATCAGCGATAGAAGAGATAATAAATGTAGCCAACAGAAGTTTAACGGGGTGAAGATAACTGCGTTGCAGAAATAATTCATTAGATTCCGTTGTGCCTGGATAGGATTTATCTCACTCGTGAGACAGCTCTACCGAAGGAGGTACAGAGAGGACCAATCGGCAACGAGTTCTGTGGAGCATTAAGGGTTCCCAGATTTGCATGATGAATATTTTAACTGTATAGAGCAAGTATTCGCTCGCTCGTTCATCCCTTGTACCGAAATCAGGACTGTTTCCTAGCGATAAAGAGACGAATTGATTAAAGTATCATCTGACTGATCATCATCCCACCTTTTAGGTTTATGCCAGGTATTCACCTTATCACGGAACGAGAATAACCTCCCGTCGAGATTAACGTTTAATCGATTTCATTTTATATGACGGTGAGATTAAACGATAATATCGTGGGAATCGAGCTCCCGGAATAAAGGCACAGTCAGTCGTCTTGTGCAGCGGTGAACCATTCATCGAAACGATCAATCGAGATAATTAACTTTCTTTCATTTTTTTCCCTCTACCTTTTCGTCCATCTCACTATACTTCTATATAAATGGATATCTTCAAGTTCTCGGAGCAACGTCGAAAGGACCAGGATGAAGGGGTTGTATACGTGGCTACGCAGGAAACGGCTCCGATAAAAACCAGTCGAGACAGTAGCTCAGAGAATCTCGCTCCCCGAAAGCTTTTCCCGAGCGGAAAAAAAAGAGCGCTGGATTGGCGCTCGCCAATCCCTGGAATCTTCCAGCGCTCTTACCCCTGGCGCTTTTCCGGTAAGCTTTGTGAAATCGGGAGGACCGCGTTGCGTGGCGAGATTGAAAAATTGTAATAAAAAAAGGATTGGCCTATGACAATAAGGGCAAAAAGCGGTGTATGGCGTTGAATGAATTTACTTTACGACAGAGTTGCGTTAAGGGCGTGGGTGAAAAAAAGACTATCTTCCTAGTGCGCAAGATCACACGTCCTACCCTTGTTTACTTTTGAAAATTTTGAAATTTCGAATGGAAGGCTTCTTACGAAATCGCGTCAGATCATCCCCTTTCATCTTTCTCGAAGCCGAAGTATAAAGTATTCTGGGAAGAGAAAGGTTTAAGTTACTCTTCGCCTCTGAAGTCTGTCTCTCTTGAGACGAGGTGAAAGAGGAACGATTTTTAGCTGCGGGGTAAAAAGTCGAGAATGTCGAAAAATTCATTGTCACTCAGACGAGACGTATACGGTGCGGGACTCTCATGAGACTTTCTCAAACTCGAATTTCGATTCGCTCGACTTGGAACATCTGCATATAAATGTCTGGACCTACGGCAGAGCCATTGGCTCAGGGAGATGAAATGAACAGGGCCGATCTCCAGCCTGGCTGGAAGCTCCTTTAAATCCTGGAGGTTTCCCGTTGGCTTTGGACTTCCAAACGGATCTCATGGTGAATATCACCACAGTTTATATCGCTTAATGATTTCAGTTTTCGGACAACTACACGAATTAAGTAATCGTTATTATGGAGATTATTGGAGGATATAGTCTGACATATATTTCATTAGGGTTGTCAATTCTGCCAAGAATTTTATTTCAAAAATCCTGTATACGTTAGATATACCGTTTTGATATAACAATGATTGAACGAAATAACAAAGGTGGAATGCGTTGAGAAATTTCATGAGACAAAATACGCGATACTACATATAGATGAAGAAATGAGACTGAATGCCATTGGATATTAGTGACGTATTTCAAATAATCAATATCTCAACATTCCGTATTTAAAGGCATCTCGCGTATTATAAAGAGAACTCATATCTCTGTCTCTCTTTCTCTCCCTTACATTTCTCCTATTTCGCTCCACGTTCATCGCCCTGGCTTTATTCCATCCTCCATCTATAAGCCGCGCATACAACGGAGCATCCTAATCGCTCTCCCGCATCTCCAGAATACGAGGCGTGTTCCTGGCATCCCGGTAAGGGTGAGTTACCCTTCGTGACCTTCGGTATCCAAGGATCAACGGAAGGACTTGTCTGTCTCGCGATCCACCCTTTTCGCGAATATATGATGGGAATTCTGGGAATTCTCGGTATCCCATTCTCAGAAGCTGCATATCCTTGCGGGTTCATATCAGCTGGTAGCCTTCACACTTTTCCTTTACAATTTCATATACCCATATAAAATTTGATATCTATGAAAACGATGCATTGGATATCCCTTAAGGATAAACGGATTTTGAATCTATGGATACTCGAGGATTCGTCGAAGTTCAAGTATGCGTGCATATGAATGTATATTTTCAGGTTGCTGGATTTGCATTGAATAGCTTGTATATGCCGGTGCACTAGGTGGCTATGGAAATTTTATTAATTTTAGAATTTCTAGATTCGTATATAATTTGCTCGTGGAAAGTCATCGTGCCGGTATCAATATTTTATAGATATTCAAAGTGATATTTGATATTGTATTATATATTTAATGTGATTTGGTTTATGGTCAACCAAAATATTTTTTATCCTTGGCGAGTGTATCAATATTGTGAGAGAACCGTGCACGGATTTACTAGAATTCTCGTCATTCTCGGGTGGTAAATTCTCGCCTCTAATATATGACGGTTACCTATCAATTTTGCGAAACGCATAACGGGAACGGTCTGACCCCATCGCATTGGATTTATGGAGACTCCAAGTATGTCAATTATAGAAATGTCAAGTTGAAATACATCGGTCATAACAATAACTTTACCATAGCTGCGTATGGGGCTTTCAAAGGATCCTATTCCTCCGTCGATCAACAAGACGAATAAAAGCACAAAATCAGTTTTGAAGCGAATAAAATATATACCAAATAAAAGGAAATTCTTGTTTGTCGCAAAATACAGAAAAAACAAATTAGTATCGTTAAATTTTCATTGATAAGACTGCATTTTGCTGTCAAATAAAATGCATTATCGTGGAAGAAAAAAAGGATAGATATTACAATTTTTTTGCAAAATTCGATGCCTAATTAGTACAAGTATAATTTTTGAAATGTTCTCAAGAGATAACGTGTCAGACCTATGAAAATCAATATCCACTTGCAGACCGAGTGCAATGGAAGATCCAGAAGGGTTGCTAAATGGAAGGCGGTTTAGGGGTTGAAGGACGATCGGAAGTGCCCAACCAGTCTTAGGGCAGAAAAGGTGGTCTCCACTCTGCTTCAAGAGCGGATTGATGGTTTTCATTGTTCACTTGGATAGGCGGACTTTGCTCAACCGCACCGAAGTATGGTGAAACCCGCAATCAACCCTGGTAAATGTGCCCCGAAGGGGCGCCCTTAACGTCACAACCATCCCTAGCTGCAATTCGTTCGAGATTGTTCCAAAGACAATAACAAACTAAGTATAAATGATATTTCACCCTGATAATATACTCGTAAAATTACAAAAATTTTTCTAGAAATATATTCAATATTCAAAAATCAATAGAAACACACTTTTTCGCATCTTCGCGAAATAAGCATCCTCTTGAGAATAGGCTGTTGTATGATCTACTAGCTGTTTTTCATATTTCAAAAAAAAATCCCTATCCCTGTCTCGCAATACGGCAATTTCCAACGGAGTAAGGGCCCTTTGGAGGCTGAATGATGAAAGAAGAAAAAAGAAGCAAAGAAAATGTCAGGCAACTCTAATCGATGCAGGGCCATATATTATACATTTATCTGATTGTGGCTCTATAAAGTGGGATTATAACTTATCTAAACAGGGAGAAACGACGAGTCCGCTAACGCAATTGAGTTTTCTTTCATCCTCCCCACCCCTCTTTCTCTGGCAACGAAAACTGTAAGTATATATCGAATATTTGTAGAGGTCTCGAGCCATCCTCGAGAAAACAGGAACATTTATCAGGATCGTGCCGATAAAATAAATAGACGCGTGGTAGAGTGACATTTTAATTATAAGAACGGTGATGTATGTCTATGAAACGCAGTCAGTGAGGCTGCCCTTCTCCGACCAAGGGTGAAAGGGATACCGACCTAATGTCCCTATACACGTCTGGTACTCATATGTGGATAGCAATGTCTACCGAACCGAACAACCCTGGGCTTTACCAAACCTTATTAGATTTGTCGTTGCGATCGTCATTTCAGATAAATCATTCGACTTAAACCGATAATTCAAAGTATCCGATCCGATACTTATATCGCGGTGCCAGGAACAGACGGTAAAGAAACTTCCATCTTTTACCGTCCGACTTCCTTTTTATATTTGGACAATGCAATTTTGACTTCGACATAAATTCGATAAGATTTCTCAAGACGAATCTCATACGGTTCGGTCTATGGTTGCTGATGTGATTCTTTGGCCAGTCGACGACAATGATAACAACGACAAGCAACAATTTGCTCTGGTATTTATTGCGAGCTATAAAGACGGCTGGAAGCCTGTTATGCTTGTATTCAGAAGAGAGATAAATGCCCGTCACATATCACGGGGGTTAGCAAAAAAAGGAGGAGCACGTGGATTACGCTTTGGAGATCGATAGAGCTATGCCAACACACGCCTATGAGGGCACCGCTACGAACAGGGTAAATATATATATATATATATACCATGCGTTTATAGGGTTAGTACGTATTTTGGCTGGCGAGGGCCCTCCGGACGAGAAGGAGAAAAAGGTACAGGAAGCTGTGAAGGGATTAGTGGATTAGCAGACTCGCGGACAGCTTCAGGTCATCCGTGCTTCTAATTAATTAATCATAGGAATCTGAACGTGGGGTTGGCCGAGGACCCTCTGTATAAACGGCCTTTTTGTTACAGAGCCGAAGGGGAAATTTTGAAATTTGAAATAACTCACGAAAAATAATATTATACTTTGGTATATAGGTACAATACGCACAATACGAATTTCCGCCTTGAGGGTAAACACTGCAAAGCAGATAATTGAAAAAATGAAAAAAATCATCTCAAGGTGCGAAAAGTCTCTTTTGGATTTTTTTTTCTGTTTCTGCATTCTTTCGCGGAAAAGACTGTCTCCAGGAAATCAATATGAAGACGGTTCTATTCTTGATGGCAGGTAAATGCTATTCCTACACCCCCTAGCCTATTTCAAAACCAACCTCGAATCCTTTCCGTCTGTAGCTGGAAAGGGGTTGAAAAGCTTTCAAATGCAAATCTGTCATTCCCTCGAAATACGCAAAGTCCACCGAGATGGCTTTATTTGGCAAGCGTAGAAAATCGCGCGATAGAAACGACAGGAAAGCCTATTGACGTTGGCCGGTGACGTCGATAGAGCCGGAAAACCAGCGTTGCTGACATTTCGTGGAATACTGTAGGATTTCAAGGAATACGCAAGGATGCGCATATATGATTTTTTCAAAATGGAAAAAAACAATCATTTTTATGATCGATTGGAATAACTCGATATTTCATTAGGACGTTCGATTGTGAAGCATCGGCGAAATCAATATGCAATGCCAGATGTCCTCGTTATCGCAACGATTATTTCTCGTTAACCGGTTTAAACTCTGTACTATTGCCAAAGACAAACGACGGATTAAACTCATCCTGTCATTCAGAGATTTAAGAATCTGAATATTATAGTATGGCAGGCTTCATTATCAATGCGATATATGACACTGGAATCTCAATCTATTTTCATCCCGAATAACACACAGGGAGTAATAAAATGGAAGCTGGAGTGGAATTGCGAACTAGAACTCGACGAATCGCTTTTTACACACATTTTATACAGATACTTCAGATTTTTTCCGATTCGATGACATTTGTTATGTGGAATTACGATTATGACAGGAACGAGGGTTGACAAAAAAATGGACCTTCCCTATTGTCAGTTGAATTCGATTCTACTACGTTTGCCCTTTTTTCCGCTCAGGATTCTCCTACTGGAGTATGGGATTACCACAATTTGCGAAAAATAACGTTCTACTCGTTCTCGAAAGGTTACGCGATTCGTAAGGAATTTTTTTTGCAATTCTTTCTACGTTTTGTAACAACTTTTTAAAATTTTTTCCACCTCACTATTGACATTGATATCTATACTCCGATATCTACAGGAAATACGTCATAAGATTTTTGAATACACGAAGAGCCAGGAAGATTTTTTGAAAATGACATATGACCAACAGAATACTTGCCTTAACTGAAGTGATTTTCAAGGAAAGGAACGTACGTCATTCAAAAGACTGGCCCTACCCTCGCAATGGCTCAGGAACCCCGGATATGATAGCACATCGTACCCTACACCCTTAGGTATAAGGGTGGAAACCAAAGCACCCAGCTTTTAACTTATAAATCACCCTTCGCTTAACCCCATGTCCCGTAATATTTCATATTTTTATTTACGCCATCTTTTTAGCTCTGATTCGTTTCAATATGTCGGAAGTTATGCACGTGGGGTGAGAGTCTTCGCCATTCACTTTTTACGCTGGCACTTTCCGCCGCATATTTACCTACGGCAGCCATGTTAACTAAAGTCTGAAGTACTTATCCATACTTATGACGTAAGCACATATCTATATGCATATATATATATATAGATACACATATATATGAATCAAAGGAGTGCTGACTCTTAGCAGACTTTTAAGTCCACCAAATACATACAGCCAATCCGTATGCTGCTTATGGAAATGGGACCTAATAATTTTCCATTTTCCTCTCCAAGCCCGCAAAAGGTCAATGACTTTTGGAGGGTCCTTGAATGCATCTGGATATAAGAAAAATTCGAAGCAGTGACGTCATGTATTCTTGTTAGCTGCATATAACCGCAAGCGACTTAAAAATATGAAGAAAAAGAAAAACATAGCCTTCGAGCTTTTTTCTAGTGTCTGAAGACTTCAACCCTCATATGCATGCACCTTCCTGAAAGAAGAACATAGATAAAGTACAGTGCTGCGCTGGCACATAGTAAAGTATACGCGAAAAAATAGAGACAAAACAATAAGATAGAGGGCACAACTATCCATACATATTTATTTCTAAACAATAAATCTCCAAAGACTCGGGCTCTTCGTCATGCCATTATAACGTCTCAAAGGTTTCACAAGAAATCCGTCACGGACTATTCCTTCACAAAATTTCCAAATGACACAGACCGTGGACATATTCTTTTTCCCTGACCCGTCACTCTCGGCATCCCATCGCATCCAATAAAATTATAGAACGACCAGGGTTAAAAGTGAAAACATCAATAGAATCCTTCCATCCATCATCCCCCGTTCGACTGCATATAGGCTGATCCATAATACCAAAGGCGAAAATCATCGAACAAGGGTATGACGACGATCAAGCGTTACACCAAGCGGGTATAATAGGCAAAATATCTCGAGGGTGAAGGATCAGGTGCCTATGGAGATAATGTCAATTTCCAAGCAGAGTCCACCAACTGGAAAACAATTGAGAGGGAAGAGAGACACCCTCTAAAGTTTCATTTCCAAGAGCTCGTTGAACTGAGCCGAACCTCGCGTGACGGGGGTTCGATACGATAAGCACGTAACGTATCCAAAATTATATTCAAGATGAAAAGACTACTTGTAAATAATCCTAGGGTTTGGTTAAGGTGGAGGGGCGGGATCGAAGATTTTCAGACAAGATACAGTCCTCCAGAGACTTTCGGTATATTTTAAACGGAACGATACTCCTTTGCAAGAGATCACCGCCGACTGGTGTCCACTTCGGTGCCGTCGACACTCTACGAAATACGACTTGGGTCTGCGTTGCAAGAAACGTTTCAGGACTGTGGGGAGGATTGGCGTAAAGGGGATCAGGGTGAAGAGCATCCTCGTAGCTAAGTGTTAGGGACGGGTCGTGTCGACTCTTTTTTGTTAGCATAGGCTGTTCTTCATAGGGCTGCTAAGCGCACTCCATTGTCAGAGTCAGGCTGGAGAGGCAATTTTTTTTTTTCACGTTTTTACACTCTGCCATTGCACGAGGAACGCACTTGTTTTTGCTTTGTGTATATAGATAGAATTGTATATAATATACGTAGTGAAATAGATTGGTAGTCTGGATACTGCAACTTCAGCGCATATGACGTAGATCCTATTGAGGTCGGAGATTTATTTCATGTGCAAGGATTCGACTATGGTCATGACCACTTTCACTTATTGCCCTTGAAAACGGAATTTCTTAGCGAGAGGCTTTTATTACTTCTATATACATGGTATGGATGTTGTAAAATTTTGTAGGAGTGAAAGTTTATTATCTCGAGGAGACACGAGAAAGACCCAGGTCTACGAGGTTCGAAATAACGCATCTAAGTGTTTTTCGAGATTACGTGGAAGAGGACCACTTTGCGTCAGGATCCGACGGAGCTGAGCTGCAATCTGTCTTCATTTGAATACTTCGTGTCTCCGTGCCCTAGACAGCGGGGCAAGACGATGAGAAAGCGTGAATGAAGAGGAATGAAATTTTCTCAAGTTATAATAAAAGCGTCGGGGGACCCCCTGTTCACCTGCACTGATTTGCACGATGGTTCTCCATCATTCAGGACGTCGCGATGCACGGATAGGTACATATGTTAACCTAATTTACTTTCACGTCGACGCTAAGAGTGACGATGCTGGAAGGACGACCTCGCCATCTGGACTCTAAACTGGTCTAATTTGAGTTTCGCTCAGCGGAATGGAATTTTGATGATTTAGCGTTAGAGGAGTTTCGTTGAGGACGTCGTCGACGTCGTTGTCCTATAGATACGTGGAAGAGCACGTGCTTCGGAAACGAGATTACTCAAAGGCTGGAGCCCCTGTGTTGTCGGTTTTAGTTACAGGGGGGGGGGGAGTGGGTGGGGAGGACGTCGTCGAGGAAGACGCCGGGAATAGAAACCCCTTGGAATCGGTGGGAAAATTGCAGGCGGCATGCAATAAGAAACATAGTGCCGCCATAGTGTACATGGAAGATGGGTGAGAGGAGGTGAAATGGGATATATAAGAAATAGGATAAACCGTTTGAATTGTCAAGGATACGTCGCGACGCGTCGTCTCGTATTTGTGTGTCTTTAGAAAAAGAAGCTGGCGTCGAGATGAGCAGCTACTTGCCAAGGAAGAGGATTGACTCGAGGCTGAAGTTTCGCAATGGGCATAATGTGAAACCGAGCATAAAGCTTGATCTCATTGCTTTCAATAAGGCGGTCTTCCCCCCTTCCCTGGTATACAGGGAGAAATATTATAGGACGCGAGCGCCGTCGCCCATAGAAACCGTTAAATTATCGAAAAATCTAAATCTCTCAGAATCTTGCACTTCTGCTGAAAATTTAATTGTTTTTTCATTGTTTAATTTTTCTTATTCTCGAAGCGGTGGTCCTCGAGGCGGCTTCCCTTTAGACTGAGGGATTTACTTGTCTTTGGGAATAGAAAGTACCATCTCGCGCCCCTTACTTGAACTGCTATCATTGAGTCACCCCTGTAAGGGAAACGAGAAGTCGGGGCAGGGAGAGGGAGAGAGAGAGAGAGAGAGAGAGAAAGAGAGAGAGGGGAGAGACTGGAAACTGCATACAGCAACCCTCGTCACCTTTTTCCTCCAGCATTGCCGTTCATTTTTCTTCTTCTCATTTATCGCAAGGATCGCCCGTCAGCGATGATCCACTCGTCCCCTGAACTTCCGTTAAACATCGTATCCGAAAGGTTACGCACTCTGGATCTCTCACCCTCTATCCACGAGGGTGAACCTCCCCATTGAAGGAGGGTAAAGTCGATAAGTTCTCGAAAGGATTCATCGCTGAATCCTTGAACGAAGAAAAGTTAGATGGAAGTGAAGTGGATGGTCCTCGGGATGAACTCGTTTCAATTAACATTTTAATCGAAGAGACTGCGAGAAAATGCTTTAGAGGGGGTTGGAATCAATCGGTTCTATACTATAGGGGATGCAGACACGGACATTGGGATAATGCATGGTGTCGGGAGGCAGTTACAATAGATCTAGACTTACAGCCCCTTTCGATGCCAATCGCTTTAATGCTGGTACCACACGCATTGCAATAGGGGTTGTTTTACTGCTCTACCCCCCCCCCCTCCCTCCCCATACCCCGTCAACCTCGTTTCTTTCATTCTTTCTCATTCAGGTTTCTCACTGTCTTTTACTTTCTTCCTATCTATAGTCAACTGAGAAATGTAACATCAGACATTCCATACTCTCAACTAAGACACACCCACTTGCAGACGATTTATTATTTTCCTGAAACGGGCTGAGCCGTTTAATGAAAACTTCCCTTGGTAGAAGGAACAGACAGTACGAACACGTTTCCGGTTGCCACACTTCTCTTGTGCCATGGAACGGAAGTGGACGACGTTTTTCGTACGTCTGCCGATCGTATCTTCACCTGCCAGTGGTACGAATGTCATAAATTAACCAGACGCAGTCATACAACTTCGATATTACTCTATATTTAGCGGCCATACATGATGATTAGTTTTCATAAAACAGGTAATATTAAAATGCACGATAAATATAAATATTAATTTTCTGTTAAGCTTCGTAAAATATTACTCCAATACACTAATTATTAATTATTAAGTTTAGAGTACGGTCCGTAATATGGCGAGCTCTATCGTTTATGCGCGTCTCTCGCTAGATACGCCAATTATAACGTGTAATTAATTATTACGTTAATTAACGTGTTTGCTTTCTAATTCTATACGGAGGATCAAAGAGGATTCACATTTTTTTGTTTATTCAAGCATAACATTGGCGATACGTTATTATTACTCAATAGAAATAGCAATTTCCTCAAGATTCATATAAAATATATATAGCGATGATTTTTCAAATTCTAAACTTCTCGGCTATCTGACAATTCCATAAATGACCATCATTAACAGTCACCTTCAGCAAAGAGGGTTAGCATTCTAATACACAATACGACATTTCGTAGAATGCGTAGTTTGATCGAAGCACCGGAAAAACTCTAACGACGGCATTGTAAACTCGTTCACGTTCCGCCCTATAGATCCAAGCCCCTATAATTGAACTGGTATAGGTGCACACCTAGCAGCAGGGTGTGCGTGTTTTTTCACTCAGTTCTCTTTGCTAGTGGAAAAAGCCCGTTGCGCTTCAGGTGTCAGCCGATCGGTGAAATTTTATGTCGGGCGAAATTACGACGGTACCGGGGGTCTTCGAGGTACCCGACCCTTTACGGTTGTTTTTTTCATCCCTACCTTTTTTTTTACAGACAACGAGTAGCCGCTCACCGTGAACAGCACCCTCGCAAAAAGCGATTAGTGTGTGAAAGGCGCGAGTGGAAAAGGTTTCGGATAAAATAGAAAAAGTTTTGAGAGAGCATGAAGTCACCCCCTATGAAGGGTGTGTACAGGGGTAGGTACATGGCTGTATCGTATATCGCGTGTGTTGTTAAAGGCACAGTTTCAATGCCCAGGTGAGTACTTCGTCCCCATAATATCGTTTGATGCTTCCGTTGTCTCGATACGTCTAGGCGGCTTCTAGATATATTTGTTCATGTTCTATGACATCAGGTCCTGTAGGACTTGACTCACGCAACCCCCATAAACACCCATACCGAATTATAGCCTTCGTTCACGGCAGGATATATTTTATTAAGAAGGTTCTCACTATAAATTTCAAACTTTCTTTCTGCGTGGGTTTCAACCTTTTCCATGCTTCAGGTAACAAACTTTCTTTTCAGGTTATACATATCACGAGTCTTCATTAATTCTTCCAAGCGCGCCAAGCACTCGATTTAATAACACATATATAATTATGTATAAAAATATCAAACTACCATTATAATTTCTTAGTAATTAAACTAGCCTTATTAAATATTTCAATCTTCTTTATTAATTTTTTTTTCATGGTAGTCAATATATAACGGGGCTGTATTTTCCTTAAGTTTGTTAAGGCCCTATGGTGGCAAGGGATGAAGGTTCTTCCACCACTGCAACAGTGCAGACCCGATTTTCTAGGTGAGATAAACGGACGTGGTAGCTGAAACAGGAGGGTTAAAAACCCAGAATGAAAAGCAAGAGGGAGCTTTTAAACCCCACTGATCTCAAACCCTCTTGCATAAATGACAGAGGAACCTGCTGAGGTTGTCGCACGGCTATACGTATAGACGGACCACCGTAGACTTTGGTCTGCCATCTTGAACCACTGGCTAAAACCGTTGCGACATAAACATTTCACGAAAAGCCCAATTTAAAGGAGCTTACGAGAGCTCATAACGGTATAAAGAATATTTATGTTAAGAAATTTAAGGATATTTATGCTCCAAATTTGTGTTGGAGGGGTAGTCAGGCATGGGAATTAATGGGCATGGGGGTAGTACTTAAGTATTATTCGTTTGATCTTTCAGAGATCATTTCTTTTTTTCATTTCTAGAATTGTTTTGTTTTCAGCCTCCATCATGCACTTATTCCATTCTTCTACTCCCAACCCTTTTAATTTGCTGCGAAATAACTTCCTGCTGACGACTCGACCGTTATTATATACAGAGCTCATATGGAAAATTGTACAATGGAATATTCAGCGTATTCGTAATGGCTTTGCGTTGGTTTCCTTGGGGACTATGGGCTTTGGGCTATGGAAATGATAACTATGAGAATAATCTTAAATCTTATAAAAGATGCATCAAAGCGTCGAGAACACAGCATAGCCCGTAGCTCATCGTTCAAGACCTTCACTATTTCCAGGACGTCATAGCGCTCATTTACCATATGACTTAATACCGTCTAGTCACGATGCACTATTTGCACACGGTAAAATTTCCAGATTGTAATTCATTGATATACACCATTTTTTGGCAATTTTATATTCACATAAAATGATGCAATTCACTAATGAAGAATACATAATTTTTATGTGCACACGGGATACTATTTTCAGGTCGGGCTAAATCATTGTAACATCGTTTCCATGAAATTTCCGTATCACCGGATCAATCTGACTTACAAAACGGAGATGCAACACACATTGCATAACGAATTTCCAGATCAGTAGAATCGGCGAAAATATTCAAAATAGACAAAAGCTCGTATTTATTGCCAAATTTAATAGTATTATGACCAGAGAAATGCATTTTTACCGATCAAACCAATTGCCGTGACGTATCAAATAAGTTCATATATGCGTTCATACGTTTCAGCTAATACGCTAGGAACGTTTTTTGGTGTTCCGGGTAAAGAGGAAAGCTTACCATTGGTAGATGATAGTAACACCACGTACCACTATGCATAAAAAGATCCCAAACGTTACAAAGGACAGATATAAAAAATAAAAAAAAAAACTATAATCATATCAGTTGATAGCTATAGAATTTATGCGTTAAAATTGCTATAACCATGAGCAATCAAATAGCACCCTTAAGTACATACATAAAACAGTCCCTTGAATCGACTTGCCCTACGTTTAATATCCATTAGATACCAGGTCTAATATATCATCTGCTACAAAGTAAACTACTAAGAACAAATAGGGGTGCGGTAGCAATGATGCAACAGTAAAGACGTAGAACCATCCCCTTCGTTTGCTAAGATTGAATGCACAGGCGAGTGCATGCAGTTTCGTGTTGCTGCCCTGTTTCCACAATGCCAGGAAATAAGAGGGAGAGCATATGTGAATGGGGGTATAGCTACGAGTTCACAATAGAAGTGCCACGCCCGATATCATCGATACCACCCTCGACGTACCCATCCCTTTGATTCCCCTTTTATCTACGCGAACAATTCCCATTTTTCCATTCTCAAGCAATAGCAATGGCAGAAGCCAGTACCCGCGTTGCAAAAGTACGTTCAATACGCATACGTATACATATGTATTTATGGTTGTACCTACATCGTACATTTCCGTCATGCCTCGGGCCATAGTTATTCTCGTATATTTCGCGCATTTACGCTAACAATGAAACGTTTAACGAACTCGTGCGCGATTCCGCTGCGATCCTTAAAGACTGGCATTGTACAGGGAAAACCGCAAGCGTTGCTATTCAATGGGCTAGAAATTTCGAGATTCTTTTTTTAACCTTTAAACTAGATAGATACGTAGCTATGCATTTATATGCACTATATATGCATAAGTACGTACTGTCATTTTCTTTCTCAGTGTATGTAATATTACACAGCTACCAGTTTAGACGTAGTTATCGTACCCACGCGAAACGTAATATCGTGAAACAGTAATGCTAGTGCATTAAAACAGGCAAAAGTATGATTTGCTTCAATTTTCTTTTACTTATTATTTGAACAGATTCACATGAATTTTACGAAAATGGAACAAGGTCTTTATTTTCATTATACGCGTATAATAAATAAATGAGTTATTATACCTGAAGATAAGACTTGGATATGATGATAGTGAGTCTGCGATTTTACGATGAAAAAAGTAAAATGAAACTTATCCTTTCTCGTGCACGACTGAAAATTGAAGGGAAATACGTCAAGAGTGAGGAAAATGCTCGGCTCGTTGGGGAAGGAGCTTGCAATAATTTTGATTTCACGTAAGCTCCTTGGCGTCTCCCTTCGAGGAAATTGGTTACGCGAGAGCGAAGGATTTCTCAAGGAGGATCAGCAAGCCCGAGGGTTTAAATTAAATTTTCCAAAGAAGACAAGCGAGCAGCTCCCGGTTACAGGACACGCCCGGAAAATCGTAACTGTGGGAAAACTACATTTTCTTTTTAGTGTCTTCCTCATTGATATATATGTACTACGCGATAGTCCGAAAGGACAAATTGCAAGACAGAGAACAATCACAATATGCATGGATCTGAAGCTAGCAGTCAGATCTAGCAGATGAGCCCGATGTACTCAGAGCCGAAGGCCGCGCGGGTTCTCGGATGCTTCACACGTTATTTAAAACGGCGCGTGACATTAACAATAGCAGTCGACCGATCAGGCCGTCGTCAAAAATTCCAAATTAAGCAGACTTATTCAGTTTTTCGAACTCTATTAATTAGTCAATCAATCAAACGAAAGCTAGACCTACAATTATTGTTTTTCAAGCATCGAAGACGCTAAACCATTCGCGGCACAACGTTTATCTCAGCAGCCGAGCACTTAGGCCGTTCCTAGAAATTCCAAACCGAGCTGAACAAGCTGGACGCAAATTGGACGCGTGACCCAATTTCTCTTAAATTAATTAAAGCATTTACTTTGCGTAAGGATATAGCTAAGAACATCAGGAAGTTCAAGGTAGATACATGGAAATTCCTGGTTGGCCGACTAGTTGCCTCTGGGTGCTTTAAACAGCAATATATGCTCCTGAGAGCAGACTGCGGTGGTAAGAGACGATAGCGAATGGAATGAATATGGATGGCCAGCAAATGAGTACGGCTGGTAACTACTGCAACTAGGACACAAAATGAATTAATTACAAATTTTCATACGATGCTCGAAAAAAGGACCTATCGGGCTACTTGAGAACATTATTTATATAAAGTGCAGTATAATAAAATGTTTAACATACTGTGGCACCCGCTTTAGGCGCGAAGTACAAAAAATATACACAGCAACGTATATTTGCCTGACGGAATTTTATTTACGAGTAACTCATATACGTATGTCTGTGTAATAACTGTATAATGTATACTATATGTATATCCTACCATTTGACATATGTAACAACAGGGTGGTTCACAAGCTGTTCGTTTCACATATCCTTTTTTGTGCTCCCATAAAAAAAATATTCACACTTCGCGAGTCACAAGTTACCGAACGTTACTTTTACGATCGATATTGAAATATTAAAGCGCTTGTTATAACCTTAGCAGCTTTTTTGGAAATGTAGGTAAGATCCGGTGCCATTACTTGAAAAATTTTTGAGTTCCCGCGGGTGATGGGTCGGGTTACGATGTTGGCAACGTAAACGACCCTATAGAATTTGCCCTTGTTTTCACGTCTATGAGTATACTCGAGGGATGTCCGTGTATTGCGTGCGGGAGAAATTTCGCATAATTTTTGGAAACTACCTATAAATTTGTACGACAGCAGGCATTTTTTTGAATTTTCCTTTACGGACAAGATGTATGTAGTTACTTTGAAAATGTAGCAAAATGAGTATACTATACCTGGAAAGTTAAAGTGACAAGGAATATAAGGGCTGTTTACTGGCTGCAACGTATGAGAGATTATTCAAATATACGTTGACGTAATAATGTCCATGTTAAACGTCCACATATGAGATACGCGGTAGAATTAATTATTACGTAATATGTTTAATAGGTGGTTAAAATTAAAAAAAAATGTATAAATATATATCCTTCAATTTGCAAAAGCATAAGGGAACTTTTAATTGCCCCGGAAAATTTGCAAGTGGTCGTGTTCGCAACGCGTGAATTAGCGACGATTAGTACTTTGTACAGGGGGCTATAGCGCGCCTGTGCGAATTAGTATCGTAAAAGCTATAGGAGTTATTGCAAATTGCGGAAATTAGTTTAAGCGATCCGTACGCAGGTGGACGTTACGTAAACACTAATCCCACAGTGTTCGGTTGCTATACCGACTATAAAATCACGAAAATGTATAGATCGGTTAATGAGCGTTATTATATCTCTTGATAATAACGACCCTTAAAATATGTAAAAATTGACCTATCTTTCGGCAATAACGAAATCAAATCACTCAGAGAATATCCAATCATTATAGAGCAGCAATTTAAATTCCCTAACGATCAGACAGACTCAAGATGCGGAGCGAAACTAATCATCATTATATCCCCATCATCATCATCATCATCGACATCGGTACAGTAGCAGCAACAGCAGCAGCAGCAGCAGCAGCAATAGGAATTAGCTTCGTGAGCGGGTGACTATCGCAGCAACGGTAACGAGATTTCATTACAGTTTTAAAGTTATCGAATCCCGTTACATCTTTCAAGAAGTTTTAACACGGTTCGCAACGAGGAAGAAAATTTTTACGAAGAAAAAAGATAATATGAAAATTCGTTTTTATCTCTGGCGTATGTACGGCTGACTAGCTTTCAAGGATATTTTCCATTTGCAGCACAGCTTACGTACGTTGTATAACAGTTGGTACACTGTAGGACGCTGTTTCAGGGAAAATAGAATTTTTTGTTCATGTTCTGATAGCTACTCCGCAGTTACGTAGTTCAGTCTCGTAATCATGCTGCTATTTTGCCTAGCGAGCTATATACAATATACATATATATAATATTATCTCAAACCGCAATTCGGCGGTTTTACGAGCACAAAGTTCAACTTGTCGTATTTACAATGGCGAATAGCAAATACGTGTTCGATATTTGCCGCAAAACGAATTTTTAATCCACAGTCTGGAAACATGACGGCCGTCATACTCGGCTATAATATATGTACGCACGTAACTGTAATATTGCTGCGGTCAGAGTAGCTATATATTTATACGTATCTGATAATTAATTGTCTGATAATTAGATTTAATCATTGAAGCACGAAAAGACATTCGTGCAATTTCAAATTTCCTATAGCGAAAAATCTTTATACCAATGTGTTCTGCAGAATCTGGTGTCAATAAAAATGACGTCAGGATATATATATATGTATATACATTGTACGAACAAAGAAGAGAAATAGAATGGTTTTATCTTTATTGTGCTCTATAAAAATTACGCGATTGAAAAAGATCCTAATGTCGAGTTCACACCTCTCTTTCGATTTTGCCGCAAAAGAGGTGAATTCACTCGCGAATTTAGGTCGCGTGCGGGGAAACATTCGTTCCGAGAAAGGGAAAGATTTGTGTTGCTTCCGATGAACGGTACAGATTTGTTGATTGGCAGAGAAAGAAGGTGTCCCTGGGGATATGAAGGACCATAGTAGGCACCCTTGCTTTCGGCTACCATTCGATTGACCGATAAACTTTTGGGCTCTTTTACGATTCTGAGCTAGCCACTCATACATATAGGTATAGAATTCGCCTGGGAATTTTATGTGCCTTCAAGGAGCATCCAATATACGGTGCATGTCGAATAACAACGATTCTCGAATAGTAAGAGGAAAAAAAATTTTAACAGAAAAATATATGAAAAAATTATTCTTTAAAAATCTATATCTGTAATACAGTATAGGTATATCTATATATACTCACTAGAGTGTAGAACGTTCCGATTTGATTTATACACGAGTGTCGGCACTCGTCGCACCTTGAAAAACTCCTCTGGGATTTCCATGGATTATTTGTGAAAAATCCACGACGCGACGTTTTTGCAGTCAGAAATGAAAAAGAACGTCATAAATGCTCATACGCTGATTTAACTTCCATCGCTCGTCCAGCCTTCGCTGCCTACGGTCGTCTGCAATTTTGTCAGAGATTTTCTGTCTATGCACATGTACAGGGTATACGTGTATACACGGAAGCTATGTACTATCTTTACTTTACTCTCGTAAACGGCATTGAAAACACGACCGTAGGTACACCCAGTAAATACAGGATTCGTAATGAAAAATAGCAATGACGTAAACTGCGAGCCTGAACTTCAGAACTACGTGCAAGATAAATCTTCATATGAAGGAATACAGTCAACCTGTACGAAATATTTATCTGCACAAATAAAAATCAAACTATAGTCTAGCCACATATTTACGTGCTTCGTACAGTCCCTCTGGTTACTGATATCTAATAAATCACTATTTTATGTAAAGATTGAAACTTTCTAGATATGAACCAAATATCGGAGTTTCTAGAAATCCAATTTCTTAAAAATTTAATCAAGAGATTTTTATATTTCCACACAAAAAAAAATAATTCTCATATAGAGCATTTCAAGCATAGTACTCGATTCCTGGAATAATACAATCAGTACTTTGATGATATTAATGTATATGACACACAGGCAGTACGTGTATAGAATTGATGTACTGTTTATTTTCTGTAATACAAGTACAAGGAGATGAGGATAAATTATGTCTGCTAATGAATGGATATTGTCTACAGTGATATTGCTCGTTATGTACGTATTGAGAGAATATGTCGAAATTAATCGCCAAGTTCAATATTTCACCTAACTATACGTATACCTGTAACATGAGTATGTATACATTGATTATTATCAAATCTATGTACCTGCAGATCCGTATATTGGAATCTGACACCATAGGATTCTGCTGCTCTTAATGAAACCCGGAAGCCATTTTGTAATGAACGATGAACCCGCCGTATTGAGATTGACTATTTGAAATCCCTTTGAACTGATTTATCACAATGGGAAACCTAATTACAATTTTGGGGTTAGGCAATCTCATAGTAAAGTAATAAATTATTTTCAACCTCACAGAAAGTAACGTAGATATATGAAAGAAAAAATATAAATTTTAAATAATCTTATTTCTAATGACACTTTCGAGGGGCATGAAATTGAAAAAAAAAAACAAGCCCACAAATACTCATATACATGTATAAATATGCTGCGTCAACCTTTAGAAGTTTCCCTTTAAGTAATCAAACTTAAGTAGATGACTGGATCCAAGTAAATTCGTAAGATTCTGTAAGCCCCCCAAAAGAAACGGTTGAGTGAGCGAACAAACTGAGCTGACAAGGATACGACAACCAGTTTCTTCCATCTGCCGTGTTTTTTCGCCAAAATACTACTTAACCGAAGATTGAGATCTTTTATTTCCTGCTTTATTAAAATTCACCACTCCCCGTAACGAGATAGTCCTCCATCGCGTCGAGGGAAAAGGAGTTATCGGATTTATGTCAGTTCCTCGCCCTTTCAAGGTATAGGCGTACGAAACAGTCAGAGGAAAACGCGAAAAGCATCTGGCAGCAGTGGGACAATGGTAATAAATGAGAGTACGGGGACTCGTTTACTGGACAATAAACAAGGGTTAACGAGTGTATTGGGAATCGCTCGTGGTAACGGGATATAGAGAATCCTGTTAGTAGGTAGACACTGCCAAGGCAAAATACTATTCGTCGTACGGGTATAGCAGAACGCCATTGCTATCATTGTAGACCTGGCGCAGCAGTCCTGTGTATCGATAACGAGCACCCCACGAACTATATTCGACAGTAACGAAAACTGTATATATATATATATATAACGATAAACAGAACACGTTTAAGTACCAGTAAGCATGACGTTTATACGGTAATTTCCGGTGCACATGGGCCAGGATCACGAGGTAGCGTGTCTCATTTTCTTGAAATTACTAGATCGTTTGCGTCATCCTGCCTCAGTCTCCAGGTTCTTACACAATGGCGCGCGAGCGGGTAGCCCTGGTGGGTTTTAGGTGGACAGAAAGCTTCTTGTCGCCATCACCACACCGAGCATCTCCCCCTCTATCGACAGGTATTGAAACTGTAATTACTCTCCAGTTTACGAGAGTGATAGTAGTGAACCGGTACTCCGATCAGCCCGTTCGGGTTCCATCGTGTTACCGTGACTAGTTGACTGTGTACTACTTCAGCTACTGTTCTGACACAGTGTGTCAGAAGGAAGTCAACCTGATGTGTGTGTGTGTGTGTGTGTGTGCGTGCGTGTGTATGCTCCCGTGACCGAGTTAGAGAGATTCAGAGGATGCTGCTTCAAAGAGAGGGTTCCTAGAGTGGTTGGCACCTACGTTATCTAGACTAATGCATGGACGCCTCGACACTAGAAGGCATAGATAACGGATACTGCTAGTTAGCCAGGAGTATAGTCTGATACAGGGCTATTGCACACGTACCCCTGATAGTATCAACCCCTTGATACAGGCACATTCGTATTATGTATAATAGTTGCAAGGATCTCTAGAGGTAAGGGTGTGGTATACGCCACGCCATGCCACGCCATTGCGCGCCATTAACCTCCTAGTGCCAAGGGTCTACTTTATGCGAGACTAATGGTTTCCCACTCCTGTCATATACACTGAATATCATTGAATCTCGGACTGATTGTCACCTGGTGCCTGAATCCCTTCTTCGGAATGCTTTAGATAAGACGCTCTAACGTAATGAAATCTAACTGAGCCAATTGCTCTGGGTTTGTAAATACTTCACTGTTCTCTAAGCTTATTTTTTACTGATATCAGCAGTATAGAAATCGAAGTGCAGAAGGTGGCGAGAGCCGGATGAAGATGGGTGGAGGAAAAAGAACGAAAGAAAGAGAATAGGAGTAAAAGCTCACAAGGAAGATAGACAGTTTCAGGACATCGTTGTTTGTTTCCCAAAGGACATAAACGTATTGGCTACCCTAAGACCTCCATCCCCTTTGCCATACCCTCCTGGCATAAAGGATTGAGCACTCGAGGAGTAAGAGTAGCTCAGGCGCAAACAGGATGTTTAATCGATCCTGGTACAACTACGTCGAAGCGGATGATCGGGAGTACACAGAACTGGAGTGGAAGAGCGAAGCAACGTCAAATGTCGATTCGACGTAAGATCCCAAGGCGTCGATTTGCAAGGCAAGGATAAAGAGGAGTCGGTACGTGTGGGAGAGGAAAGACGAAGCGGACCTAGAGGGTAGACGAGTAAGGGTGGGTTTGTGCACCTACTTGAATCCTCGTTGAAAACGTGCGACGAAACAAAAGTCGAAAGTGCTCTTGGATCAAAGTGAAGTGTCGTCACGTGAGATTCGGGGGATGAAATATTCTCAAGGGACCATACCTATATATACATAGAGTATACGGACTGGGTTCCCTGGAAGAATGCGTCTTCGCGGAGGAGTCTCTCGAAGATAGAGTCGTCGAATGGCAACATTCGAAGGCAATTGGCGCGTCCGAATCCTCTCTGGCGCGCGATATGGAAACGATAAATCTTCAGGAGCGTCTTTCACAGAGGGTTAGGTACGGTCAACCAAGAGGGAAGCCAAAGAAAGGAGCCAGAAGGGAGAGGGGGAGAAGAGAAACGATGAGAAAGAATCGGGGAGGCCAAGGAATCTCCTATACGCGGTGGAAATCGAACGCTGAGGTAGGTAGGGGTTGTCGATGGGACATGGATAGGCTGGAAAAGCTGAGAACAACGAGGAACCTGAAGCCTCCAGGTCTTTTGTATCCTCATTCTTCGTTCTAGCCAAATACCTAAGGTACCGGTCGCGCGCCAGACGTCTCGGAACTCACCACTTGCCAAAGGGATAAGAATGTGCGCTCACCTAAAAAATAATCGCCATTCTCACGGGAGTCGGTATTATACCAGACTATGGCGAATCGATCGACTTTTGTCCACCCATTAAACGTGCTTATGGCCCATCCTGCAGCAAGGTTACAGAATGAAGATCGAATAACCATAAAACCGCGGGTCCCATGTGGCGGTGACTATATGCAACCATTGAGAGACGAAGATAGAGAACAATTCTAATTCCTATTGGAATAAAAATTGTGGGACACAAACCCCCCGTGAGATATTGCTTGAAAAAGTCTGCAGTCTTAACATGATGAATTGCAGCGTGAAACGATAAGCCTTAGCAGGGGTGTACGGGAGATATGAAAGAGAGCAAAAGAAAAGGAGAGGGCAGTAAAACTCAGGAGGGATGAAAAGCTCGGGCCAACCCGAGTAAAAATGTTTTAGTGTCAGAAATGTCTCGGAAAAGTCTCGCGAACATGCTCTTGTTCTAAATAAAATACTTTTAATCTCAATCGAGTGTTAGTCCAGTCTACGTTGATTTTCGTCTTACCGAAGTCTCGTTACAGTCCTGATATAATTGCTCTACGTGGACTCAAATTGCTATACCTTTCCTAGATTCAAATCTCTGAAAAAATTCAACTACCCAAGAGTATCAGACTGCCCACGTAGAACGATTTTATCAGGACTATAAGGAGACTTCAGTGAGACGAAAATCAATGCAAACTTGACTTGTCACTCAAACGAAATTAAAAAGTACTCGATGGAGACCAAAGGGACGTACGCGATACTGTTCTGAGCTATTTCCGATACTAAACTCCTTTTCCAAGGAAAGTTTATCACGACCGTTAGAACTTGTAAGAGAATCGTCAATGCATCTAGAGTGATATTTAAGCAGCGGTGTTATACTTCCGGCTCCGGAGGCAATGCGTACGACAATGATGAAAGGGTTGAGACGCGTTTGAAGGCAGCGCACACTATCGGAGAATCCTGGAGAGTTTCGCGGTTTCTAGGAAGGAGTGACGTAAATCTTAGGGACGTCCATTAGTATGACACTGTGTTCTCGGCTCGACGACGCCAGGGCTTCACTTGGTTAGTGTGCGAGCGTCTTTTCTCGTAGATGCAGGGTAGACTACGTCAATGTGGTACGTATACACATCGGGTGTAAAAGAACAGGAAGAAGGAAGGGTGGGTTGTCGGCAGGAAGGTAGAAGAAACGAGGATAGGGTTAGGGCCAGGGGGTGGCACAGACATCAAGGGGTGGTTGTATCGTATCGAGTGCGAGAACTCACCCCGTGACACACATCTTACCCTTCATCCATGTCGTTTTCCGCCTCTCGGCCTCTTCTCTTACCCCAACCCTCCCTTCTTTGCCGGAACCAGTCCTATTTTATCCAGAGATATCAAACGACTCCCTGGGCACCTCTGTTCCCTCTTACTCATCGCGAGCTACATTTGTATCTGTCCTCCCCCCCTCCCCCACCCAACCCCACACTACTTCCCGATTCACCCTGAGCGGACTCACTGGGGAATACCTACAGACGCACTTTACTTTATTCATCGGATATGTCGCCATTCGCTCAACGAACAACTCTCCTTTCCTACAAATTACAAGTCTCTGGTATAGTCGAGATAGATTCTTCTGGGAGGAAACAAGTAGGTCATTGATGCATCGTCAATACGAAAATACACATGGTCGATTTTAATTGCAGTATTACTGTAGGTACATTCGGATCTCAAAAATTCTATACTTTCTCTGTTGCACTACGTTAGGCTAGTGTATGGGTTTTATCCAACACTGCACGTGAATCTCCTATACATTTGGCGTGTCGAAAGGCAGCGTGTTCGATGAAAATATATCGCATCAATCACCGTGAGGTTTTAGTATAATGAAATTCGCGTCTCTCGTTTGCTCGATCTGCCGTGATATTTGGGTCGAAGGTTTCGTAAAACCGATTGATCCCTTTCGTTCTGCTATACGATTTCTTATAGGGATGCATGATGGCTCTACGAATAAAGTGATTTTCGACTTGTGCGTGAGGATGTTCATCTTCATGGATACACGCGGGCGAGAAAAATAAAGTGATATCGATAGCATTTTGAATTAAGCAACGAATTTACGTAACACTAAGTTATTAAATTTGAAAAAAGTGCTGTTAGAAGCTGTACAAGTTTTCTGAGATGAATGTACATACATAATGTAAATATATTAGACGTAAGCCATGTTCCTAGAATATTACAGGTGATGTACAAGTAGACGTCAATAATTCATAGTTCTAATCTGTAGGGTTGATTAAGCTACACAAGTTGTTACGACGTAGATTATCAATAATTAAGTTCAGACCTAACATCATTTTTGGAAATTACAGGCTTCACGGCTCCTAATATGCATTATGAATATCGTACGTCAAAACAGAGAACGGACGCCAAATGCACGCAAGAAAGAATAACCGACATTAGCGTCAAGTCGCTCGGGAAAGAGGAGCCAAGTAGTATCCTTTATCAAAAGAAATTACGCCTGGATATCCTTGCCAGCCAGACAACGATAGGGTCTATCCGATAATTTTCTGTACTTTTTTTTAGACGCCACTAAAGTTGTGTTTCTGTATTAGGTTCAGGTAAAAACTACCTAGTTGTTCTTTTTGACAAAATTTTCGAGGATCGTCTCCCTCAAAGTGATGACGTAATATATCACGAAAATCTAGTACAGGTAAAATCTAGATCTATGAACAGGGAAGAATATACCTCAGATGAGAGATGGGAACAAGATGAAGAAGTGATGATGATGATGACGAATCACAACAGTGAAAGGCAGAAACAGAGGAGATGAAAGACGCGGCATCCAAGAGTTCAATATAGAAGATCGACCCTTGAAAAAAGTTCACGCCGATACATTTTTTTTCGTTTACCAGTCAATACTTTCTTCCATTAGCGTAGTGATCAGCAAGCGTTGCCCTGGAACGAGGATGCAGACCAATCGGTGCTTGGCAATGATCTTCACTTCCGAATCACGATGACGCTCTCTGTACTACTCCTGAACATTTCGTGGTACAATTTCCTTTAAATACATTCATACCAGAAGACAGTCTCATTATCTGCCCTTCTAATTATACTTATTCTGGGCGATCAACCACGAATCCAGCGCATTCTAAATAATTGTTATTAATACTTGAAAAGTAACTAGGATCCTGTAGCGAAGCTGGTAGTATTTTCTGAGATGTCCTTATAAATATATGTATATTTATATATCTACTCTGCACTACCTACTAGAA
Organism: Calameuta pygmaea; assembly: GCA_031762395.1. Taxonomy (NCBI): domain Eukaryota; kingdom Metazoa; phylum Arthropoda; class Insecta; order Hymenoptera; family Cephidae; genus Calameuta; species Calameuta pygmaea. The sequence goes on along the minus strand of JASANN010000036.1, from coordinate 451,063 downwards.
TCTAAATGTCTGCTGTTAAAGTGTAAACGTCAGTCATTAAGGACACCTTACGAGCCATTGCACGTGCAAATATCTGGATGAATAAGAGAACGGCTGAGACTGCAACGAGACTGTTCTTACGAATTGAGTCAAGTTAATTCGTTTAGTAGAAGCAGAGAGAACGACCTAAACGACTTCGTATCTCTCCACGTCTTCCTTTGTTGTCCAATAATCGTCCACGTCCAACGAGAGCAGCAGCCGATTTAAATATTTACATAGGGAAAGCTAGGAGTGTTCGTTTGTTGAGTGTTCAATGGTTGATACTCTGATTGGGTAGATATACATATATGTATACACATAATATATAGATACACATATCAGTCGTGATAAAAAGAGAGCGAAAACGTAGTCTGGTAGAAACAACGACGGATAGACATACGCGCAAGAGACAACTGTGTAGAAAGAATGGAAAAGAAGTAAAGTAAGGTGCACGAGAGGAAACTGGAAAGAGGAATGGATGCTGGATGGAAGCCGTGGGCGAAAGGGAATAAAGCAAGTTCGTGCAAGGAGTAAGTTCTACCCCCATCTCTTTTTCCTCCTCTCTCTCCCCCCTCTCTCTTTCTCTCTCTCTCTCTCTCTCTCTCTCTCTCTCTCTCTCTCTAGAAGCATCTCCTCAGAACCCTGCTCTTCTACAAGAAGAGACATTCAGTGCAGGCCATTACCCCAGTCCCGGGTGCCATCGGCCATCACCGACGCGTTACGCCCGCTGCAATTACAAACTCTGGGAGAGCCAAGACTCTCTCTCTCTCTCTCTCTCTCTCTCTCTCTCTCTCTCTCTCTCTCTCTCTCTCTCTCTCTCTCTCTCTCTCT